>JARQOD010000005.1:74061285-74095185 GCA_033576555.1 Oophaga sylvatica
TCTGGCCCACCACCAGCAGCCCATCCATTCTAGCATCTGGCCATCTCTACCAGCAGCCCATCCAGTCTAGCATCTGGCCCACCTACCAGCAGCCCATCCAGTCTAGCATCTGGCTACCCTACCAGAGCCCATCCATTCTAGCATCTGGCCCACCTACCAGCAGCCCATCCAGTCTAGCATCTGGTCCCCTACCAGCGCCCATCCAGTCTAGCATCTGGCCCCCCTACCAGCAGCCCATCCAGTCTAGCAGGGGGGCCAGATGCTAGACTGGATCGGCTGCTGGTAGGGGGTCTAGACTGGATGGGCTGCTGGTAAGGGGGCCAGATACTAGACTGGGGGGGCAGATGCTAGACTGGATGGGCTGCTGGTAGGGGGACCAGTTGCTAGACTGGATGGGCTGCTGGTAGGGGTGCCAAATGCTAGACTGGATGGGCTGCTGGTAGGGGGGCCAGATGCTAGACTGGATGGGCTGCTGGAAGGGGGGCCAGATGCTAGACTGGATGGGCTGCTGGTAGGATGGACAGATGCTAGACTGGATGGGCTGCTGGTAGAGGAGCCAGATGCTAGACTGGATGGGCTGCTGGTAGGCGGGCTAGATGCTAGACTGGATGGGCTACTGGTAGGGGGGGCCAGATGCTAGACTGGATGGGCTGCTGGTAGGGGGGCCAGATGCTAGACTGGATGGGCTGCCGTTAGGGGGGGCCAGATGCTAGACTGGATGGGCTGCTGGTAGGGGGGCCAGATGCTAGACTGGATGGGCTGCTGGTTGCGGGGCCAGATGCTAGACTGATTGGGCTGCTGGTAGGGGGGCCAGATGCTAGACTGGATGGGCTGCTGGTAGGGGGGCCAAATGCTAGACTGGATGGGCTGCTGGTAGAGGAGCCAGATACTAGACTGGATGGGCTGTGTAACGGGTCTGGTAGGTGGAACCACTGACGGAAACGGGTCTGGTTGGTGGAACCACTAAGCTTTATTATACAAGACAATTTACTTGCAAGAGAGCGGGTGGCATCCGGGAATAGGACAGGGAATCACGGCAATTAGCCAGGCAGTCTCTGGACAGGCAGGTTGTCACAATAAGTGACCAAGGAAGTCTCTGGACAGGCAGGTTGTCACGGCAAGTGACCTGGGCAGTCTCTGGACAGGC
Organism: Oophaga sylvatica; assembly: GCA_033576555.1. Lineage (NCBI taxonomy): Eukaryota > Metazoa > Chordata > Amphibia > Anura > Dendrobatidae > Oophaga > Oophaga sylvatica. Next base: position 74,062,433 of record JARQOD010000005.1, read on the forward strand.
AGGTTGTCACGGCAAGTGACCTGGGCAGTCTCTGGACAGGCAGGTTGTCACGGCAAGTGACCAGGGCAGTCTCTGGACAGGCAGGTTGTCACGGCAAGTGACCAGGGCAGTCTCTGGGCAGGCAGGTTTGTCACGGCAAGTGACCAGGGCAGTCTCTGGGCAGGCAGGTTGTCACGGCAAGTGACCAGGGCAGTCTCTGAACAGGCAGGTTGTCACGGCAAGTGACCAGGGCAGTCTCTGAACAGGCAGGTTGTCACGGCAAGTGACCAGGGCAGTCTCTGGACAGGCAGGTTGTCACGGCAAGTGACCAGGGCAGTCTCTGGGCAGGCAGGTTTGTCACGGCAAGTGACCAGGGTAGTCTCTGGGCAGGCAGGTTTGTCACGGTAAGTGACCAAGGCAGTCTCTAGACAAACAGGCATATACGACCTGAGCTGGTGGAGCCTCCTGGTAGGCTGCAGTCGGATGGCAGATGATCGCTCCCAGGTGAGCAGGCAAGAGTCTCTGGAATAGCCGGGGATCTCTGCTGATGATGTCCGAACCTCTAGATAGAGCTGCAGTCGGATGGCAGATGATCGCTCCCAGGTGAGCAGGCAAGAGTCTCTGCAATAGCCGGGATCTCCGCAGATGATGTCCGAACCTCTGGATAGAGCTGCAGTCGGATGGCAGATGATCGCTCCCAGGTGAGCAGGCAACAGCCGGGGATCTCTGCTGAAGATGTCCGAACCTCTGGATAGAGCTGCAGTCAGATGGCCGACAGGCAAACAGACAGGTAACAGGCAGGCAACTGGAAACAGGAGCTGATGGCTGAAGCAGAGTTAGACTGCACAGAAACAACATTGCTCGGGCACCTCCATTAAGGAGGAAGCCCTTAATATAGGGTGGAGTCCACCAGCATTGGCTGGAGACTGATTTGGAAAATGTGCGCGGCTCCTTTAAGAGCGGGGAGGGTGCGGGCGCGCGCCCTAAGGCCAGCAGCAGGGAAGGAGCGCGCGGGACCAGCAGGGGGAAGGAGGACACCGAGGATGCCAGAGGCCAGAGGAGGCTGGGAGCACTGAGGACGCTGAGCGCAGGTGAGGAGAGCGACGTCCCCGTCTGGCAGCAGGCAGAGACGCGGGCTCTACAGTACCCCCCCCCTCTAGGCCCCCCCCTTTTTAGGCCAGAAAAAATTTTAGCTAGGATGAGAGGGGCATGGATGTTCTCCCGAGGTTCCCAGGTTCTCTCCTCAGGACCAAACCCCTTCCAATCCACCAAAAAATAAGTCTTTTTCCCTACCCTTTTTGTGGCCAAAATGTTCTCTACCTCAAATTCATCATCAGCAGACACTGGAGCAGGAGGTGTACCTGTAGACTTAAAAAAAGAGTTAAGAACCACAGGTTTGAGGAGAGATACATGAAAAGAATTAGGAATTCGCAAATTGACCGGGAGTTTCAATTTATAGGACACCGGGTTGATCTGACTGATGATCTCAAAAGGACCGATGAACCGAGGACCTAACTTGTAGGACGGAATTTTGAGTCGAACATATTTGGACGAAAGCCAGACTTTGTCCCCAGGACGGAATTGAGGAGGATCCAGACGTTTTTTGTCAGCATGTCTTTTCATGCGCTCGGATGACTGAATGAGTGCGGACCGGGTACTCTCCCAGATGGAGGAGAATTCTCTAACCAGAGATTCCGCAGCTGGATTGTCCACAGAGATGGAAACAGGGACAGGGATCCGAGGGTGTTGACCGAAGACTACAAAAAACGGAGACTTGGTGGAAGATTCGCTCTCATGATTATTGTAGGAGAATTCGGCCCAAGGCAGGAGCTCCACCCAGTCAGAATGGTGGGCATTAACGAAGTGTCGAAGATAACTGGTCAAATTCTGATTTATTCGTTCAACTTGTCCATTGGACTGTGGGTGGTAAGCGGAGGAAAAATCCAGGGTGACGTCTAGCAACTTACAAGTAGCTCTCCAGAAACGTGAGGTGAACTGAACCCCACGATCCGACACAATGTGACGAGGCAGACCATGAAGACGGAAGATGTGGCGGATAAAGTCTTTAGCCAACTCGGGTGCAGACGGAAGACCTGGCAGAGGAATGAAGTGAGCCATCTTGGAAAAGCGGTCAGTGACCACCCAAATGACTGTACAACCAGCAGAGACGGGAAGATCAGTAATGAAGTCCATGGCTATATGCTGCCAGGGGCAGCGGGTACAGGAAGCGGAAGAAGACGGCCGGTAGGCAGGTGTCTCGGAACTTTGTTGCGGGCACAGGAAACACAGGCAGAAACAAAGTCTATTACGTCTTTGTGCAGGGTAGGCCACCAATAATGCCGGTAATGAGTTGGAGGTCTTTTTTTGACCAGCGTGGCCAGCGAGTTTAGATGAATGACCCCAATGTAGGATTCTCTTCCGATCAGTTTCTGATACGAACGTCTTACCAGGAGGGAGACGATTTAAACTCACGGGAGCCACCTGCATCACTCTGGCGGGATCGATGATATGCTTAGGTTCCTCCTCGAGATCCGACACCAGGAAAGACCGAGACAAGGCATCCGCCTTGATGTTTTTGTCAGCTGGGCGAAAATGCAAAAGAAAATCGAAGCGGGCAAAAAACAAGGACCACCGGGCTTGGCGAGGGTTAAGTCTCTGGGCATGCTGGAGGTATGCCAGATTCTTGTGGTCCGTGTAAATGATTACCGGATGAAGAGCCCCTTGAGTAGGTAACGCCACTCCTCCAATGCCAACTTGATGGCCAATAACTCTCGGTCTCCTATGGAGTAGTTGCGCTCGGAGGAGGAGAAGAGTTTGGAGAAGAAACCGCAGGATACCATCCTCCCGGATGAAGCTTTTTGGTAAGTACCGCTCCGGCTCCAGCAGAGGAAGCGTCCACCTCCAGGAAGAACTGCTTGTTGCCATCCGGGCGATGCAGCACTGGAGCGGAAGAGAAGGCCTGTTTTAGAGAAAGGAAGGCCTCCTCTGCTTCGGGCGTCCACTGTTTGGGGTTAGCATCCTTGCGGGTGAGCGCGGAGATTGGCGCAGTCCTGGAAGAGAAGTGCGGTATGAAGAGACGGTAATAGTTGGCAAATCCCAGGAACCGCTGAATGGCCTTCAACCCCTCCGGTCGGGGCCACTTCTCGATGGCAGACAATTTCTCCGGATCCATTCGTAGGCCTGTCTGAGAAATGATGTAGCCCAGAAACGGAAGCGATGTCTGCTCAAAGAGGCACTTCTCATATTTGGCGAAGAGGTGATTCTGCCTGAGCCTGAGCAGAACCTGACGAACATCTCCGGTGAGACTGAAGATCCGGAGAGAAGACCAAGATGTCGTCAAGGTACACCACAACGCAGGAGTAGAGGAGGTCCCGGAAGATGTCATTGACCAACTCCTGAAAGACTGCTGGAGCATTACAGAGACCAAAGGGCATCACCAAGTACTCGTAGTGGCCGTCCCGGGTGTTGAATGCCGTCTTCCATTCATCTCCTCGACGGATACGAACCAGGTTGTATGCTCCACGAAGATCTAGTTTGGTGAAGACTCTAGCCCCTCTAAGACGATCAAACAATTCTGGAATGAGCGGAAGAGGGTACTTATTCTTCACCGTGATCAAATTTAGGCCTCTGTAGTCAATACAGGGACGGAGAGATCCGTCCTTCTTTTTTACGAAGAAGAAACCTGCTCCCGCTGGGGAGGTAGATTTCCGGATGAATCCTTTTGCTAAGTTCTCCTCAATATATTCGGACATCGACCTGGTCTCAGCAGCGGACAACGGGTAAATACGCCCACGGGAGGCGTGGTACCGGGTAGCAGGTTGATCGGGCAATCATATGGTCTATGCGGGGGTAATGTCTCTGCTTCCTTTTTATTGAAGACATCAGCAAATGACCAATATGGAATCGGGAGTCCTGGTAGATTAGCAGGAGTAGGAGAAGGACAAACGGGATGAACAGGCACCAGACACGTTTTATGACAGTCCTGTCCCCAGCGAAGAATCTCTCCATTCTGCCAGTCAAGCACAGGTGCATGCTTTTGGAGCCAAGGCAGACCTAGTAAGAAAGCATGAGAGAGTCCAGGCAGAACATGAATGAGATGCTCTCAGAATGCAACATTCCCACCTGCAGGGTTATGGCTTCGGTGATAAGTCGGATGGGACGAGGTAGGAGACCCCCATCCACAGCAGCAACAGATACTGGTTCAACAAGAGGTTTGGTGGGAATGCGATACTTCTCTACTAGAGCCTGTGACACGAGATTCCCAGCTGCTCCAGAATCAAGTTGGGCCATCTCGAAGTAACGGTTCTTACCGAGAAGAATTGAGACCGAGAGCAGCAGAGATGAAGAGGATTTATTTTTGTCTAGATTGACCTCTCCGAGCGAACCTAGACACAGGCGTTTCCCGACTTCTCCGGACAGGTTCGGATCCAGTGCTCCTTACTGCCGCAGTAGAAGCAACTTTTCTCGGCACGGCGTGAGTCCTGACGGGCTTTGACCATCTTGGTCTGGTCGACCTGCATAGGCTCAGCAGTGTGCACCTGGGGAGAAACGGAAGGGGTTAAATGAGGAAACTTTTTTTCACGGGTGACCTCTTTGGCTCGTTCCTGGAACCGTAGATCAATCCGATTGGCAAGATTTATTAAATCATCAAGCGAGGTTGGAATGTCCCGACCGGCAAGTTCGTCTTTAGTACGGCCGGACAGACCCTCCCAGAAGACCGAAATTAGAGCTTCATTGTCCCAAGCCAGTTGTGAGGCTAGAGTACGGAACCGTATGGCATATTGACCAACGGTGAGACTTCCCTGATGGAGACGCAACAGAGATGATGCAGAGGAGGTCTTCCGTCCAGGTTCGTCGAATACCCTCCGGAAGGCCGAGAGAAAAGCAGGCAGGTCTGACACCAGAGGATCTTCTCTCTCCCAGAGAGGATTAAGCCAGGCCAGAGCCTCTCCGGTGAGATGGGACATGATGAAGGCAATTTTGGCCCGGTCAGAATTAAACTGGTGTGCCAGGAGTTCGAAATGCAGGGTGCACTGGTTAATGAAACCCCGAGCCATAACAGGGTCGCCTCCATACCTAGGAGGAGCTGAAAGTCGGGGACCGGGAATGGAAACCAGGAATTGGGAGTCAGCGGGACTGCCGGATTATGAGTCATGGCTCCAGCGGTGGTTGCTGGTGATGGATTCAGAGTGTCCAAGCGGGAATTAACGTTCCGCAGGTGACCCAGGATAGCCTCCTGTTGAGACCTCTGGCGAGACAGCTCATGACACAGTTCCGGAAGTGAAGGGGTTGGGTGCCACCGGGTTCCATGGCCCGAGCAAACTGTAACGGGTCTGGTAGGTGGAACCACTGACGGAAACGGGTCTGGTTGGTGGAACCACTAAGCTTTATTATACAAGACAATTTACTTGCAAGAGAGCGGGTGGCATCCGGGAATAGGACAGGGAATCACGGCAATTAGCCAGGCAGTCTCTGGACAGGCAGGTTGTCACAATAAGTGACCAAGGAAGTCTCTGGACAGGCAGGTTGTCACGGCAAGTGACCTGGGCAGTCTCTGGACAGGCAGGTTGTCACGGCAAGTGACCTGGGCAGTCTCTGGACAGGCAGGTTGTCACGGCAAGTGACCAGGGCAAATCTCTGGACAGGCAGGTTGTCACGGCAAGTGACCAGGGCAGTCTCTGGGCAGGCAGGTTTGTCACGGCAAGTGACCAGGGCAGTCTCTGGGCAGGCAGGTTGTCACGGCAAGTGACCAGGGCAGTCTCTGAACAGGCAGGTTGTCACGGCAAGTGACCAGGGCAGTCTCTGAACAGGCAGGTTGTCACAGCAAGTGACCAGGGCAGTCTCTGGACAGGCAGGTTGTCACGGCAAGTGACCAGGGCAGTCTCTGGGCAGGCAGGTTTGTCACGGCAAGTGACCAGGGTAGTCTCTGGGCAGGCAGGTTTGTCACGGTAAGTGACCAAGGCAGTCTCTAGACAAACAGGCATATACAACCTGAGCTGGTGGAGCCTCCTGGTAGGCTGCAGTCGGATGGCAGATGATCGCTCCCAGGTGAGCAGGCAAGAGTCTCTGGAATAGCCGGGGATCTCTGCTGATGATGTCCGAACCTCTAGATAGAGCTGCAGTCGGATGGCAGATGATCGCTCCCAGGTGAGCAGGCAAGAGTCTCTGCAATAGCCGGGGATCTCCGCAGATGATGTCCGAACCTCTGGATAGAGCTGCAGTCGGATGGCAGATGATCGCTCCCAGGTGAGCAGGCAACAGCCGGGGATCTCTGCTGAAGATGTCCGAACCTCTGGATAGAGCTGCAGTCAGATGGCCGACAGGCAAACAGACAGGTAACAGGCAGGCAACTGGAAACAGGAGCTGATGGCTGAAGCAGAGTTAGACTGCACAGAAACAACATTGCTCGGGCACCTCCATTAAGGAGGAAGCCCTTAATATAGGGTGGAGTCCACCAGCATTGGCTGGAGACTGATTTGGAAAATGCGCGCGGCTCCTTTAAGAGCGGGGGAGGGTGCGGGCGCGCGCCCTAAGGCCAGCAGCAGGGAAAGGAGCGCGCGGGACCAGCAGGGCGGAAGGAGGACGCCGAGGATGCCAGAGGCGCAGAGGAGGCTGGGAGCACTGAGACGCTGAGCGCAGGTGAGGAGAGCGACGTCCCCGTCTGGCAGCAGGCAGGGACGCGGGCGCTACAGGCTGCTGGTAGAGGGGTCAGATGCTAAACTGGATGGGCTGCTGGTAGGGGGGGCCAGATGCTAGACTGGATGGGCTGCTGGTAGAGGGGCCAGATGATAGACTGGATGGGCTGCTGGTAGGGGGCCAGATGCTAGACTGGATGGGCTGCTGGTAGGATGGGCAGATGCTAGACTGGATGGGCTGATGGTAGGGGGGGCCAGATGCTAGACTGGATGGGCTGCTGGTAGGGGGCGCCAGATGCTAGACTGGATAGGCTGCTGGTAGGGGGGCCAGATGCTAGATTGGATGGGCTGCTGGTAGGGGGGCCAGATGCTAGACGATGGCTGCTGGTAGGGGGGCCAGATGCTAAACTGGATGGGCTGCTGGTAGGGGGCCAGATGCTAGACTGGATGGGCTGCTGGTAGGATGGGCAGATGCTAGACTGGATGGCTGCTGTTAGGGGGGCCAGATGCTAGACTGGATGGGCTGCTGGTAGGAGGGCCAGTATGCTAGACAGGATGGGCTGCTGGTAGGGGGGGCCAGATGGTAGACTGGATGGGCTGCTGGTAGGGGGCCAGATGCTAGACTGGATGGGTGCTGGTAGGGGGCCAGATGCTAGACTGGATGGGCTGCTGGTAGGGGGGCCAGATGCTAGACTGGATAGGCTGCTGATGGGGGGCCAGATGCTAGACTGGATGGGCTGCTGGTTAGGGGGGCCAGATGCTAGACTGGATGGGCTGCTGTAGGGGGGCCAGATGCTAGACTGGATGGGGCTGCTGGTAGGGGGGCCAGATGCTAGACTGGATGGGCTGCTGGTAGGGGGGCCAGATGCTAGACTGGATGGGCTGCTGGTAGGGGGGCCAGATGCTAGACTGGATGGGCTGCTGGTAGGGGGGCAGTGCATAGAATGCTGACTGGTAGGGCAATGCTAAAATGGTGGTGGGCGTGGCAGGTGCTAGACTGGATAGGGCTGCTGGTAGGGGCAGATGCTAGACTGGATGGGCTGCTGGTAGGATGGGCCAGATACTAGACTGGATGGGCTGCTGGTAGGGGGGCCAGATGCTAGACTGGATGGGCTGCTGGTAGGGGGGCCAATGCTAGACTGGATGGGCTGCTGGTAGGGGGCCAGATCTAGACTGGATGGCTGCTGGTAGGGGGGCAGATGCTAGACTGGATGGCTGCTGGTAGGGGGGCCAGATGCTAGACTGGATGGGCTGCTGGTAGGGGGACCAATGCTAGACTGGATAGGCTGCTGGTAGGGGGGCCAGATGCTAGACTGGATGGGCTGCTGGTAGGGGGCAGATGCTAGACTGGATGGCTGCTGGTAGGGGGGCCAGATGCTAGACTGGATGGGCTGCTGGTAGGGGCCAGATGCTAGACTGGATGGGCTGCTGGTAGGGGGGCCAGATGCTAGACTGGATGGGCTGCTGGTAGGGGGCCAGATGCTAGACTGGATGGGCTGCTGGTAGGGGGCAGATGCTAGACTGGATGGGCTGCTGGTAGGGGGGCCAGATGCTAGACTGGATGGGCTGCTGGTAGGGGGCCAGATGCTAGACTGGATGGGCTGCTGGTAGGGGGCCAGGTGCTAGACTGGATGGCTGCTGGTAGGGGGCCAGGTGCCAGACTGGATGGGCTGCTGGTGGGGGGGCAGGTGATAGAATGGATGGGCTACTGGTAGAGGGCAGATGCTAAAATGGATGGTCTGCTGGAGTGGCAGTGCTAAAGGGATAGACTGCTGGTAGGGTCAGATGCTAGACTGGATGGGCTGCTGGTAGGGGCAGATACTAGACTGGATGGGCTGCTGGTAGGGGGCCAGATGCTAGACTGGATGGGCTGCTGGTAGGGGGGCCATATGCTAGACTGGATGGGCTGCTGGTAGGTAGGGCCAGATCTAGACTGGATGGGCTGCTGGTAGGTAGGGCCAGATACTAGACTGGATGGGCTGCTGGTAAGGGGGGGCAGATGCTAGACTGGATGGGCTGCTGGTAGGGGGGCCAGATGCTAGACTGTATGGGCTGCTGGTAGGGGGGCCAGATGCAGACTGGATGGGCTGCTGGTAGGATGGGCAGATGCTAGACTGGATGGGCTGTTGGTAGGGGGGCCAGATGCTAGACTGGATGGGCTGCTGGTACGGGGCTAGATGCTAGACTGGATGGGCTGCTGGTAGGGGGGCCAGATGCTAGACTGGATGGGCTGCTGGTAGGGGGGCCAGATGCTAGACTGGATGGGCTGCTGGTAGGGGGGCCAGATGCTAACTGGATGGGCTGCTGGTAGGGGGGCCAGATGCTAGACTGGATGGGCTGCTGGTAGGGGGGCAGATGCTAGACTAGATGGGCTGCTGGTAGGGGGGGTCAGATGCTAGACTGGATAGGCTGCTGGTAGGGGGGCAGATGCTAGACTGGATGGGCTGCTGGTATGGGGGCCAGATGCTAGACTGGATAGGCTGCTGGTAGGGGGGCCAGATGCTAGACTGGATGGGCTGCTGGTAAGGGGGCCAGATGCTAGACTAGATGGTCTGCTGGTAGGGGGGGTCAGATGCTAGACTGGATGGGCTGCTGGTAGGGGGGCCAGATGCTAGACTGGATGGGCTCCTGGTAGGGAGGCCAGATGCTAGACTGGATGCGCTGCCGGTAGGGGGGCCAGATGCTAGACTGTATGGGCTGCTGGTAGGGGGGCCAGATGCTAGACTGGATGGGCTGCCGGTAGGGGGCCAGATGCTAGACTGGATGGCTGCTGGAAGGGGCCAGATGCTAGACTGGATGGGCTGCTGGTAGGATGGGCAGATGCTAGACTGAATGGGCTGCTGGTAGGGGGACCAGATGCTAGACTGGATGGGCTGCTGGTAGGGGGGCCAGATGCTAGACTGGATGGGCTGCTGGTATGGGGGGCCAGATGCTAGACTGGATAGGCTGCTGGTGGGTGGGGCAGATGCTAGACTGGATGGGCTGCTGGTAGGGGGGCCAGATGCTAGACTGGATGGGCTGCTGGTAGGTGGGGCCAGATGCTAGACTGGATGGGCTGCTGGTAGGGGGGGCCAGATGCTAGACTGGATGGGCTGCTGGTAAGGGGGGCCAGATGCTAGACTAGATGGTCTGCTGGTAGGGGGGGTCAGATGCTAGACTGGATGGGCTGCTGGTAGGGGGGCCAGATGCTAGACTGGATGGGCTGCTGGTAGGGAGGCCAGATGCTAGACTGGATGGGCTGCTGGTAGGGGGACCAGATGCTAGACTGGATAGGCTGCTGTGGGCGGGCGAGATGCTAGACTGGATGGGCTGCTGGTAGGGGGCAGATGCTAGACTGGATGGGCTGCTGGTAGGGGGGGCCAGATGCTAGACTGGATGGGCTGCTGGTAGGGGGCCAGATGCTAGACTGGATGGGCTGCTGGTAGGGTGGGCCAGATGCTAGACTGGATGGGCTGCTGGTATGGGGTTAGATGCTAGACTGGATGGGCTGCTGGTAGGGGGGGCAGATGATAGACTGGATGGCTGCTGGTAGAAGGGCGAGATGCTAGACTGGATGGGCTGCTGGTAGGGGGGCCAGATGCTAGACTGGATGGGCTGCTGGTAGGGGGGCCAGGTGCTAGACTGGATGGGCTGCTGGTAGGGGGGCCAGGTGCTAGACTGGATGGGCTGCTGGTGGGGGGGGCAGGTGATAGAATGGATGGGCTACTGGTAGGGGGCAGATGCTAAAATGGATGGTCTGCCTGAAGAAGGCAAATGATACAATGGATGGGCTGCTGGGACGGGGCTGGTGCTAGAATGGATAGACTGCTGGTAGCGGTCAGATGCTAGAAGGGATGGGCTGCTGGAGGGGGCATATGCTAGATTGGATGGTCTGCTAGAAAAAGGCAAATGATAGAATGGATTGTCTGCTGGGATGGGGCAGGTGCTAGAATGGATGGACTGCTGGTAGCGGTCAGATGCTAGAAGGGATGGGCTGCTCATAGGGGGCAGATGCCAGAATGGGTGGGCTCCTGGTAGGGGGGGCAGATGCTAGAATGGATGGTCTGTTATGATTCAGGTACTTGAATTAATGGCCTACTGGAAGGGGGAAGATGCTAGAATGGATGGTCTGCTTTTAGGGGGCAGAAGCTTTATTGGATGGTCTGCTAGAAGGCAAATGATAGAATGGATTGTCTGCTGGGATGGGGCAGGTGCTAGAATGGATGGACTGCTGGTAGCGGTCAGATGCTAGAAGTGATGGGCTGCTGGTAAGGGGCAGATGCTAGAATGGGTGGGCTACTGGTAGGGGGGCAGATGTTAGAATGGATGGTCTACTGTTAGGGTTCAGGTACTAGAATGGATGGGCTACTGGAAGGGGGAAGATGCTAGAATGGATGGTCTGCTGGTAGCGGGGCAAATGCTAGAATAGATGAGCTGCTGGTAGGCTGCAGATGCAAGAATGGATGGGCTCCTGGAAGAGGCGCAGATGCTAGAATGGTTGGTCTGTTGGTAGGTGGGCATATGCAGGGGTGCAGCTATAATGAGGCGAGTTGAGCCTTTTGTCTCAGGCGGCAGCTCCTCACTAAAGCTAGGGGGCGGCAGAGCTGCACTCAGAACACGTGGTGCTGACTCTCCTTATCCATACTCTCAACGGTCCCGAATTGACAGTACCGATTCTAACCCTCCCACCAGCTGTCACGGTGGGGACACTATGTATCCCGCAGTGAGAGAGGCCACCACGCCCCCCCAATGCACTAGGGGCGCAGCTATAATGAGGCGAGTTGAGCCTTTTGTCTCAGGCGGCGGCTCCTCACTGAAGCTAGGGGGCAGCAGAGCGGCACTCAGAACACGTGGTGCTGACTCTCCTTATCCATACCTCCCAACCGTCCCGAATTGACAGTCCCGATTCTAACCCTCCCACCAGCTGTCACGGTGGGGACACTATGTGTCCCGCAGTGAGAGAAGCCGCCACGCCCCCCATGCACCCCTTCCTGCCCTCCCAGCTGTCCAGATTCTCACAGTGAGCATTTACCATTGTCCTCTGTAAATGTGGGAGCAGGACCTGTGATGAGGTCGCAGGAGGGGAGGAGTTAGGTGTCACATGATCCTTCTCCTCCTGTGTGCAGGACTCTGCTCTGCTGGTCGTCATAGTGCTGGATGATGGTAACTTTATGTGTGAGGGGTCAGGAGGGGCTTACAGTGTGGATGTAACAGAGCCATGTATGCGAGGTGTACGGAGCAGAGCCGTGTGTGCGAGGTGTAGGGAGCATGGCCGCGTGTGTGTACGAGGTGTACGGAGCAGGGCCGCATATGTAAGAGGTGTACGGAGGAGAGCCATGTGTATGAGGTGTACGGAACGGACTGCATGTGTGCGAGGTGTACGGAGCGGAGCCGTGTGTGTACGAGGTGTACAGAGCATGGCCGCGTGTGTGTACGAGGTGTACGGAGCGGGGCCACGTGTGTAAGGTGTACGGAGCGGAGCCGCGTGTGTACGAGGTGTACGGAGCGGAGCCGTGTGTGTACGAGGTGTACGGAGTGGACCGCGTGTGTACGAGGTGTACGGAGCGGGGCCGCGTGTGTACGGGGCGGAGCCGTGTGTGTACAGGGCCACAAAGAGCGGAGCCGCGCATGTACAAGGGTCCTGTAATTTGCGGGAGCTGTGTGCTTGGGGGCTGCAGGGGGGAAGGAGGGGTGCCATTATGTGCATGGGTCTGTGTGGGGACGGAGCGAATGCTGTTATCTACGTAGGGCTGGGTTCCTGTCCCAGCTGGGAGGTTTACTTTCCCGCATTAGAATCGTACATGCGGAAACCCCGGGGAACTCCCACACATTCTGGCAGCCACACGTCACGTTCCACTGGAAGTGACGTGCTGTAAGTCAGCTGAACGACGGAAATCACCGCTGACCTCATTTCCGGTGGTCAGCTTACAGCAGCAGGTACTGTAACTCGTTCTCGGGAGAGTCTTCAGAACGGCGACGCATCGAGCCGCGGGATCTGTTGGAGTGAGAGCCGGGTATTGTATGGAGCGCTGCATACAATACCCGGTTCTCACTGAGCGACACAGGCAGGATGTGGGGATCTCATCATGGGATCTGTTCAACAGATGATGAGATCCCCAGATCCTGCCTGTCTCGCTCAGTGAGAGCCGGGTATTGAATGGAGCGCTGCATAGCCAATGAGATCCCCACATCCTGGGGAAATGAGGTCAGTGGTCATTTCCGGCAGTCAGCTGACTTACAGCACGTCACTGGCCGGGACAGCGGGACAGGGACCCGAAATCGGGACTGTCCCGCTGAAACCGGGACGGTTGGGAGGTATGTGTTTATGGTTATTGTTTATGAAACAGTGTGATCTTGGTGCCAGCTGGAATTGCTGCCTTACAGAGCTTGCTCTTGTCTACCTGCACATTTTCCCCCCTATTCAAATCAAATGCACTATAGGGCCTCATGTATCATCACTGTGCATTATAGGGCCTCATGTATCATCACTGTGCACTATAGGGCCTCATGTATCATCACTGTGCATTATAGGGCCTCATGTATCATCACTGTGCACTATAGGGCCTCATGTACCTTCACAACAGTGAGGATCTTATGCTCGCCCCTACGAAGGATTCCACGTTCCTACCAAAGATTTATCCAGCTGATAAATCCGTGGCTCAGAGGCAGGTAGTGGTAAAGGTAGCACGGGCAGATTTATCCACTGATGTGATTCAGTGGATAAATCTGCCCATTTAAAAGGACTTTTACTCATTAAGAAAGGAGGATGCTTTATTTTACTTCTAACACAATTATGGATTGTCTACAATGGGGAGGCTGTTTGAGTGGACGTTAGAGTCTCTAAGACTTGGGATGATGTACAGTATGCTCTTATAATATGCGCAGCACTGGTTTTATTGGTGTATTCATTTATATCTTTTGTTTATTTTTTCTATTGTCCAAGAAGTTCTACGTGGCAAGAGGGTTTGTTGAACGATTTTGATTAAGGCCCAGCTGTTGATTTCTGAAACTGAACCATACAGTGAGTAGTATTCTTAATACCCTTTATTTTCTACTACTTATACAGAACTTTAACAAACATAAAAATCGATGTTTCAAACATATTCCTATTTAAAAGTGTATGTATTTCACATGTGCGTCAGGTTAGGCTAGTAAGAGTAAACCAGATTTATTTGTACTGATTTTACAATGGGGGGGGCGCCATTTTGCAGTTCGCCTCAGGCAGCAGAGAGGCTAGGTTCACCCCTGTCACCGGATACAGTAATCCTGGCGAATATTGACATCGAGATTCAGGGAAGATGGAATCCATATAATTACATAAATACTCCTCATTTACAAGTATCAGAGACCTCCCAGAATATGAGTAGCCCTGATCCAGTGATAGCGAGATAGCAGGCAGGCATTCTCTAGGCACCTGCTGGGGCTGTCAGACACCAGTCATCAAATCTATGTACAAGTCATCATGTGATCATATGAGCAGATTGTGAGGATAGCTGTGGATGGTACGAAGGAGACCCAATATGTGCACAATCTGGAGAATGTTGTGTAGGAGAGTGCAATAGAGAACACTGTACAAGTTGTTTTGGGACAGCTTTCATAAGTGGCTTGTGATAGGGTCTTCAAAAGGTTAGGGGTCATTTGCTTTGTTAAATGTTAATAGTATTAAAAAAGCATGGCCATGTCTTGGTAGGTTTGCAGTTGTGCCATACTCCCTCTATTTTTACATGGAATACTGATCAGTGCTCTGTGAGATATTGAGAGCCTGGACTATTTTTTTTATAGCCTAACCCTGCTTTAGTCTTCTCCACAACTTTATCCCTGACCTGTCTGGTGTGTTCCTTGTTTTCATGATGCTGGTCGATCCCTAATGGTCTCATGCAAACCTATGAGGCTTTCACAAAACAACACTAGTTATACTGAGTATAAATTATAAACTGGTGTACTCAATTTACTAATTATTATCTGACTTCTGAAGGCAAATGGACACTCAGGATTTTATTGAAGGGTATCAAATTACAGGTGGTTGAATACAAATGCACATCACAATTTTCAGATTTTTTTTGTATAATTAGAAAACCATGTATCACTTCCTTTCCACTTCACAAATGTTTGCTACTTAGTGTTGGTATATCACATAAAATCACAATAAAATATATTTAGGTTTGTGGGTGTAAAACAAAAGTTCACGAGTGTGAATTTCAAGGCATTACATATGTGCTATCCATGTTTTTATGGATAGAATACATACTCATTATAGTCTGTGGAACTGTTGACAGGTCTTGTTATTTTGCTAAACAAGTATCTACACGGATACTGGAGGGACACAACAATCTCCTCTACCACCAAGACTGCAGGACAGCTGCCACTACTGTTACCCAAGATCATGTCATGCTTAAATAGGATCGGCAAGCTTTGCACCTTTTGTGATTCTTAACCATTAAGAGTGTGTGCCACATTTATTCACACTAGAAATCTGTCTCACTTTCACTTGCACAATCCAAGGCAGCTGATACTTATAACTCCGGTAGAAATTTCCTAAAAAGTGCTAAATCTCCATGAGAAGATCCTGCTAGCAGCGAACCTTGATGGCAATGCTCTTTGGGAATACCCACCATCAACAATTAATTTAAAGGGTTGCTCTCATATTCTTTGATCTCCTTCTCTACCCAGTTTAGATTGTTTCCTGGGCAGGCCACTCCTGCTTGATTGACATATTGGACTAGCATTATCGTTGCACTGTGTACTCCTGATGCTGCTATATGAGGGAGCTTTGTAAAGAGGCGCTGAAGATGTCCAGGAGCTAAGAGTGTGAGCCAGTGCTTCTGGCCAACTTCAGAGCAATGCTCTGTTGGAAAGACCTGGTAAGCACTGAGCATGTTCATTCACTGCATCGGGACAGCAGCGGCGTCTAGTCCCCAAAGTAACAAAATCAAATAATAATATATTCAAAATACTCACTTGCCTAATAATTGTGCACACAGTGTATGATTAGCATCTAAAGCAAGGCTCGTCTTTGCCTCTTTGCCACACGTCAGTGGCTTCCATCTGGAGCACTGAGTGACGGGATTCGGGCTGATGATGCCACTCACTTTATTGATGCAGAGAGAGTCACTTTGTGTTTTTTCAGTAGTGTCCACCTTTTTGAGCAAATCACAACAGCATAGTCGACAACGGTTTTGTGCCTGCCTGAAAAAGATGACAGTGCCAAATGAAGTCAGGCAGAGCACAAAGTGACTCTAAAACGCACATAAGTTCAGCTCAACATTGATGGAAACCAGGTAAGTTTTTGGTGTGGAGAAGACCGGAGTCTTGTCTCTATCAGACGTTGGTATTGCTTGTTAAGGAAGTGAGTCCAGGTCACCAATCCATAAAATCAAATCCTTTATTTCATGAATAAAATAGATATGGCAACACTGAAACATGACTAGGCATAGACATGAGGATAAGGGGTGCAAGTAGGTGAAACCAGATGTGTTTCGAACAACTGCTGTGTTCTTAAACTCGGTCTGAGGGGTGAGAGCCAGAAGTGAAGCTTTTCTGGGCTTTAGTTGGAAGACTCATAAGGCTATGTTTCCACGGTCAGGAAACATTCAGGATTTGCTGTGAATTGGACGCTGCGTCCAGATGTTACAGCATAGTGGAGGGGATTTTATGAAATCCCATCTCCACTATGCGTGCACGGCCGTCTTCATAGACCGCAGCATGTCTATTTATCTTGCGGAGATGCTCCGTCTCCGCAAGATAAATATCCCAGCTAGATAGGATGTGGTGATTCCGGATGTGTTCAATGAACACATGCGCAATCACCGCACGTACAAAGGAGGGGCGGCGCTTTGGGCAGAACGGGGTTTCCGCTGCATCCAAAGTGCAGGGATTACACCCCGAGGAAACCTACCCTAAGAGCCACCTATGTTTGGCGAAACATAGCCTAATGCTGTATTGAGTCTTGACCAGAAGACTAGGTAATGTAGAGACCATATGATATTCAGTTTCACAGTATATTTCTTTTTTAGCACCGCACTCAGCACTAGAGTAGATATTTTAAGCACAGACTTTAGAAAACAGGTGGAATTATCTGCCATCTTTATATGCACCTGCAGTAATGACAACACACCTGCCATTTAAATAAATCCTGGGGGAGTACAGTAAATTGGGAATTCTCATGCTTCATTATAAACTACTACTTTCATAAATAATTGATTTAGTTGCGTTAGAGAGAAAAGTCAGAGATGCCATTATCTTTTTGCTACAGATACAGTGCATTAGATTGTGACTGATAGGACACGTATGCTCCCTATCAAGCACGTAACACACACCTTTCATGATTGTCCTAAATCAATATCTGACCTAGCTACCAGCAGATGTTTTGTATGTATTGACTTTGGGCAATGGGGGACTGCTGCCTGAAACCTCCATCTCCATTGACCTCTAGAGGAACAAAGGATAGAGTTTATTCAAATGAATCACACAAATATAGCCCCTTGCCATGTCGCCTGCCTTTACTAATATTTGTAACAGAATGGCTCATTTCTTCCCTTCCAAATAATCACTAACAACTGTGAGTGATATTATTGAAAAATGGAAGTATACAGGGACCAGCTTGCATAAAAGTCACCCACTCCATAACTGCAGAGTTCAAACCTCCCGCAAAACCTGAACACTGGGAGCCTTATGGTATGGATTTCCATGGCCAAGCAGCTGCATGCAAGCCTTACATCACCAAGCACAATGCCATGAGTCATATAGAGTGGTGTAAAGCAGCAGCCACTGGACTCTGGAGCAGTGGAAACATGTTCTGTGGAGTGATGAATCATGGTTCTCTTTCTGGCATCCCTATCACTTCCGTCCCTCCACCCTTCCCCTATCACGGTTCGCCGTACTTTGATGTTTGACTTGTTTTTCCTTTCAGCTTGCGTGTTTGTGTAGCATAGGAGTTTGATATTTAGTACAGTGTGTCGTTCTCTTATGCTATGTATGAATGATGTAGAATTTGTGTACTGACATGCGGCACAGTGCACTATTTGCTATCCATTTTGACGAATGCCTGTACATATAGATTTAAAAGAAATAAAAAAATCTTTAGGATGAGTCTGGGTTTGGTGAATGTCAGGAGAACATTATCTCCATCACTACATTGTGAAAGGTGTAAAGTTTGGTGGAGGTGGAATAATGGTATGGGGGTATTTTCCAGGGATCGGTCTAGGCTCGCTAGACTTACCCTACAAATCTTTATTTTCACTCTTTATTGCTCAAAAAGATATCCACATAAACTGTACATACCATACACATGTCCATTATTACAAAAAATTAATATTTCACACATGAGTAGGAATCGAGTGTGGATTCTGGGCAACCTAAGAGCCAAAGAACATCTGCTTCCATGGTGGCTCCGAACTGCAATTAGTTTTCTACTGATACCTGACACAGAGTCTAACACTAAATATCCCATAGCCTGGAGGAAGAATGGAGGTAGGTGAATGTGAGGAAGAGGTCATGTCCTATGTCATTCTTTGCCTTATGTTGTTTATGTCATTCCTGGAGCAGATGTACAATTCATGGCACTTGATCCATTCTCCTCATTCGCTTTGATGACTAAGGTTTACGTTAAGCCTTGTCATTGATTTTCCTTTTTTTTACGGTGCTAGATTGAAACAAAAATGGGGTTAACCAAGGACTTGGCAGTGCAGAGCCAGCAGTGTTATACTACACCAGATTTGTTTATGCCAACATTTTAAAATAATTTCCAAGGACACATAACTACTGAGCCAGGGCATTTCAGCCTATCACTTCTCATTGCGAGCAGTGTGATGTGATGCTATAGCTTACATTATTTCTTATTTATCATAGTAAATGCTTACCTTTCTCCATTTGCTTTGTATTTCCAGTATAAACATAGTTAAATTATAATTTACAATTTTTATAAGCCATCATTATTCTGTCTTTATACACTAGTCTTAAAATATGCCTTTTTGGATTTAAAGGGACTCTGTCAGTAGGATCAACCCTCCTAAGCCATCTATATGTGTATGAAGGTCATAGGAAGCTGAATAAAATGATACCTTGATATCTGTGATCTGATGTTTTATTCCAGAGAAATCTACATTTTTCTTATATGTAAATGGCCTCTTCCAGGCTTTGGGATGGACACTGATCTGCAGGAGAATCTGTCTCCAGAGATTATTACAAATTAAAGGGGACATTACCTGTGTGAGACATATAACTAACACAGAACAGTAGAACTGAAGTTTGTCTCATAACACACTTCCTGCAGCTCTCACAGCTCTGCTGTATTACAACCCTGTCTGCCTGTGAGATAGAAGCTGAGGCACTGAGAGGAACCTGCAGATGTGTCAGGTATAATCACACACAACTCTGCAGTGAGATCAGGAGAGCAGAGAGCGGCCATTACACATCACACTGGTAACGCCCTTTTTATTTAAAATAAGATCTGGAGGTGGAGTGCCACAGAGATCAGTGTTGGGCCCATAGATCAAAACAGCTCAATTACATATAAGAAAAAACATGGATTTCTCTGGAATAAGACATCGAATCACAGATATCAAGGTATCTGTGACGTTTGTAAACCTTGAGGTAGGGAAGTCAAGAGGTCCAGGAACAAATACCAAGAGAGTTTGTCATTAACAGAGGGGCAAGACAAAGGAGTAAAAAGGTCATAGTCCGAGGTCAGAATTCCGTGAATGTAGCAGATCAAGACAAAGGGGCTAGGCAAATGGATGGTCAAAGGCAAGGTCTAAGGTACAGCAGCAAAAGATCTGAATAACAGAGCACTAGGGAACAAGGCACACACACCACAGAGCTAAAGCTACAACTGGCAAAAGTCTAACTATTGTAAGTCAGCTAAATAGCCAGGAAATTACCCTGAAAGGGTAACACTTGGAGGAAACCCATCACACCTGGCCTGATTATGCTGCTGGGCAATCCTATTAACAATACTGACAGTCCAGCACACCCCGTATACCATAGGGAGGCTAAGCTGTCACAATACTGACAGCCCGGCACACCTCATCTATCTATAGTGCAGCTGAGCTGTCACTCACTACATCCCTAGAAACAGTGAGTGGCAGGATTTGTGACAATATCATTTTATGCAGCTTCCTATGACCTGCATGCCATATAGATGACTTAGGTCGATTAATCCTACTAACAGATTTCCTTTAAATGCTCCAAATTATTAAGAGATGCTTGCCACTTAATACTTTTGAAGCATTTAGAGATAAAATATATATATATATATTATACTGTGGTGTAGTGACCCATGCTGCAGCTAGAGGGCGCTGTATATGCTCCACAAGATATGCATGGGGGGTGTGATTTGGATGGAAAGACAGTCCCCGGCATTGTTGTGAATGGCAGGTATGTGTCGCAGAGCTCCTCTGGGCTGTAAGCCAAAGTAATGTTGTTCTGGGACTTAAAGTCCCGTAAGAGTTATGTTTATTTTCTAGGGTGGCTTACAGGGTTAGCTGGTGAGCTGGGTGGGACTGGCTAACCACAAATACACCGCCCACTGGTGGTTGTGAGTATTTGGAGGACCTGTGATGAGGTCATGAGCATGTGACAAGACCATGTGCTCCATACCTCAGCTGGGGGAGGGGCAACATGTATGTAAGGAAGTGTTTGGCACATGGTGAGAGTGGAGTCTGAGACTGTGAAGAGTCTGTGAGTGTGCTAGGAGTCTGTCAGCCTGGACAGAGCTCCTGACATCCAGGCTGGATGTTGCCCAGACTGGGGAAGCAAGGCTGGCGAGCTTGAGCCAGCAGAATGGACGGTCTTGAAAACTGTGGTGACACTGACCGGGGTCAGAGTGAAGTGAGGAGTGTGGATTGGATACCTCTGAGATTGAGGGATCCGGGAACCTGCGTGGCCAACAGGTGACAGACAGGAGTCTGTGGTATGATGACCGGGGTCATGAAGACTGTGTTCAAGTCGTGACTCGTGAGAAGTATTGGTAAGAAAGAGACTGTTTGGTGTTTGCTGGATGCCTCTGAGGCGAAGAGGTCTATGGGAACCTGTGTGGCCGATGCCAACAGGCAACGGTCTTGAAAACTGTGTTATGCTGATCGGGATCAGTGAGAAGTATTCGTGAGTGAAAGACTGTATTTTTGTGTCAAGTTTGCTGTAATAAACTAAATGGACTATTGTTTTAACCCTTAGAGCGTGCCTCTAAGACCAGCAAAGTGAGTGATCCCCGTCCACACACAGTGTGGAACATCACAATACATATAACTTTTTTTGGTGATGAACATGGTAGAATGATTTGTGAAAAGTTTATGCATTTAAGTGGTGCAAAATCAGTAATAACTTCTGCCGTATTCTTATATGTCTTCTTGTAGTTACCCTAAAGTGCATTTTGCAGGTGATTATTCAGATTGTCTACGAACAATTAATTTCTTTTCCGTAACTTCTGCTATACAATACGCAACTTCTCCTTAAAGGGAATCTGTCACCCTAAATTGGTGGGATAATGATGGCAGTCAGGTCAGATGGGCGGTGTTTTGGGTACTTGCCTTAACATGTTGTTTGCCGCTGTCTCCATTATTTCTGGGAATTGTAGTCATTGCCCTCCATATAACGAGCCTGCACATTGCAATCTGCGGGCAAAGCATACTGCGCGTGCGCAATTCAAGATTGCAATGCGCAGGTGCGTTATATGGAGGGCAACGACTACAATTCCCAGAAATAATGGAGACAGCGGCGAACAACATGTTAAGGCAAGTACCCAAAACACCGCCCATCTGACCTGACTGCATCATTTAAATATCCCGCCAATTTAGGGTGACAGATTCCCTTTAATACACAGCACACATTAGGGCCTTTCCACCCACGTAAAGTAGTGTAAATCATAAGAATACTTCAGCGCACATCTGTAGGGTGTGCGGAGGTAGCAGTCACAGGCTAGGCGATCAGTATTTAAAAAAGGAGTCTCAGTAAAAAAAATTACATAAATTATCCTAATTTTGATAAAATTTAATGCAACTGTATTAAAATACTTTGCCATCTTCGCCAGTTTCCAGCGCTACGCCAATCCTCTTCTTGTTCACGTGACCTGAAAAAAAACTCACCGTGCGCACAGGGTTTATGTGTAGACCGGACGCCATGTCCTTCTGGGGATCTATAGACCTATGCTGAAGATAGGGGCTCTGTCCTCACAATGATCTCTGAGCTGGCACAGAAGATTAGCACTCACATCACACAACGATCAGATTTTCATGGCCTATACTAAAAATAGATCATTGCTAAGAAAATCCTGGAAACCTCTTTGAAATTAAATCTAAAATAAAAATTGACAGTACTAAAAAGAAAATTATAAATTGTATGCATTTGTAATTATTTACTATATACATTTTTTTTCAAAAGAGTACCTTTTCAGGAAAATTACCCTCAGATTCACTTTGGCAGATTTTTAGCTTCCTATATACCATGGATACTAGCAATATTTAAGAAGGCCGCCCTTAGAAGACAATTCTTAGCACTTTTCCTGGCATTAGGCCTGTATTGTGCTGCTTTCTGGGTTATTACACCTCCATGCTAGTGTGGAATATGTGAAGTGTGGAATGTGAAGCAGCCAGTTCATCTATCACTGTATTGTGTGGCCCATTCATTGTGTGATGGTTACAAAGGGACTGGAGACACCTAAGGACCCCAGCTGGCTGTTTAGGAAGCAGATGGTCAGGTTGGAAGAAAGGAGGGGATTGAGTGAAAGAACAAAGGAGGAGGAATTAACAGGAGGCAGGTGTGCAGGAAACCAGAAGGGTAGATATGCAATGTTTATAATATGTGTCGAGGACATATTGATCAAAACCCCTTCACACTCAGTGACAAATATGGCCCTGCTTTATGTAGTCTGCTCTGGTGACTTATAGCAATAACGGGATTCCTGGTGTAGTAATTGGCCATAATTAGTACAATTAGGTTAATTCACAAGGTTCAGTATACTTTTCTGTACTAATGGCCATAAATCGAGATACTCATGTGGTCAATATTGTTGGTACCCCTCATTTAATGACAGAAAAACCCACAATGGTCACTGAAATAGCTTGAATCTGACAAAAATAATAATAAATAAAAAAAATCTATAAAAATGAACAAATGAAAGTTAGACATTGCTTTTCAACCATGCATCCACAGAATTTAAAAAAAAATAAAACTCATGAAATTGGCCTGGACAGAAATGATGGTACCCTTAACTTAATATTTTGTTGCACAACCTTTTGAGGCAATCACTGCAATTAAACGATTCCTGTAACTGTCAATGAGACTTCTGCACCTCTCGACAGGTATTTTGGACCACTCCTCAAAAGCAAACTGCTCCAGTTGTCTCGTGCTTGAAGGTTGCCTTTTCCAGACGGCATGTTTCAGCTCTTTCCAAAGATGCTCAATAGGATTTAGGTTAGGGCTCATAGAAGACCACTTCAGAATAGTCCAATGTTTTCCTCTTAGCCTTTCATGGATGTTTTTAGTTGTGTGTTTTAGGTATTATCATGTTGCAAAACCCATGACCTGTGACTGAGACCAAGCTTTCTAACACTGGGCAGCACATTTCTCTCTAGAATCCCTTGATAGTCCTGAGATTTCATTGTACCCTGCACATATTCTAGACACCCTGTGCCAGAAGCAGCAAAGTAGCCCCAGAACATAGCAGAGCCTCTTCCATGTTTCACAGTAGAGGCAGTGTTCTTTTCTTGATATGCTTCATTTTTCAGTCTGTGAACATAGAGTTGATGTGCCTTGCCAAAAAGTTCCA
The DNA here is from genome assembly GCA_033576555.1 of Oophaga sylvatica. Lineage (NCBI taxonomy): Eukaryota > Metazoa > Chordata > Amphibia > Anura > Dendrobatidae > Oophaga > Oophaga sylvatica. Next base: position 74,085,788 of record JARQOD010000005.1, read on the forward strand.
TTTTTATCTCATCTGTCCATAGGACATTCTCCCAGAAGCTTTGTGGCTTGTCAACATGCAGTTTGGCAAATTCCAGTCTGGCTTTTTTATGATTTTTTTTTCAACAATGGTGTACTCCTTGGTCATCTCCCGTTAAGTCCACTTTGGCTCATACAATGACAGATGATACGATCTGACACTGATATTCCTTAAGCTTGAAGTTCACCTTTAATCTGTTTAGAAGTTTTTCTGAGTTGGATAAAACCTGGTCAGCAGGAGCGCAAAAACAGGGGCTAAATTAATAAACAATCTTCTTTTATTAAAACTACCAGAAGTTTTTCTGGGCTCTTTTGTTACCATTCGTATTATCCGTCTCTTTGATTTGTCATCAATTGTCCTGCTGCAGCCACATCCAGGGAGGTTGGCTACAGTCCCATGGAGCATTAAATTTCTGAATAATATGTGTAACTGTAGTCACAGGAACATCAAGCTGCTTGGAAATGGTCTTATAACTTTTACCTTTAACATGTTTGTTTATAATTTTCTTTCTAATCTCCTGAGACAACTCTTTCTTTCGCTTCCTCTGGTCCATGGTGAGTGTGATACAGACCATGTCACCAAACAGCACAGTGAGTATCTGTAGCCCTCTATACAGGCCCACTCACTGATTCCAAGACTGTAGACACCTGTGATGCTAATTAGTGGACACACCGTGAATTAACATGTCCTTTTTGTCACATTATTTTCAGGGTACTATCATTTCTGTCCAGGCTTATTTCATGAGTTTTATTTTTTTTTTTAAAGTCTGTGGAAGCATGGTTGAAAAGCAATGTCTGACTTTCATTTGTTCATTTTCATAGATTTTTGATTTACTATTACTTTTGTCAGATTCAAGCTATTTCAGTGACCATTGTGGGTTTTTCTGTCATTAAATGAGGGGTACCAACAATATTGACCACATGAGTATCTCGATTTATGGCCATTAGTACAGAAAAGTATACTGAACCTTGTGAATTAACCTAATTGTACTAATTATGGCCAATTACTACACCAGGAATCCCGTTATTGCTATAAGTTATTTCTGTGACCATTGTGTTTTTTTCTGTCATTGAACGAGGGGTACTGTGAGGTAGGGATGCCGCCATCTTGGATAGGGCCTATACCAGCCTCCATTTTGTCTGTGCACAGAGCCACAGGCTGCTAACTGCACAGGGCCTGTTAGCATACAACAGGTTTGATGTCCACTGTGAATCAAAAAGACTTTAGTATGCTAAGTGATCCAGGCCCATGTTTGAATGGCAAGGTCTTTAGTATGGTAACGAGTTAAGACCCAAAACAGAGCCAAGCCAGCATGGTGAATAGTAAGGTTTGTTAGCATGGTAATGAGATGCCTGGGGGCTTCAATTAGACTATACCTTTCAGCCAGACCATGAAAACACAGCTATTTATATCTCAGACACGAAGGCTCCATTCTAGGATTATGAATTATGAGCACATCTTTGTAGGTACATTCTCATAAAAATATCTGTGTGACCCTGCGGACCTTTGGCATTTGATGGTGCAACTCCCAAGTCGGTGATGGCTTGGGGGGCTGAGATATAGAGATTGGCCATCCACAATGACCCAATCGGGCCAGGTTTGATATCCATGCGACAGGCAAAACATACTGCATCCGCTGGTACCTCTCGTGTGCTGATCCGATCGTCCTGGAAAAAGTTAACCCCTTTATTAGATATTGGGAATAAATTCTGCAGGGGCTAAGGGTGGAGATTGTCAGCCCACCCTCGGACACCGAGGGGAGGGACCTAGCAGGTTTAAGAACTGTGAGCTAAGGGCAGACCAGATCCATTCTCACAGCAGCAAGACCATGGAAAACTAAGGACCAAAGGGACAGATCTGCCAAGGGAGCAGCGGTACACGTTTTGGGGGACTGTCCAGCAACTAAGACTTTCACCTGGGGATCGCAGAGCTCCCTGCCTCCACATGTCCCTACAACCTGGTAATATTGACCTCTAGCTAATACCTCTAAGCTTTGTACCATTATTGTTGTATTTTACTCTGACTGCAAATCCATTGTAATTCAGTTGTATAGCTTACTGTATATTTCTGTAATTATCTAGTGCGTCCTTAAGGCAATTAAACCATAAAATTAATCTTGGGCTGATGCTTTTACTCTGATCACGAATCTTAGAATACCCAGTGGGTAACAGGACACCCTCCCCGGCGGCCATTTGCTCTAGGTGTAGTTCCCTTACTGACCTGAGAGACAAAGGGGGCGCAGGAGAGCCGTGCCTATGGAGTTACGTCACATTGGTGACGTGGAAGGACGGGGGCCGTCCCTCACAGGTACCAACAATTTTGACCACGTGTGTATGTAGGGACCACTGGCAGACACAGACAGAAGATGGCCTTGTGCAAGAACAGTAAATGGGCTTTTTGCAGTCGAATAGCTCATCGTAGTGCCCAATTCCACCTGCTTTGGAGGTGGTAGTGGACAACTTAACTATGAGACTGCATAGACTGCACCAATGATATGCCCACCCCTGGCTAGGGACATAAAATAGTAAAGACATGGAAGTCCAGAACTGGAGACTCTCATCCAGAAATTGGCTACTTGGTAGAATGTTTTGGCTCTTGTATTCTTCTCTAGTTCTTCATTATGACAGTGACCCTCCTCTGCTGTACGCGATCCAATCACTGACAGCCAATGTCTAATATTTGTCTCCTAATAATATAGGAAGACTCTCATCTATGCAGAATAATGCTATCCTATGGAGCAAGATAAGGCTTTATTAGCATCAAATTTAGAGTTTATGTAGGAGGTTTACATTGGGAAGGTCTCGAAACAAATAATCCTAATGAAAGTTGGCTGGCTCTGTTGTATAGGTGCTGGGATTTGTAATCCCTTGGTAAAAATAAATGTATCTGGTTTTTACTGACTCGTTTCATATAGAATAATGTACTAATTCCTGTACCCTTTTTACATGTACAGCACTATGGAATCAATGGAGCTCTAAAAATAAATAAGAAGTATACGACGTATACCGGTACAACTCTCTTGTGACTTCCGTTGGGTAAATGGAGGCCTACAGACATACTTTTTCAGCATAAAGGCCAAACATGATGTGGATGAAGCCTAAATCATACAGAAGTAGGTGAAAATAGGTTTTCTTAACTAGACAATGCTTTTAATGTTGTCACAGTTACCTAGTCTAAGCTTTTGACGCATAGGAATTGTTCACACGTTACATTTTTGCCATAGAAAAATGCAGTGCTTTACAATACCAGCAAAGTGAATATGATTTCTGAAATCTCATGCACATGCTGCTTATTTTTTCCTTGCGGATATGAAGGATCACAGAGGTTTATCAAATCTGCAGCTTGTCACTTCTTTAAGCATTTTTTTTGCAGTAGTTTTCACCCATTCAAATCAATGAGAAAAAATGCATCAAAAACACATGTAAAAACTCAGCAAAAAGTGGCAAAAGTACAGGTATTTTACGTAGCGGTTTTCCTGCCAACGACTACAAAAAAATAAATAAATCTGCTGTTAATATTCAACGTGTGCACATACCCTTATTATTCTGAATGACTTGGCCGACTAATATCAGCAACACAAGATGCATCAGGAGGACATCAGACAGAAGGTCAGGGTGGGTCAGAGGTCAGCAGTAGGCAGCAGACAGCACAGCTGTCATTCCACATGGGCAGAAGGGAAGTCAGAGGCAAAGAACAATCTTTGTTGGCAGGTTTTTCAGCCAGGTCCTGGACAAAATCTTCTGTGCAAAAGCTTCAAATGTAAAGAAACTGGATTTCGAATGTCCCAATAATCCATGCTTGTAATTCAGGACGTAATACCAATTTGGCATAGAATCCATGGAAATGTCATCTGTAGTAAATGATTGAAAAGTTCTTGTTCCACAAGAGAAGACCTTCACTGAGTGACAGGAGCCCACTACAAGAGAGATGAGGATGAAGCTGAAAGAGATTATCATTTATTATTATTATTTATTTTTAGAGCAGCATTGATTCCATGGTGCTGTACATGAAAAAAGAGATTACATACAAAGTACAAATATAAATTACAATAAATTACAATAAATTACAATAATTACAATAAATTACAATTATAAACTAACAATGACAGACGTACAGAGTGAGAAGGACCACTCTTGCAGGCTTACGCCCAGGGGTAATGGAGGAACAGTTGGTAGTTAGCAGATCGGGGTGAGGTGCAGGGTAATGCAGGCTGAGCTTCTAGAGTAGGTTTTCAAGTTCCGTCTGAAGTTCCAATGGGTCGGGTTATTTGCCACTAGGCACCGAGGCACGTCATACGGACTCTGCGGGGCGCACTAGCAGTAACGTCGGGTGGGGGGGCAGTAGCACTGGGGTGCAGGCAGGGAACGCTTGCTTGGGGAGGCAGTGCGCTGAAGTTACCATGTGGGCAGTGTTATGATTTGCACTAGGAGTCAGGTAAAAAGCGATACACCAGCGTTGGGACACCTGAGATTGATACCCTGACTAACACAACTGGGCGAGCAGTGAGCCCTGTTGGCCTGGGGACAGCTCGGCAGCTGAGAAATAACTACCTAGTGGGGAAGGCTATATTGGAGCCGAGAATGCAGGTAATAAAAAACCGCATAACCAGAGTCTGTTGAAACTATGAGATTGCAGTACCTGACTAACCACCAACTAGAGGCAGCACCGTGGACGTTCCTACGTTGGTCCTAGACGCCTCGTCCATGCCTGAGAACTAACTACACCTAAAGATAGATATAGGAAAGCTATCTGCCCCGGAGCAGAACCCCAAAGACAATAGAAAGCCCCCAAACATGTAATGGCGGCTAGACAAGATGAAATACTGCACAGAAAGAAAACAGTATGAGCAAACGCTGGGGCCCAAACTAACTAAATAGAAAAGGACAGGAAGGGTACTTACTGCAATCCCAGAAAACCCTGAAAAGCACCAACACCACTAATTTCAAAAACACCTGAGATCACACGACCTCTACCACCTAAATTAGTTCTCTGGTGTAACAAAATCAAAACAGCAGCCACTGAAAAAACTGGAAAAAGCAAAAGTACATACATAAGTGGCTGAACTAAACTGAGAGGGCAAAAGCCCCCGGAGGGACCCTGAAGGCCCCCACAGAAGTGCAGGACAAAAATGCAAAAATATAGCACAAAAACAAAAAGAAGAAAATGTCTTATCTGTTAGCAGGAGATGCAGACACGACACAGCAGGCTACAAGGGAAACAGGAATGAAGGATTCAGACCAGAACAATTGATCACCGGCAACCCTGATGGGAAGGTGACTCCCTTATATAAGACCAGTCAGTAACACCTGATTCCCAGTCCTCACAATCTTCACTGGACAGACCAGCACCGCTTGTAACCACCAGAGGAAGCCTCTGCTCAGAACTCATCTCAAACCCATTCACAACAGTACCCCCCCCTTGAGGAGGGGTCACCGAACCCTCATTTGAGCAACCAGGTCGGTCAGGATGAGTTCTATGATACGCACGGATAAGTCTCCTAGCATGGATGTCCGAAGCAAACACCCAAGAATTGTCTTCCTGACCATAACCTCTCCATTTAACCAAATACTGGAGTTTCCGTCTAGAAAAACGAGAATCTAATATTTTCTCAACCACATACTCCAGATTGCCCTCAACCAAAACAGGGTCAGGAGGCACAGCAGCAGGAACCACTGGCTCAACAAACCTCTTCAACAAGGACTTGTGGAACACGTTATGGATCTTAAATGTCCCTGGAAGAAGCAAACGAAAAGAAACAGGATTAATAATCTCCATGATCTTATAAGGTCCAATGAACCTAGGCTTAAATTTAGGAGATGCCACTCTCATAGGAATATTCTTTGAGGACAACCAGACCAAGTACCCCACTTTAAACCGAGGACCATCAGTCCTATGCCGGTTAGCAAACCGCTGGGCCTTCTCCTGAGAGAGGGACAACCTCTCCACTACCTGGTCCCAAATCTGTTGCATACGCTCCACAACAGAGTCAACACCTGGACAGACAGAAGCCTCCGTCTGTCCTGAAGAAAATCGAGGGTGAAACCCAGAATTACAGAAAAACGGAGACATCAAAGTGGCAGAGCTAGCCCTATTATTAAGAGCAAACTCAGCCAAAGGCAAAAAAGAAACCCAGTCATCCTGATCAGCAGACACAAAGCATCTTAGATAAGTCTCCAATGTCTGGTTTGTTCTCTCAGTTTGACCATTGGTCTGAGGATGAAATGCCGAGGAGAAAGACAATTGAACACCCAGTTTAGAACAAAAAGTCCTCCAAAATCTGGAAACAAACTGGACTCCTCTGTCAGACACAATGTTCTCAGGAATGCCGTGTAAACGAACCACGTGCTGAAGGAACAACGGCACCAATTCAGAGGAGGAAGGCAACTTAGGTAATGGCACAAGATGTATCATTTTGGAAAACCTATCACAAATTACCCAGATGGTGGTCATTCTCTGAGAAACAGGAAGGTCGGAAATGAAATCCATAGAGATATGGGTCCATGGTCTTTTGGGCACAGGCAATGGCATCAACAAACCACTAGAGCGAGAGCAAGGCTTGGAGCGAGAGCAAGTCCCGCAGGACTGCACAAATTCCCTGACATCACGAGACAAGGTAGGCCACCAAAAGGACCGACTAACCAAGTCTCTGGTACCAAAAATTCCGGGATGCCCAGCCAATGCGGAACAATGAATCTCAGACATCACACTCTTTTTCCACTGATCCGGGACAAACAATTTTCCAACAGGGCAGCGCTCGGGCCTATCCTCCTGACACCCCTCCAGAGCAAGTCTCAAATTGGGCGAGATGGCGGAAAGAACTACACCCTCTTTCAAAATAACAGAAGGATCAGATAACTCAGGAGAGTCCGCAAGGAAGCTCCTCGATAGGGCATCCGCCTTAACATTCTTAGTGCCAGGAAGAAAGGAAACCACAAAATTAAAACGTGTGAAAAACAAGGCCCACCTGGCCTGTCTAGGATTGAGTCGCTTGGCAGATTCAAGATAGACCAGATTCTTATGGTCCGTAAGGACCACCACCTGATGTTTGGCTCCCTCCAGCCAATGTCTCCACTCTTCAAAAGCCCACTTCATGGCCAATAACTCCCGATTACCCACGTCATAATTACGTTCAGTAGGAGAAAATTTTCGAGAGAAAAAGGCACAAGGGTTACTTTTAGAGGTCTCTGGATCTTTTTGGGACAAAACGGCACCTGCCCCAATTTCAGAGGCATCAACCTCCACCTGAAATGGCAGAGAAACATCAGGCTGCCGTAGAACAGGAGCAGAAGTGAATCTCTGCTTAAGTTCCTGAAATGCAGAGACTGCCTCAGGAGGCCAATTCACCACATCAGAACCCTTTCTGGTCAAATCAGTTAATGGTTTAACAATAACCGAGAAATTACCAATAAATTTACGATAAAAATTGGCAAAACCCAAAAATCTCTGAAGAGCCTTTAATGAAGTAGGTTGGACCCAATCACAGATGGCCTGAACCTTGACCGGGTCCATTTCAATAACAGATGGGGACAAAATGAATCCCAGAAATGAGATCCTCTGTACGCCAAAAAGACACTTTGATCCCTTCATATACAGAGCATTCTCTCTCAAAATCTGGAATACCGTTCGAACATGTTTCACATGAGAGTCCCAGTCATTAGAAAAAATCAAGATATCATCCAAATAAACAATCAGAAATTTGTCCACAAAATCCCTGAAAATGTCATTCATGAAGGACTGGAAGACGGAAGGAGCATTAGTGAGCCCAAAGGGCATCACCAGGTACTCAAAATGCCCTTCAGGGGTATTGAATGCCGTCTTCCATTCATCCCCGTGCTTAATGCGAATAAGGTTATACGCCCCCTGAGGTCAAGCTTGGTAAACCAAGTAGCGTTTTTCACCCTGGAAAACAGGTCAGAAATCAAGGGTAACGGGTATTGATATTTCACAGTAATATTGTTCAAGAGACGATAATCAATACACGGCCTCAATGAACCATCCTTTTTGGCCACAAAGAAAAAACCGGCACCTAAGGGTGAAGAGGATGGTCTGATATGACCCTTCTACAATGATTCCTTGATATAAGACCGCATAGCGTCATGTTCAGGTACAGACAAGTTAAAAAGGCGACCCTTAGGGAATTTACTACCCGGCACTAATTCAATAGCGCAGTCATAGCTCCTATGGGGAGGCAAGGATGCAGATTTACTTTCGCTAAACACATCAGAAAAATCAATCAAAAAGTCAGGAACATCCTGAGCCTGGGGGGAGGCAGAAAAAACAGGAGTGTTGGTATTAACACATTGGCAGCCCCAACTGGTTACAGACACAGATTTCCAATCCAAAACAGGATTATGAGACTGTAACCAAGGGAAACCCAGCACTATAATGTCATGCAGATTATACAGAACCAAAAATTTGCAGCACTCCTGGTGATCAGGTTCAACCCTCATTATCACCTGAGTAGAAAACTGGGGTTTATTCTCAGCCAAAGGGGTAGAATCGATCCCCAGTAGGGGAATAGACTTCTGTAGGGGTATCAAGGGAAACCCACAACGTTTAGCAAAATCATAATCCATCAGGTTAATAGCTGCTCCAGAATCAACGAAAGCCTGAGCAGAAAATGAGGACAGAGAGCATATCAGAGTGACAGTTAATAAAAACTTAGTCTGAACACTACCCAAGACAACTGAGCGTGCAAAACGTCTTCCCCGCTTAGGGCAGACTGAAATAGCATGAAAGGCATCACCACAGTAGAAACATAACCCATTGCGCTTTCGAAACTCATGACGCTGTGCCCCAGACACCACTCTATCACACTGCATGGGTTCAGAAGCTGGTTCACAAGGCAACACCATTCCACGCATACTTCTCCGCTCACGCAAACGTCTGTCAATTTGAATCGCTAATGACATAGAATCATTGAGACCAGAGGGGACAGGGAATCCCACCATAACATCCTTTACATTATCTGACAGACCCTTCCGGAAAAGGGCTGCCAAAGCGTCGTCATTCCATTTGGTCAGGACTGCCCACCTACGGAATCTCTGACAGTACAACTCAGCGTCATCAAGCCCCTGATTTAATGCCAACAAGGCTTTTTCAGCTTGATCAGTGACATTAGGCTCATCGTACAATAACCCCAAAGCCTGAAAAAATGCATCAACATCACTCAAAACAGGATCCCAGGTGTCAGGGAAAAAGCCCAATCCTGAGGATCACCGCGCAGGAGAGAGATGATAATTTGAACCTGCTGCGCTGCGTTCCCTGAGGACTTAGATTTTAAGGCAAAAAACAATTTACAATTATTTTTGAAATTCTGGGAACTTAGCTCGATCCCCTAAAAACAAATCTGGCATGGGAATCCTAGGTTCCACAACAGG
>JARQOD010000005.1:74095285-74126386 GCA_033576555.1 Oophaga sylvatica
TTTACTCCTTTTTTTGTTAATTGCGTGATGGGTAGCACGATTTCTGAAAAATTCTTAATAAAGCGTCTGTAAAAGTTGGCGAACCCCACAAAACGCTGAACTTCTTTCACATTTTTAGGGATAGGCCACTCGGTGATAGCTTGCGTTTTCTTAGCATCCATCCGTAATCCTTGAGGTGAAATGACGTATCCCAAGAACTGAATCTCTTCTCGATGGAATTCACATTTTTCTAATTTAATATATAATGAATTCTCCCTTAACCGTTGTAGCACTTGTCTTACGTGCGTCTGATGTTCCTCCATAGAGTTTGAAAAGATCAGGATGTCATCTAGATAAACGACCATGAACTGATCCAACAGGTCTCGGAAAATATCATTTGCCAGGTGCTGGAAGGTAGCTGGAGCATTAGCGAGTCCGAAGGGCATCACTAGACTTTCAAAGTGTCCGTATCGGGTACGAAAGGCCGTTTTTCATTCATCTCTAGGCTTTATACGTACTAAATTGTATGCCCCACGTAAATCTAACTTAGTGAAGATCTTCGCACTTTGTACTCTTTCTAGGAGTTCCGGGATCAACGGTAGAGGATAACGGTTTTTTACCGTGACTTTATTAAGCTCCCTGTAGTCCACTACTGGGCGTAATGTTCCATCCTTCTTCTTGACAAAGAATATAGGGGCTCCAGCGGGCGAGGATGATGGACGAATAAATTTTTTGCTTAGGTTTTCATCAATAAATTCTTTAAGAGCCTTCAGTTCAGGACCCGCTAAAGGGTAGATAGTTCCAAACGGTATAGCCGCCCCCGGGAATAGTTCTATTGGGCAGTCGTATGGTCGATGCGGGGGAAGTGTATCCGCTCCCTTCTTGTCACAGACATCCAAGAAATCTTCATACACAGCTGGTAGCTGAGGCAATTCTGGATTCTGAACTGCTTCTAATGTGGATTCGCTTGGAACCTCCGTCTGAACTTCCTTTTCGGGAAACTGATCTTTTTCATCTCCCAATCGATGATAGGATTGTGCTTCTGCAACCAGGGCAAACCTAAAATGATGGGAAAATGTGGAGAAGAAATAATTAGGAATGTCAACATCTCACGATGCTGCGGCTCAATATAGATCTCCAAAGGTCCTGTCTCATGATCCACTTGCCCCGAATTCAGTGGAGATCCATCTACCGTCTCCATCACAATAGGTGAACGTCTTTTCTGCATATCTATGCCATGATTTTGAGCAAATGCAGAATCCATGAACATCCCGCTGGCCCCAGAGTCGATCATGGCTGATGCAGTGATCCACTGGGAGTTAACCTTCAGTTTGATAGTTACAAAATAGTGGGATTCACGGCTCTCCTTCCTGGTAGGTGGAACTATGGATGATATGGACTGGATCTCATCTTTAGCATAATCAGTCTCTGAGATGAAAGACTCCTCGTCGGAAGAATCAGGATCCATAATAGCCGCCACCATTTTTCTTGAACGGTTTGTGGGACGACTTGGACAGTTAATAAGAAAATGTCCCGCTTCCCCGCAGTACAGACATAGATTCTCTTTAAATCTCTGTTCTCTTCGTTCTGCACTCGCTCGTCTCTGGATCGCATCCACTTGCATTGGCTCTAGTTCTGTATCTCGGACATTCCGGCTAGGCACTTCTGTAGTGACCGATGGCAGGGAGGAGTTATAAGAGTTAGTTGAACGATTCATGGAGGTCCACTTCTCTTGTCGTCGTTCAGACAGACGGGTGTCAACCCGGATGCAATGCTTGATGAAATCATCCAGATCTGAAGGGGTCTCTCCACGGGCAAGTTCGTCCTTTACTGCACTAGAAAGTCCTCTTTTAAAGAAAGATACTTTTGCTGCATTATTCCATTCAGTGTCAACGGCCCACCTCCTATACTCCATAGCATACTCTGCGACGGGGCGTTTGCCTTGTCGTAATGCCAGCAACGTTGATTCAGCAGTAGCTGCACGGTTTGGGTCATCAAACATCTGCTGCATCGCTCGAATAAACTCGTTCAGATTGTCTAAACGTGCGTCCCGAGTCTCAATCAGAGGATTAGCCCAAGCGATTGCTTTGTGGGTTAACAGCATAATGATGCATAGCACCTTTGACCTATCAGTCGGAAACTGATTAGCATGTGTATCGAAGAACAGGTAACATTGATTCAAAAATCCACGAAATTTATCTCGATCACTGCCAAAACGAAAAGGTGGTAGCTTGGGGGGCATGGCAGACGCTGAGGCGGAAGCTTGTCCTTCTTGCTGGGTAATTCGAGCAGTCAACACTTGTACTGCATTCTGCAGATCTTGGATAGCTTGTTGATGGTTCTGGACATTATGATCGCTTTGTGCAATAAATGCGTCCATCCGTGCTTTTCCATTCACCTGTTCGGTGTGCAAACTGGACATTGCACCCTGCAGTTTTCTGACACGTGTTTCCAAAGTTACTGCTCCAGCGGCCTCCATTTTTGAGAGGCTGAGTATTCTGTCACGTTACTGGCGATACAGGACTGGAAGTCAGTGGCCGGAGCAGAAGTGTGCAGGTGAGCGGACCAAGGAAGGACTTCTGGAAGTGCCGTATATGGCGGTGGTGGTTCACTATGTTGGCAGAGGCCGGAGCCCGCCCGAGCACGGGCCGGCCGAGATCACACACAAGTACCAAGTCCGTTTAGGTGAATAGAGTTGGAGGTAGGAACAGCAGGGTTTCCACAAGAGATAGGAAGATGTCAGCAGAACACCTTCCAGATCAGGAGCTCAGATAATGCTTCACTCAGTTAGACTGAGCACCACAATATACTCAGCAACAGGAAGCTGCACAGGGCCAGGTATATATAGCAGGTCCAATCAGTCTTAATCAGGGCGAGAACAATCAGCAGGGCAGGTGATGATCTCTATCCAATCAGTCTCAATCAGGGAGGGAACAATCAGCAGGGCAGGTGATGATCTCTATCCCAGACGAAGTTCATATGGTTTCAGGCTGAAGTTATTCAAGTTCCGAAATAGCTCCACAGCAAGGGAACAGACCAGCAAGCCATGGTTCACAGGTTCAAATCCTAACACCTGTAGAGTGTAAGCTCTTATGGTCAGCGGGGTCCTCTCTCTCCTGTAGAGTGTAAGCTGTTATGGTCAGCGGGATCTTCTCTCTCTCCTGTAGAGTGTAAGCTGTTATGGTCAGCGGGATCTTCTCTCTCTCCTGTAGAGTGTAAGCTCTTATAATCAGCAGGATCTTCTCTCTCCTGTAGAGTGTAAGCTCTTATAATCAGCAGGATCTTCTCTCTCCTGTAAGTGTAAACTCTTATGGTCAGCGGGATCTTCTCTCTCCTGTAGAGTGTAAGCTCTTATAATCAGCAGGATCTTCTCTCTCCTGTAGAGTGTAAACTCTTATGGTCAGCGGGATCTTCTCTCTCCTGTAGAGCGTATACAGCTCTTATGGTTAGCAGGATCTTCTCTCTCCTGTAGAGCGTATACAGCTCTTATGGTTAGCAAGGCTCTATTTCTCCTTTCACCTACTTGTATTTTCCGAGCAATTATAAGCTTTCCAGCATTGAAATTCATGCAAATTTATTCACCGTGAATCAAGCTTTTTCGGAATATTTGGCAAGGTCAGCTAATTTGAATTTCCAAAGATCTGCTAATTTCTACTAGAGACTAGTAATCTACCCAACAAATGTATCCACATTACGTATTATCTTCAATAATTATATAACTTTAATACCTTCATAAAACAGCAGATGGACTACTACTATTCATTTCATGATTAAGAGCTGTATGGAGCTTGAAATGTGTTGGGAGAAATGTTTTTTAACTCTACTTCTATGTTTTCAATACATAAAATAAAGCTTTGAAGATTTTTACTCCTGGAAACCTTTGTAAGGGTGCGATTGCAAAGTTTATGTAAGGCTGCGTTCCAATTAAAGTCCACCACCACATTTTTTTTTTTGCGATTTTCAATGCATTTTTTGCCATATGTTTAAAATTCGTAAAAATGGTGCATTCTTTTTTTGTAAAAGCCCCACTAATTGTGATTTTTGAGAGTCTTATACTGACTGATCTAATATTGATAGTCCATCCTAAGGATAAGTCATCAATTATAAGGGAGAATCTATCGCCAGATTTTCCAATACAATTAGCATACATTTTAAATAGATCTCTAAGATCTAATGAGGATGTTATACTCACTTTGAAAATGCATTACATATTGCATAACTTTTGGACATTTCCTCACCTAATATTAAGATAAATGGACTCACAAATTTCTCATTTTAATTTGACGATTATACAACCATTCAGTTGTGGATTTTCAAAATAAGTATACCATCCTCATCAGGTCTAATTGATCCAATTAATTTATGTAGTTTGTTCTGGAAAACTAAGCGACATATCTGGTTTAAAAGGCTGGATAATCTTTTAAACTCATCTCCAAATGTTCTGTTGCCATCATTGAATGGGAAAAACACAAACAATATCGATAAAACATTGAGACAACCAGATGAAAGATGTCTCTGACGGCAGTGACGGAGCACGACAGTTGGCTGTACAGAAGTGTGTGTGTGTATTTTACCTTAGTGTGAAACCAGTCCAACACTTCCACTATCAGATTTAGCTTTCAGCACCTCCCCAGCTCCCAGCTTCTTTTCTCTGAAATGGTTTTTTTGTGTCTTTCTCAAGCCATTTTTGTAAACTTAAAGCACCACTCAAAAATTTTTTGTTTTTATTTTTCCTCTGTAGTGGTGTCACTAATCTACGTTCCTTGTCCCTAGTAACATACTCCTTAGCCGCCGTCTTCTTCTGTTCTTGGTGCTACTCTGGTCATCTTCTATAGGTTGTGACCTGCTGGATTGCTCCGGTCTATGACAGCCAGGACAAGGTAAAGCGAGGCTCTCATTGACTTACATTGACAGCTTGTGACCGTTACCTGTGACTTCCAGTCAGTGAAGACCTGTGGTCATAAGAAGGTAGATCAGGACCAGAGCGGGGCAGAAAATAGCTGAAGATCTGGTGAGTATAATACTAGGGTCAGAAAACTTAGATTACTGGCACCACTCCAATGCTGAAATAAAAAAAACACCCTGGAGTGGTGATTTAATGAAGCCCCTCATGAATATTTTGGTGTGTAGTGTGTACGTGTTTGTACTCATCTACCGCCGCCATCTCTAGCATCAAGTGATGTTCTGCTCCTCGTCTCAGTGACGTCACAGCTCCTCAGACTCTCTGGGTCACACTGCACTTTGTGTGACTTGGAAGTGGCTTTTACAAGTGTACGCAGAAATCATCCATTCAGTGGTGTGGGCGGAGTTATAGAGATCAGCATTTTATCATAAAAACTGCAGCAAGCAGCTCAGTAAGGGACAGATTTATGGAATCAGGCTCTCTGTCCCAATGCCGGATTAAACCCTGTGGAGGTCCCTACACAGTCAAAATCTTGAGGCCTCTTCAGCAAATTATTTATATTATAATATAATAACAAAAATTTTAAAATACCAATTACATTACATTATTATATTTTATTAAACTGAACAAAAATTTAGTTTCGTCATAACTCAGACAAGGTAACTAACTACCATGGGCCTCGTGGGTTGGCCTAAACACTCCTCTGCTCTCAAAGCTTCTACCCATGAATGTTCCATTAGGATCTAGTGGCGGCAGGGACTTGCTGCCACTTACCTCTCCTCCGCTCCCACTCCCCAATCTGACTGATCACACAGTTACCATGCCCGATCGCATAGGTGTCCCTCCTCTACTACTTATGAATTCTCAAAAGTACCCAACAACAGAGAACCATCATTTCAATGCTACTTGCTGTAATGTTCTGAGCTTTGTTGGTCCAGATGGCCTCCAAAGTCAACCGGCTGGGCCAGCACTCTGATTGTAAATTTCTTTCAATAACAAATCACTATGGATCCAAAAGACGCTGTGCCCATAGGACAGTGCCTACTCTGCCTAATTGGTAATCCCGCACTGCTTTTCTCCTACATTATGCTGCTCTCAGATGGGGTAGCCGAAACTTGATGACCGATTTCCATTAAAACAGGGGCTACAGAGTGACCATTAGATCATTATTTTCTGGCCAAACATCTCAGCCTGGTGATGATACATCATAGCACAACGACTGTGAATTTGGTTTCCCTGTTTGGAGGCCCACTCACAGTGGCTCCCACTTTGACATACTCACACATGTATTGTTCTCCTCCGATGTCTATGTTTTATATGGTGGGCCTCTCAATCAAAAATCTAACATGTAATTCTACATTTGCTGAGTAGCAGCCTCAGCTTTCCATCAGCAATGGTAGAAAAGCAGAAATACATATATTACTTGAGATCGATCCTGGTTTTGACTACCTTGTCAGGCTTCTTGAAGTAACGGCTACTGATTGAGAAATTGATGGAGGTTGTAAAGAGAAGTTTTGTAACCTAACGAGTCTAAAGTAAAACTTAAATCACAATCACAATCTATAGCTTTAAAACTATGCTGAAAAATAAGTCACATGATGGAGAATATTTAAAAAAAAATCATGTTTGCTTATCTCAGAGGCTTATTTTCCTAATACAAAATCCAAAACATATTATATTGCCAACTGCACCACAAAAATGAACGTTTTCAAAATACTTATATCTATCGTTTTTTATCTATATTTCATATATCTATATTTGTATAGACACAAAGAGATCGTCAAAATGATTTCTGTCTCCTGACATATGATGCACTGGAGACGGCAACCCTGCTGAAGTCAGTTTTTTCTGACTGATTTTTATAATGAAAGGACTCCCAATCAGTCCTATAGAATTTGAATACAAGGTTTAAATTTAAATTATAACTGTCATTTAAGGTGAACTTGCAGCAGAATGTCTGTGTCTGCCTCTAGCTCCTCCCTCATCAGTCCCCTCTCCATAGAATTTTATGGGCAGCAACTGTCATCTCCTCTCTCAGGAAAGGGAAAACCTGTCTTCACTGAATACAGAGTTTACAGAGTGAACGATCAGTACAGGAGAAGAAGGAAACATGTTTATATGGTAAGATATATGACATCATTTCTTATTTTCATGTGTACTATTGATTTACGGCAAAAAAAAACATTACAACAACAGTCACTGTTTAAGGTGTAACCTTCATTTTATTTTATTTTGTTTTCCATAAATCAATAGTACACATGAAAATCAGAAAGTGTGAGATATTTTATCAAAGAAAGTATTTTTTTTCTTGATTATTCACTCTCAAAATTCTCAATCCATGGGAAAAGTCTGTCTTTAATGAATACAGATTTTCCCATTATTGAGATAGGAGATGACAATCTGTGCTAAAGTTCTATGGAGAACTGAAGCTGTCTTTTCAGGAGAACTTGCAGCAGATTCTATGTCTGCCTCTAGTTTCTCACTACTTCTCCACCGCCCTCTCCATAGAGTTTAAAAAGCATCAACTATCTTCTCCTATCTCAGTAATGTGAAAATCTGAAAATACAAAAAGTTCTGCTGGATTTATAGAAAAATAGGAATACTTTATTTACTGTTCTTTAAAATTCCATATACATGTCAGGGAAAAGTGGTAACAAATGACGCACTTTGACTGTTATATGGTCTTAGTCATGTCATATATTGTCGTCCTATAGTCACGCTGTATACTAATTGATTAATTTTCCCTGTCGTGCATATTTTTCTATTCAAAGTCTTGAGGATTTCAAGACTTTTGAGCATATATATCGAAACTGGTATTGGTGAGCATATTTTTAGAAATTTTCCACTTAATGTGAACATTTCATTTCACTGAATATAGATTTTTCTCCGGAATTGAAAGTGAAATTATTACTCCAGTAGGTGAAAGCAGCAAATTTATGTGATAACAGATATTAAAAAGTTGCTTATTTCTATGTGTACTATTAAGTTTTGAGCTAAAAATTGAAATAATAGTAACTCTTTAAACGTCCCAATCCTTCTCTTCACTCTGACCATAGCCACTTAAATTTTGTGTTTGACCACTGCACGTAAGGGGTTAAGCTATAGCGATAAGAATTGTTCCCCACCCCTACCGATAGATGCTGGAAAACCACAGCTGGCACCCACCATGTATGGATCAGGCTCCAGATTATTGGGGCAAATTAAACACGGCAGGATCAAACACTCGCCCATTGGCTAATTGGATCAGACATAATTGTTGTCGGCAGCACATCTACCCTTGTAGACAGGGAATGTGCTGCAGCCAAATTGTAGATTGCGTGAGGACTCGTTAATTGTTTTAAATGGTTATTTTTCTCCATATGGTTTGCACCGGCCTGTGTAAAAATGCCCATAACTTATGAACCTGTTTTGTTGTTGATGGGCGCTCGTTCAGGCAGAACATTTGTTGGTGTTAATGTGCCTTAATGCTCTTGACGCTATGGTGAAGTAAACAGTGGTAATTGTATGTGTGCGCACACATGTATGTATGTGTTTCTATGTGTCCTTCATTACAAACACGGAGAACAGTCTGTTCTTGGCATTTCAGGAATTAAAAAGGGAGGGGGACAAGAGTTTGGAGCGAATCCCTTAGGGGAAACTAGAAACATTGGATATGGAGGAATGTCAGCTACGTTGTGGAGAATATCTACAGCATGAAATAATTAGAAGCCTGTACACTTTCCAGGAGGTCTGAGCTGATGTAGGCACCATGAGGAATATACAGTCTAGTTTGTAACTACAGCCTAATACAATGGTCCCATAAATGATCTTATATCCTGTAATTTCCCCAAAAAACAAGGCAATATGGTCTCAGTATGGTCCAAGTATCAGAGTAAACCATCTCCTCTGGAGAAGTAGGCCTCATTGACCACTCCGTCAGTAGCTTTATAGAATCACCATCAAAGACTACTTAGTATCAATGACATTGGGCACACACATCAAAATGTCTGAGATGAGTACTATCAGTACGTTTTAGGTAAAAGGGGTTATCTAGTATAGAAGCCCCTTTTGTGAATAGTCTGTTAGGCCAATCTGACTTAATTAAGATTGTCCTTCATTCAGGACCTGACTCAATTAGCCGTAGTGTCCACAAAGAAAGTCTCTATCTCCAGAGGACCATAGGACATCCATCCATTACACAGACAGGACACTTATTTCATTAGACACAATGTAATGCTTCATGTGCCCCGTGGTGATTCTGCAGGGAAATTAATTACTTTCCCCAAAGATTGATGGCTGGCGTGCTCTCAGGGTACTTTTCAGCATCTTTTAGCTGTCTTTGTGCCTTTTGTGATCTGTTCGTTTGAGAGATTTGACAAACTGACTTGATTAATTTATTATGTGGACCATTTATTATATCAGAATTACTGCAAAGGCTTTAATTATAGTATCAAATGCAGCAACAGACCAAATGTGGGCCAAATTGTCCAGCAAAGAGGAGAGTTTTGGGCTAAATAGAGGTTTCTTTAGCTTTTTGAAGGTTTGTCCACTGCCGAAATTGAATGGCACATAACAAAGTTATTTGGCACTAAAATGTTGGCAGTTCATATACATTGGCACAGCTAGAAGCTGGGATTAACAGCTCTTTGTATTGACAGAAGGTGCTAATTAGCAGCCTAATGGCAACTTGTTCTAAGGAGAGATATCCCTGTGGTAGGTAGTATTTAATTTGATGCCAGCATTCTCCTTGTAAATTCGAGATTCTAGTTAGAGCGGTTTTGTTAATTGCAACAAATGTGACTTAAAATTACCCATCATTAGAGATTCATATGTTGTAAGCATGGAGTATGCTAGTAAGTTGACTCAGTAAGGGCATAGTCAGTCGACCATACAAATTGGACTGAGAACTGACTGCAATGCACGGACTGGATGGCGGGTCTCCCGACCTATGCCTGACCGCTTCATAGAAGTATATGAAGCTGTCATGACCAGGTTGGTAGTCCCGCTGGCCAGTCCGTACATTGTGGTCCGATCTCAGTCCGATTTATACCGTCGCCTGACTGCGCCCTTATTGTACGGATAAACAGGATCTCCACTATTAAGTTCCAATAAGTGTGGCTTATGTTCATTTCCTGGAAGGACTTGGCAGTTAAGTAATAGTGTAATATCGAGCTATGTATGATTGTGCTAGTATACTCTTGTGTGTTGTATGTATCTGTGTGTTCGTAAAGATTGAAGAGTAACCATCATGTTATTTTCATTCCATAAATCAATAGTGCACATGAAAATAATCAACTTTGTACTATATCCCATCAGTGGAATCTGCTTCATTCTCTCCTAAATGATGATATTTTATTCTCAATTCATGGAGAAAATCTGTATGTATTGAAGACGTTTTGTTAATTGTATGAGAGGGGTGAAGAGGAGGAGCGAGAGCACTTGCAGCAGACCAGACATTGCTGCAAGTTCTCTGAAAGGCACAGATCTCATAGGACTTTTGAGCACCAATATCTCAGTAATGGTAGAATCTGTATTCACTGAAGAAAGATTTTACCCGTGAATTGGGATTTTGAAACAATGCTCAGTCCAGAGATCTTCTTGACTAATGCAGCATGGTCTTTCACTGTGGTTTTTCAGTAAATAGTGTCAACCCATATAAGAGCTTGATTTACATACTTTTTATCTCTATTCTCTTCTGCGCCAACTGCATCTGAATATTAAACTCAAATACCGCATCTAATGATAATATCTCAGGGTATACTCTCAACTAATTCCCGATACTTTCTTAAAAAAGGATCCTGTTTTCCAAAACAATTTCCTCGTATGTTCATCTCAGGCACGATTCCAAGATTTAATTTCCACCATTTGTTGACAATAATTTTCTTTATTCCTACAGGTAAACATTAAGGACTCAATGCATTATTTGAGGTTTTGTTTTTTTAAGATATTCATCAAAATGGTGCACACAGTTCATTAATTTGGAGCATAGTCAAAAAAAGAGCTTCTTTCCTGTCAGTAATCATTTTTGCAACTTTTTAAAGAAAAAGTTGCACCTTTTTTTAAAAAAGATTGGAACTTTTGAATAACAAGCAAAGAAAAACGACTCCATGGAGGGGGACTAGAGTAGAGTTGCGCCACATTTTGTAACTTTTTAAAAAAAAATTGCAACTGATTAATCAGGTGAAAACATCTCTTTCCCCAAAAAACAAGCCAAAAACCCCCAAAACAAGCGAACACATATAAATAGGCTTGAAAAAGAAGCAAATACAATAATTAATTAGATGCAAGCAAAATAAAAAGGTGGAAAACACTCTAAAATGGACAATAAACAAGCGCAGAGGCAAGGATGAATCGGGGACCTATTTTTCAAAATAATAATTATAAATAAGAAGTAAACCTAAAATACAGTACACATTGCATACTACATTCCTTATCAATCAGGTCAGCAATGTACAACATTCTTTTGAGAAGTATATCAGTACGCAGAAAGCATCGACTTAATAACTTCCTGTGTCACGGCTGTTGACAACAGTGGAAAACTCTATCTGAGCCATTTATCTTCTTTTCAAATTATTTTTAGCTTTAGTTTACATTTTGTTCTAGAAATAGCAATAAAGAAATTTTCCAAAAATACAGTTTCAGGGAGACTGACTTTCAACATTTTTTTGCATACAAAAGTATATACTAGCTCTAGGTTCCAAATCCATTTCAAAAGATTGGATTACCGTACTTGAAGGCGAGGTCCAGAAGATTAAAAGGGTTTAAAAAAAAAAAAAAAACGTTTAGAATGAAATAAAATATTAAAAAATAGTCAATTTTCTGTTGGTGTCTTTAATGTGTTGAACTAATAAACATGAATATTTGTGATACACTATATATGGTATCTAAATAACTGCTTCTAAGAAGTAACCTGATCCCCTAATCAAAAATTTTTAAAGGTTCTAAAGTTTCATCTTCAATTGCATACTGCTTTCCAGTCAGCTTCCTGATTGCTGGGGGCTCCTGAAGATTGACATAGCATTTTGCATTTAGCCGAAAAAGATCTAGTTTTGTCTTATCTGACCACCATCTTCTGTGTGCAAGATAGGGGGACACAGTTAGCATGTGCAAGAAGGTGCTCTGATCAGATGAGGCCAAAGTATGGAAGATCTTTTTCGTCTAAATGCAAAACGTCATGTGTTGTGAAAAACTAACAATGCACATCACTCTTATAAAACACTATCCCACCGTCAAACATGGTGGTGGCAGCATCATGCTTTTCTTCAGCAGGGGCAGGGAAGCTTGTCAGAGTTGATGAGAAAATGGATGGAGCTAAATGCAGTATAATCCTAGAGTAAAACCTGTTAGAGGCTGCAATAGACTTGAGATTGGGGCATAGGTTCACCTTCCAGCAGGACAACGGCCCTAAACGTACTTCCAGAGATGCAACGACCCTAAACGTACTTCCAGAGATGCAACGAACCTAAACGTACTTCCAGAGCTACAATGGAGTGGTTAAAACCAGGCATATTCATATGTGAATGGCCTAGTCACAGTCCAGATCTAAATCCCATTGAGAATCTATGGTAAGACTTGATAATTGCTGTTCACAGACGCCTCCATCCAATCTCACAGACCTAGAGCAAGTGTGCAAGGAATGGGCAAAGAAATGCTATCTCCAGACGTCCAAATCTGGTAGAGACAGACCCCAAACGACTTTCAGCTGTAATTGCAGAGAAAAGTGGTCCTATAAAGCATTTACTCAGGGAGCTGAATAGAAATGCACGTGACAATTTTAAGATTTATATTTTTAAAATAATTAGAAAATCATGTATCACTCCTTTAACACTTAACAATTGCTTGCTACATTGTCTTGGTATATATCACATAAAATCCCAATAAAAAAACATTTAAATGTGTAAAAGTTCATGCGGTATACATATTTTTTCAAGGCACTGTATGGCGGAAAAAAACAGGGATTTTATCAAAACTGCTCCAAGCAGCCCTGTAAGTGACACATGGAGAAAAACAGCAGAGGCAGTCCGGCTTCTTAAAAGTGAAATGCTTTATTCCAATGTGATACAATGTCACAAACGGTGTCCTCCAAAAGTGTGCAACAAACAGAAGGGTGGCACCTAATAGAACAGCGACGCGTTCCGACCACCAAGGGTCTTTGTCAGAGCTGTGTGTCCCTTTGTGTAGCTGCATTATATAGGTGTGTAAAACCTATGGGCTGGTTGTTACATCGTAGTGCAGGTAAGGCAGGTGTTGGACGTTTGAGCTGTAATTAGAGATTTGACAGCTGATGCTAATTTGCCCAAACTGCATATCTGCACGTTCTCAAACCAAAGCCCAAACATAATTAATGCAGGTGCACAAGGGATAAGTATTAAAAACATTCATAAAGTAACTCTTAGTACAAGTGTAAATTATTATCAACAAAGAAAAAGAAAATATTTTAACGAAAGAAACAACATATAAGTGAAATAAATCAATAAATATCTTGACTCGTAGTTGATTTCTTTTGTATTTTGTCTTGTGAGATCGTTTTGGAGTCATGGTTGCTCACATACATAGCCAGTGTAGTCCATAATTATTGTAAAGATGACACAAAAATTTCGTTGCGTATTATCAGATTTCCAGGAGGAACTAATGAGGACAAAAATTAGAATGCATAAATGGTTATTAAAGGGTAGAAAACAGAAGAAGACAAACATAATGGGAAAACGTATTGGAAAATACAGTATATTAGTTGAGAGAAAGTGGAACTATTTTTTCTTTTTATGTACCTCTGCAAATTATAACATTAATATGCGGTACAAAGAAAAAGTGCATATTATAATCAACAGTTGCAGGATAAAAGACCTTAGATAGAGATGTATAGTAATTTCATCTAAGAAGAATATTAATAATCGAAGACATTTGAGAAGATCACAGATATTTCATTAAGATCTCTTAGAGTATTTTACACCATGACTCCAAAACGATCTCACAAGACAAAATACAAAAGAAATCAACTACGAGTCAAGATATTTATTGATTTATTTTCACTTATAGTTGTTTCTTTCGTTAAAATATTTTCTTTTTCTTTGTTGATAACAATTTACACTTGTACTAAGAGTTACTTTATGAATGTTTTTAATACTTATCCCTTGTGCACCTGCATTAATTATGTTTGGGCTTTGGTTTGAGAACGTGCAGATATGCAGTTTGGGCAAATTAGCATCAGCTGTCAAATCTCTAATTACAGCTCATATGTCCAACACCTGCCTTACCTGCACTGCGATGTAACAACCAGCCCATAGGTTTTACACACCTATATAATGCAGCTACACAAAGGGACACAGCTCTGACAAAGACCCTTGGTGGTCGAAACGCGTCGCTGTTCTATTAGGTGCCACCCTTCTGTTTGTTGCACACTTTTGGAGGACACCGTTTGTGACATTGTATCACATTGGAATAAAGCATTTCACTTTTAAGAAGCCGGACTGCCTCTGCTGTTTTTCTCCTTGGATTCCATGTCCTGGTCTGGACTTTGCGGTTCCGTGCTCCGGTGGAAGTTGGGTGAGCTGGCAGGGGCTTCGTGCCCCATTCTTTCTTGCATATGTAAGTGACACATCCCTGAAACCAGGCTCTCAGGCCCCTACATCAGGCTGCTCTCAGATTCCATAACCAAAACCTGCTCGCAGATTCCGATTAAAAGTTTTTTCTCACAAGCAACAAAGGCAATTGTATCCTCATTTGGATCAGATGGATAAAATATTGCCACTTGCCCTAAAATAAAGGAAAGAGAAGAAAAAATTACATAACACAATATTACTGATAATGAGGAAAAAATTACATATATGTGTATTTTTTATTTTTTACAACTCTAATGCTAAGCGGCATCTTGCCTGTCTCGAACTGCGTAGCATTTGTACGTGGATATCGCTCATCTATACAGCACCTTTACCTTCCATTGCCTTACCTCATATGGACTCCATATACCCGTTTCTCTAACAGTAGTGTGAACATGTGCAGGACTTCCCATTTTCACAGGCACCTCAATGTTAGCAAACAAAGAAAGCCGAAAACCACTTAAAGTTCACGCCAACTCCATCTCTAACAACGGATGGGAAGAAGCAATGACAAGCAAATTCTGGGCCACCCTAGAGTGCAATGTCTGGTAGCTTTGTCCTTTTTTTTTGCATTGCTATCAAGCCTTTTTTATATATGTCTCCTGACTTTGCTGAAAAGTACATATACAATGACAAACCAGGAGATTGTTCTGGAGTCCTGTAAGAGCCAACTTGGGCTGCACACCAGGAGGAGGATGGAAGAGGAACAAGTTACCAATTGTTTATTTTAGTGGATTCAGAATTACCTGTGTTTCCTACAGGACTTCAGATGTAGCCATTGTATTACTTTGCCCGGGTCACCTGAGTGGCCATGCATGCAGAATGAGTGTTTATTTGTTGGCTTTGGCTTGCTCACTATTTAGTTATTAAGAAATGCAAAGAGTGGAACTAATGAGCTGAACAGTTTCTAGTAGGCCGGAGACACGGTTCTTTAGGATAAAGTTTAGTGGCCACATACCTATTTGATGAAAAGCATTTGGTCTGTGCAACAGTTTAATCCCATTCCTTCTACCAGCTGATATCTTCCTCATACAGCTAGAATTGGGGAACCTGTCAGCAATTGTCCTCTAAACTGCCCGCTCCTGTATTCTCCAAGCGTGTCTATGTAGTACACGTTAATGCCATATTTTGATAAAACTAACTGTAATGCTGCGCTTGTTGCAGCTGAATGAGCTCTTTGCAGTCAAAGAGATGGAGACCTGAAACAATCCATCAACTCAAACTGGGCTTTCCATGGTCAAGCTTGATACTAGCACCTTGCTTGGCAGAGTCTAGGGCTCCTTAGTTTTCACTTTTTAAACCCCCAAACAGAGATCTGGACTTTGCTGCAGTGGCTACTAGATTATATCTGAGGAATAGTTACTGACTGGAGGAGTGAACTGAGAGAAAATACCAAACAAGCTGGTCAAAACCAGAGACAAGGACAAATTGTAATCCTAACCTAATGTACTGTCAGGGATCAGAGTCCAAAAGGAAGAAACAAAGACAAAGAGGAGTCAATCAGAACAAAAGTCAAACCACTGAGTGCATTTAAGGTACTGTCACACTAAGCGAGATCGCTAGAGAGATCGCTAAAGAGTCACCGATTTTATGACGCAGTAGCGATCTCGTTAGCGACTTAGCTGTGTGTGACATGTGGCAGCGATGTGGCCCCTGCTGAGATGTCGCTGATCGCTTATGAACGTTCTGAGCCGTTTTTTGGTCGTTGGTGTCCCGCTGGTGAGCCTGAATCGCTGAGTGTGACACCCTTTATGAACGACTTTACCAGCGTCGCAGGTGGACTAGGTTTTCCCAACAACCTCAGAGGTCATTATACAGATCGCTGATGAAATGTGTTTGGAAGCTAACTAGCGACCACATAGCGATCGCACTAGCGATCTTGCCAGGTTGTGTCGTTGTCGTGATCGCTAGTGCGATCGCTAAGTGTGACAGTGCCTTAAGGGTGCGATCAGGAGAACGGCCTGAATGTTCTTTTTATTTTGGGGTTAATTTAACGGTGGACCCATCCTCAGATGAGTAGTGCGATCTGTAGAACTAGCATTGGGTTAAGTGGCAACTCTTGTCTCCTTCAGTTTACTAATATTTCCAGAATCCGTACTTTTCTCACTAATCTACTAAAATGTTACTGAATGCCCTCATCATCTCCCGCCTCAACTTCTGGAATATTCTCCTGTCGTATACCAGCTAACCACCTCTCCAGTTCGTCCTTAATTCTGCTGCCCAACTAATCCATATCTCCCCACTCTACTCCTCTTCAAACTACTAACACTGACCTACCTACAAAACCGTCCATAATCTGACTCCTCAATATATCTCTGAACTAATCTCTCAGTATCTTCCCACACGTAATCTTCGGTCCTCCCAAGACCTCCTTCTCTCCTCCGCTCTTATACGTTTCTCATCCAATCGCCTCCAAGACTTCTTTTAAGTATCTTCCATCCTCTGGAATTCTGTGACCCAACACGTCCGATTATTATTCACCACATTCAGGGCCGTAGTTTCTGCTGCCCTAGGCACTTTTCATTCTGCCTCCCCCATTGGTGAGTATGACTAATGCAGACACTGTCGTCAGTGACTTAGGCTACTTGCACATCAGCGATTTTTGCCATTCGCGGCAGATCCGGCAGTTTTTCCGCATCTGCCATGTAACGGATCACTTATGGCAACACTGCATTCGGCCTCATTCATTCCCTATGCGACTTGCAGACATGTGCGACACTTGCAGTTTTGACGCGATCCCGCAAATCCGATACTTGCAGCAAAGGAAAAAAAAACGCTACTAGCAGTGTTTTTTTTGTCTCACCGCAAGTGCCGCACATGTTTGCAAGTCCCATAGGAATGAATGAGGCCGAATCTATGTGTGTGCCCATGTAGCTCTTTCAAAGACAGTGATTTCCTACCACACTCAAAAGACATACAAATAGGATGTTTAGATTGTGAGCCCCAATGGGGACAGTGAGGAAGTATGTAAAGTGCTGTGGAGTTAATAGCGCAATATCAATGAATAAATATTATTCTTAATACTATGTTACAATACCAGGATCTGAGGATTTTCTGTTTCGAGGTCAAGCGCTCTCTGATACGATGTTACTGCCTGTCTCGCTGTCTTCCTCTTTTGACACTGCAGTGTGGTGGAGAGAAAACATTAACTGGTTAACAGCAAGAAGTCTGGTGTCTGTGTACTAACTGAACTAGAAACTCTCCCCAACATGTCCAGCAGACATTGGAGATTACTAGGTGGATTTTATTATTCTATTACTGCCCAGTCTCTGACTAAGGCCTTATTCATGTGTCTGGGTGTAAAAGATACATACATATAAATCTGGACAATTTATCTTATAGATCTCCCAGTATATTATTTATTATAGATCTATAATATATAATGTACAAGGAGACTATAGTATAAAATGTCCAGAATTATCTGTAATATATGATGTACAATCTATTATATAGAATGTCCAGGGTGATCTATAATATATAATGCTCAGGTAGTAGATTTATAATAATGTACAGTCCAGGCAAATCTATACTATAAATGTCCAGAGGCAGATATATATTTAGGGTACGTTTCCACGTTCAGGAAACGCTGCGGGTTGGATGCTGAGAACAGCCGCAGAGTCCAATCCGCAGCGTCCAAATGTTGCAGCATAGTGGAGGGGATTTTATGAAATCCCATATCCACTATGCGTACAAAGATGCAGGTGGCAGACCTGCGTATATGCACATGTGGCGCGTCTTTCTAGACCGCAGCATGTATATTTATCTCGCGGAGACGCTCAGTCTACGCAAAATAAATAACACTGTCCTATGTATAGGATGCGGTGATTCCACACGGTTCAATGAAACATGTGGAATCACTGCGCGTACAAAAGCCGTCAAAGCTTTGGACGGAGCTGTGTCCTCTCTGCAGGTTTCCTGAACGTGGAAACATAGCCTTAGGGTATGTGCACATGTTGCAGATTTGTCTGCAGAAGTTTCCGTACATAATCCGCATCTATTGACAGAAAACGCAGGTGCGTATTTGATGCGTTTTTTACATGTGGATTTGTATGCCTTTTGTAAGCTAAATAAAGATGTTATTTAACAAAAAAAAAGATTTGTGATGTCATTTCTGTCCAACCGCCTCTTTTACATTAGTCCAACGCTCATTCTCCCAGCGCTCATTCCCCACCAGCGCTCATTCCCACCAGTGCTCATTCCCCACCCCAGGCTCATTCCCCACCTCAGCGCTCATTCCCCACCCCAGCGCTCATTCCCCACCTCAGCGCTCATTCCCCCCAGTGCTCATTCCCCACCTCAGCGCTCATTCCCCCAGTGCTCATTCCCCACCTCAGCGCTCATTCCCCACTCCAGCGCTCATTCCCCACCTCAGCGCTCATTCCCCCCAGTGCTCATTCCCCACCTCAGCGCTCATTCCCCACTCCAGCGCTCATTCCCCACCTCAGTGCTCATTCCCCACCTCAGCGCTCATTCCCCCCAGTGCTCATTCCCCACCTCAGCGCTCATTCCCCACCCCAGCGCTCATTCTCCACCTCAGCGCTCATTCTCCCCCAGCGCAGAACTCAATCCCCACCTCAGCCTTCATTCTCCCCAGCGCTCATTCCCCACCCCAGCGCTCATTCCCCACCTCAGCGCTCATTCCCCACTCACGTTCATTCCCCCCACGCTCATTCCCACTCAGCTCATTCCCCACCTCAGTGCTCATTCCCCACTCAGTGCTCATTCCCCCACTGCTCATTCCCCACCTCAGAGCTCATTCCCCCCAGCGCTCATTCCTCCCCAGTGCTCATTCCTCCCCCAGTGCTCATTCTCCCCCAGCGCAGCACTCAATCCCCACCTCAGCCCTCATTCCCCAGCGCTCATTCCTCCTCAGTGCTCATTCCTCCCCAGCGCTCATTCTCCCCAGCGCAGCACTTAATCCCACCTCAGCGCTCATTCTCCCCAGCCCTCATTCCCCACCTCAGCGCTCATTCCCCAGAGCGCTCATTCCCCCCGACCGCTCATTCCCACCTCCGCGCTCGTTTCCCACCTCATCGCTCATTCTCCACCTCAGAGCTGATTCCCCACCTCAGCACTCATTCCCCACCCCAGCGCTCATTTCTCCCCCCCAGCGCTCACTGCCCACCAGCGCTCACTCCCCCAGTGCTCACTGCCCCCTCCACGCTCACTGCCCCCAGCGCTTACTGCCCCACAGCGCTCACTGCCCCACCACGCTCACTGCCCCACAGCACTCACTGCCCCCACAGCGCTCACTGCCCCCCAGCGCTCACTGCCCGACAGCGCTCACTGCCCCACAGCGCTCACTGCCCTGTTGTGAATGGGTTTGAGATGAGTTCTGAGCAGAGGCTTCCTCTGGTGGTTACAAGCGGTGCTGGTCTGTCCAGTGAAAATTGTGAGGACTGGGAATCAGGTGTTACTGACTGGTCTTATATAAGGGAGTCACCTTCCCATCAGGGTTGCCGGTGATCAATTGTTCTGGTCTGAATCCTTCATTCCTGTTTCCCTTGTAGCCTGCTGTGTCGTGTCTGCATCTCCTGCTAACAGATAAGACATTTTCTTCTTTTTGTTTTTGTGCTATATTTTTGCATTTTTGTCCTGCACTTCTGTGGGGGCCTTCAGGGTCCCCTCCGGGGG
Organism: Oophaga sylvatica; assembly: GCA_033576555.1. Classification (NCBI taxonomy): domain Eukaryota; kingdom Metazoa; phylum Chordata; class Amphibia; order Anura; family Dendrobatidae; genus Oophaga; species Oophaga sylvatica. The sequence continues at coordinate 74,115,377 of JARQOD010000005.1, forward strand.
CTTTTGCCCTCTCAGTTTAGTTCAGCCACTTATGTATGTACTTTTGCTTTTTCCAGTTTTTTCAGTGGCTGCTGTTTTGATTTTGTTACACCAGAGAACTAATTTAGGTGGTAGAGGTCGTGTGATCTCAGGTGTTTTTGAAATTAGTGGTGTTGGTGCTTTTCAGGGTTTTCTGGGATTGCAGTAAGTACCCTTCCTGTCCTTTTCTATTTAGTTAGTTTGGGCCCCAGCGTTTGCTCATACTGTTTTCTTTCTGTGTCAGTATTTCATCTTGTCTAGCCGCCATTACATGTTTGGGGGCTTTCTATTGTCTTTGGGGTTCTGCTCCGGGGCAGATAGCTTTCCTATATCTATCTTTAGGTGTAGTTAGTTTCTCAGGCTGTGACGAGGCGTCTAGGACCAACGTAGGAACGCTCCACGGCTGCCTCTAGTTGTGGTGGTTAGTCAGGGTACTGCAATCTCATAGTTTCCAAAACTGCTCTGGTGTATTGCTTTTTTTTTACCTGCACTCCTCAGCTACCAAATCATAACAGTATCACCGGCCATAACTGAAAATTGTGTGGTACTCACAGAAGGGAAAAATATTGTGAAAGAAAAAAAAAAAAAGGTTGTCAGAGTTGTCAGAGATATTTTTCTGTTTGTTGCATTTTTTTTTTTTTTTCCTTTTCCCTCTGTATCTCTGGGTGCTGGGGAGGATCTTTTCTCTCAATGGAGTTTGCACAGTTGTCTGGCCGTGTGGATCAGCTTGCCACTGAGGTTCAGAGTATTGCTACCTATCTTGCTAGGTTGCCTGTTGTGGAACCTAGGATTCCCATGCCAGATTTGTTTTTAGGGGATCGAGCTAAGTTCCAGAATTTCAAAAATAATTGTAAATTGTTTTTTGCCTTAAAATCTAAGTCCTCAGGGAACGCAGCGCAGCAGGTTCAAATTATCATCTCTCTCCTGCGCGGTGATCCTCAGGATTGGGCTTTTTCCCTGACACCTGGGGATCCTGTTTTGAGTGATGTTGATGCATTTTTTCAGGCTTTGGGGTTATTGTACGATGAGCCTAATGTCACTGATCAAGCTGAAAAAGCCTTGTTGGCATTAAATCAGGGGCTTGATGACGCTGAGTTGTACTGTCAGAGATTCCGTAGGTGGGCAGTCCTGACCAAATGGAATGACGACGCTTTGGCAGCCCTTTTCCGGAAGGGTCTGTCAGATAATGTAAAGGATGTTATGGTGGGATTCCCTGTCCCCTCTGGTCTCAATGATTCTATGTCATTAGCGATTCAAATTGACAGACGTTTGCGTGAGCGGAGAAGTATGCGTGGAATGGTGTTGCCTTGTGAACCAGCTTCTGAACCCATGCAGTGTGATAGAGTGGTGTCTGGGGCACAGCGTCATGAGTTTCGAAAGCGCAATGGGTTATGTTTCTACTGTGGTGATGCCTTTCATGCTATTTCAGTCTGCCCTAAGCGGGGAAGACGTTTTGCACGCTCAGTTGTCTTGGGTAGTGTTCAGACTAAGTTTTTATTAACTGTCACTCTGATATGCTCTCTGTCCTCATTTTCTGCTCAGGCTTTCGTTGATTCTGGAGCAGCTATTAACCTGATGGATTATGATTTTGCTAAACGTTGTGGGTTTCCCTTGATACCCTACAGAAGTCTATTCCCCTACTGGGGATCGATTCTACCCCTTTGGCTGAGAATAAACCCCAGTTTTCTACTCAGGTGATAATGAGGGTTGAACCTGATCACCAGGAGTGCTGCAAATTTTTGGTTCTGTATAATCTGCATGACATTATCGTGCTGGGTTTCCCTTGGTTACAGTCTCATAATCCTGTTTTGGATTGGAAATCTGTGTCTGTAACCAGTTGGGGCTGCCAATGTGTTAATACCAACACTCCTGTTTTTTCTGCCTCCCCCAGGCTCAGGATGTTCCTGACTTTTTGATTGATTTTTCTGATGTGTTTAGCGAAAGTAAATCTGCATCCTTGCCTCCCCATAGGAGCTATGACTGCGCTATTGAATTAGTGCCGGGTAGTAAATTCCCTAAGGGTCGCCTTTTTAACTTGTCTGTACCTGAACATGACGCTATGCGGTCTTATATCAAGGAATCATTGGAGAAGGGTCATATCAGACCATCCTCTTCACCCTTAGGTGCCGGTTTTTTCTTTGTGGCCAAAAAGGATGGTTCATTGAGGCCGTGTATTGATTATCGTCTCTTGAACAATATTACTGTGAAATATCAATACCCGTTACCCTTGATTTCTGACCTGTTTTCCAGGGTGAAAAACGCTACTTGGTTTACCAAGCTTGACCTCAGGGGGGCGTATAACCTTATTCGCATTAAGCACGGGGATGAATGGAAGACGGCATTCAATACCCTGAAGGGCATTTTGAGTACCTGGTGATGCCCTTTGGGCTCACTAATGCTCCTTCCGTCTTCCAGTCCTTCATGAATGACATTTTCAGGGATTTTGTGGACAAATTTCTGATTGTTTATTTGGATGATATCTTGATTTTTTCTAATGACTGGGACTCTCATGTGAAACATGTTCGAACTGTATTCCAGATTTTGAGAGAGAATGCTCTGTATGTGAAGGGATCAAAGTGTCTTTTTGGCGTACAGAGGATCTCATTTCTGGGATTCATTTTGTCCCCATCTGTTATTGAAATGGACCCGGTCAAGGTTCAGGCCATCTGTGATTGGGTCCAACCTACTTCATTAAAGGCTCTTCAGAGATTTTTGGGTTTTGCCAATTTTTATCGTAAATTTATTGGTAATTTCTCGGTTATTGTTAAACCATTAACTGATTTGACCAGAAAGGGTTCTGATGTGGTGAATTGGCCTCCTGAGGCAGTCTCTGCATTTCAGGAACTTAAGCAGAGATTCACTTCTGCTCCTGTTCTACGGCAGCCTGATGTTTCTCTGCCATTTCAGGTGGAGGTTGATGCCTCTGAAATTGGGGCAGGTGCCGTTTTGTCCCAAAAAGATCCAGAGACCTCTAAAAGTAACCCTTGTGCCTTTTTCTCTCGAAAATTTTCTCCTACTGAACGTAATTATGACGTGGGTAATCGGGAGTTATTGGCCATGAAGTGGGCTTTTGAAGAGTGGAGACATTGGCTGGAGGGAGCCAAACATCAGGTGGTGGTCCTTACGGACCATAAGAATCTGGTCTATCTGGAATCTGCCAAGCGACTCAATCCTAGACAGGCCAGGTGGGCCTTGTTTTTCACACGTTTTAATTTTGTGGTTTCCTTTCTTCCTGGCACTAAGAATGTTAAGGCGGATGCCCTCTCGAGGAGCTTCCTTGCGGACTCTCCTGAGTTATCTGATCCTTCTGTTATTTTGAAAGAGGGTGTAGTTCTTTCCGCCATCTCGCCCAATTTGAGACTTGCTCTGGAGGGGTGTCAGGAGGATAGGCCCGAGCGCTGCCCGGTTGGAAAATTGTTTGTCCCGGATCAGTGGAAAAAGAGTGTGATGTCTGAGATTCATTGTTCCGCATTGGCTGGGCATCCCGGAATTTTTGGTACCAGAGACTTGGTTAGTCGGTCCTTTTGGTGGCCTACCTTGTCTCGTGATGTCAGGGAATTTGTGCAGTCCTGCGGGACTTGCTCTCGCTCCAAGCCTTGCTCTCGCTCTAGTGGTTTGTTGATGCCATTGCCTGTGCCCAAGAGACCATGGACCCATATCTCTATGGATTTCATTTCCGACCTTCCTGTTTCTCAGAGAATGACCACCATCTGGGTAATTTGTGATAGGTTTTCCAAAATGATACATCTTGTGCCATTACCTAAGTTGCCTTCCTCCTCTGAATTGGTGCCGTTGTTCCTTCAGCACGTGGTTCGTTTACACGGCATTCCTGAGAACATTGTGTCTGACAGAGGAGTCCAGTTTGTTTCCAGATTTTGGAGGACTTTTTGTTCTAAACTGGGTGTTCAATTGTCTTTCTCCTCGGCATTTCATCCTCAGACCAATGGTCAAACTGAGAGAACAAACCAGACATTGGAGACTTATCTAAGATGCTTTGTGTCTGCTGATCAGGATGACTGGGTCTCTTTTTTGCCTTTGGCTGAGTTTGCTCTTAATAATAGGGCTAGCTCTGCCACTTTGATGTCTCCGTTTTTCTGTAATTCTGGGTTTCACCTCGATTTTCTTCAGGACAGACGGAGGCTTCTGTCTGTCCAGGTGTTGACTCTGTTGTGGAGCGTATGCAACAGATTTGGGACCAGGTAGTGGAGAGGTTGTCCCTCTCTCAGGAGAAGGCCCAGCGGTTTGCTAACCGGCATAGGACTGATGGTCCTCGGTTTAAAGTGGGGTACTTGGTCTGGTTGTCCTCAAAGAATATTCCTATGAGAGTGGCATCTCCTAAATTTAAGCCTAGGTTCATTGGACCTTATAAGATCATGGAGATTATTAATCCTGTTTCTTTTCGTTTGCTTCTTCCAGGGACATTTAAGATCCATAACGTGTTCCACAAGTCCTTGTTGAAGAGGTTTGTTGAGCCAGTGGTTCCTGCTGCTGTGCCTCCTGACCCTGTTTTGGTTGAGGGCAATCTGGAGTATGTGGTTGAGAAAATATTAGATTCTCGTTTTTCTAGACGGAAACTCCAGTATTTGGTTAAATGGAGAGGTTATGGTCAGGAAGACAATTCTTGGGTGTTTGCTTCGGACATCCATGCTAGGAGACTTATCCGTGCGTATCATAGAACTCATCCTGACCGACCTGGTTGCTCAAATGAGGGTTCGGTGACCCCTCCTCAAGGGGGGGGTACTGTTGTGAATGGGTTTGAGATGAGTTCTGAGCAGAGGCTTCCTCTGGTGGTTACAAGCGGTGCTGGTCTGTCCAGTGAAATTGTGAGGACTGGGAATCAGGTGTTACTGACTGGTCTTATATAAGGGAGTCACCTTCCCATCAGGGTTGCCGGTGATCAATTGTTCTGGTCTGAATCCTTCATTCCTGTTTCCCTTGTAGCCTGCTGTGTCGTGTCTGCATCTCCTGCTAACAGATAAGACATTTTCTTCTTTTTGTTTTTGTGCTATATTTTTGCATTTTTGTCCTGCACTTCTGTGGGGGCCTTCAGGGTCCCCTCCGGGGGCTTTTGCCCTGTCTGTTTAGTTCAGCCACTTATGTATGTACTTTTGCTTTTTCCAGTTTTTTCAGTGGCTGCTGTTTTGATTTTGTTACACCAGAGAACTAATTTAGGTGGTAGAGGTCGTGTGATCTCAGGTGTTTTTGAAATTAGTGGTGTTGGTGCTTTTCAGGGTTTTCTGGGATTGCAGTAAGTACCCTTCCTGTCCTTTTCTATTTAGTTAGTTTGGGCCCCAGCGTTTGCTCATACTGTTTTCTTTCTGTGTCAGTATTTCATCTTGTCTAGCCGCCATTACATGTTTGGGGGCTTTCTATTGTCTTTGGGTTCTGCGGAGATAGCTTTCCTATTATTTTGGTGTAGCAAAAATGACTAAGAATACTTAAAGTGGTGCATCTTTAATATCCATACTTCCATTTGAATACAAATATGAATAGGCACTCATAGATTCAGCGATGATATATTAGACACATATTGCAAGTTTCGCCAGAGCTTCTCCTTCTTAGTGTTTAGTTCTCAGGCTGTGACGAGGCGTCTAGGACCAACGTAGGAACGCTCCACGGCTGCCTGTAGTTGTGGTGGTTAGTCAGGGTACTGCAATCTCATAGTTTCCAACTGCTCTGGTGTATTGCTTTTTTTTACCTGCACTCCTCAGCTACCAAATCATAACACTGCCCCCACAGTGCTAACTGCCCCACAGCGCTCACTGCCCCCCCAGCCCCAGGGCTCACTGCCCTCCCAGCCCCAGTGCTCACTGCCCCCCCAGCCCCAGCGTTCACTGCTCAGGTGCCGCCCCCCGCAGAGTCCCGCCCTAGGCACGTGCCCTCGAGTGCCTAGTGGCAAATACAGCCCTGACCACATTTGGAACTTTCAGACGGAACTTGAAAACCTATCTCTTCAAGAAAGCTTCCAGCCTGCAATTACCCCGCTGCCACCTCACCACCACCGGATCTGCTGTAAACCTAGCCAACCTATTGTCTCCTTCCCAATTACCCTCTGGACAGTAAGCCTGCAAGAGCTGGTCCTTCTCCACTCTGTACCGTCTGTCATTGTTAGTTTATAATTGTAATTTATTGTAATTATTGTAATTTATTGTAATTTATTGTAATTTATATTTGTACTTTGTATGTAATCTCTTTTTTCATGTACAGCACCATGGAATCAATGCTGCTCTAAAAATAAATAATAATAATAAATGATAATCTCTTTCAGCTTCATCCCTCATCTCTCTTGTAGTGGGCTCCTGTCACTCAGTGAAGGTCTTCTCTTGTGGAACAAGAACTTTTCAATCATTTACTACAGATGACATTTCCATGGATTCTATGCCAAATTGGTATTACGTCCTGAATTACAAGCATGGATTATTGGGACATTCGAAATCCAGTTTCTTTACATTTGAAGCTTTTGCACAGAAGATTTTGTCCAGGACCTGGCTGAAAAACCTGCCAACAAAGATTGTTCTTTGCCTCTGACTTCCCTTCTGCCCATGTGGAATGACAGCTGTGCTGTCTGCTGCCTACTGCTGACCTCTGACCCACCCCTGACCTTCTGTCTGATGTCCTCCTGATGCATCTTGTGTTGCTGATATTAGTCGGCCAAGTCATTCAGAATAATAAGGGTATGTGCACACGTTGAATATTAACAGCAGATTTATTTATTTTTTTGTAGTCGTTGGCAGGAAAACCGCTACGTAAAATACCTGTACTTTTGCCACTTTTTGCTGAGTTTTTACATGTGTTTTTGATGCATTTTTTCTCATTGATTTGAATGGGTGAAAACTACTGCAAAAAAAATGCTTAAAGAAGTGACAAGCTGCAGATTTGATAAACCTCTGTGATCCTTCATATCCGCAAGGAAAAAATAAGCAGCATGTGCATGAGATTTCAGAAATCATATTCACTTTGCTGGTATTGTAAAGCACTGCATTTTTCTATGGCAAAAATGTAACGTGTGTGAACAATTCCTATGCGTCAAAAGCTTAGACTAGGTAACTGTGACACATTAAAAGCATTGTCTAGTTAAGAAAACCTATTTTCACCTACTTCTGTATGATTTAGGCTTCATCCACATCATGTTTGGCCTTTATGCTGAAAAAGTATGTCTGTAGGCCTCCATTTACCCAACGGAAGTCACAAGAGAGTTGTACCGGTATACGTCGTATACTTCTTATTTATTTTTAGAGCTCCATTGATTCCATAGTGCTGTACATGTAAAAAGGGTACAGGAATTAGTACATTATTCTATATGAAACGAGTCAGTAAAAACCAGATACATTTATTTTTACCAAGGGATTACAAATCCCAGCACCTATACAACAGAGCCAGCCAACTTTCATTAGGATTATTTGTTTCGAGACCTTCCCAATGTAAACCTCCTACATAAACTCTAAATTTGATGCTAATAAAGCCTTATCTTGCTCCATAGGATAGCATTATTCTGCATAGATGAGAGTCTTCCTATATTATTAGGAGACAAATATTAGACATTGGCTGTCAGTGATTGGATCGCGTACAGCAGAGGAGGGTCACTGTCATAATGAAGAACTAGACAAGAATACAAGAGCCAAAACATTCTACCAAGTAGCCAATTTCTGGATGAGAGTCTCCAGTTCTGGACTTCCATGTCTTTACTATTTTATGTCCCTCCAGGGGTGGGCATATCATTGGTGCAGTCTATGCAGTCTCATAGTTAAGTTGTCCACTACCACCTCCAAAGCAGGTGGAATTGGGCACTACGATGAGCTATTCGACTGCAAAAAGCCCATTTACTGTTCTTGCACAAGGCCATCTTCTGTCTGTGTCTGCCAGTGGTCCCTACATACACACGTGGTCAAAATTGTTGGTACCTGTGAGGGACGGCCCCCGTCCTTCCACGTCACCAATGTGACGTAACTCCATAGGCACGGCTCTCCTGCGCCCCCTTTGTCTCTCAGGTCAGTAAGGGAACTACACCTAGAGCAAATGGCCGCCGGGGAGGGTGTCCTGTTACCCACTGGGTATTCTAAGATTCGTGATCAGAGTAAAAGCATCAGCCCAAGATTAATTTTATGGTTTAATTGCCTTAAGGACGCACTAGATAATTACAGAAATATACAGTAAGCTATACAACTGAATTACAATGGATTTGCAGTCAGAGTAAAATACAACAATAATGGTACAAAGCTTAGAGGTATTAGCTAGAGGTCAATATTACCAGGTTGTAGGGACATGTGGAGGCAGGGAGCTCTGCGATCCCCAGGTGAAAGTCTTAGTTGCTGGACAGTCCCCCAAAACGTGTACCGCTGCTCCCTTGGCAGATCTGTCCCTTTGGTCCTTAGTTTTCCATGGTCTTGCTGCTGTGAGAATGGATCTGGTCTGCCCTTAGCTCACAGTTCTTAAACCTGCTAGGTCCCTCCCCTCGGTGTCCGAGGGTGGGCTGACAATCTCCACCCTTAGCCCCTGCAGAATTTATTCCCAATATCTAATAAAGGGGTTAACTTTCTCCAGGACGATCGGATCAGGACACGAGAGGTACCAGCGGATGCAGTATGTTTTGCCTGTCGCATGGATATCAAACCTGGCCCGATTGGGTCATTGTGGATGGCCAATCTCTATATCTCAGCCCCCCAAGCCATCACCGACTTGGGAGTTGCACCATCAAATGCCAAAGGTCCGCAGGGTCACACAGATATTTTTATGAGAATGTACCTACAAAGATGTGCTCATAATTCATAATCCTAGAATGGAGCCTTCGTGTCTGAGATATAAATAGCTGTGTTTTCATGGTCTGGCTGAAAGGTATAGTCTAATTGAAGCCCCCAGGCATCTCATTACCATGCTAACAAACCTTACTATTCACCATGCTGGCTTGGCTCTGTTTTGGGTCTTAACTCGTTACCATACTAAAGACCTTGCCATTCAAACATGGGCCTGGATCACTTAGCATACTAAAGTCCTTTTGATTCACAGTGGACATCAAACCTGTTGTATGCTAACAGGCCCTGTGCAGTTAGCAGCCTGTGGCTCTGTGCACAGACAAAATGGAGGCTGGTATAGGCCCTATCCAAGATGGCGGCATCCCTACCTCACAGTACCCCTCGTTCAATGACAGAAAAAAACACAATGGTCACAGAAATAACTTATAGCAATAACGGGATTCCTGGTGTAGTAATTGGCCATAATTAGTACAATTAGGTTAATTCACAAGGTTCAGTATACTTTTCTGTACTAATGGCCATAAATCGAGATACTCATGTGGTCAATATTGTTGGTACCCCTCATTTAATGACAGAAAAACCCACAATGGTCACTGAAATAGCTTGAATCTGACAAAAGTAATAGTAAATCAAAAATCTATGAAAATGAACAAATGAAAGTCAGACATTGCTTTCAACCATGCTTCCACAGACTTTAAAAAAAAAAATAAAACTCATGAAATAAGCCTGGACAGAAATGATAGTACCCCTGAAAATAATGTGACAAAAAGGACATGTTAATTCACGGTGTGTCCACTAATTAGCATCACAGGTGTCTACAGTCTTGGAATCAGTGAGTGGGCCTATATAGAGGGCTACAGATACTCACTGTGCTGTTTGGTGACATGGTCTGTATCACACTCACCATGGACCAGAGGAAGCGAAAGAAAGAGTTGTCTCAGGAGATTAGAAAGAAAATTATAAACAAACATGTTAAAGGTAAAAGTTATAAGACCATTTCCAAGCAGCTTGATGTTCCTGTGACTACAGTTGCACATATTATTCAGAAATTTAATCTCCATGGGACTGTAGCCAACCTCCCTGGATGTGGCTGCAGCAGGACAATTGATGACAAATCAAAGAGACGGATAATACGAATGGTAACAAAAGAGCCCAGAAAAACTTCTGGTAGTTTTAATAAAAGAAGATTGTTTATTAATTTAGCCCCTGTTTTTGCGCTCCTGCTGACCAGGTTTTATCCAACTCAGAAAAACTTCTAAACAGATTAAAGGTGAACTTCAAGCTTAAGGAATATCAGTGTCAGATCGTATCATCTGTCATTGTATGAGCCAAAGTGGACTTAACGGGAGATGACCAAGGAGTACACCATTGTTGAAAAAAAAATCATAAAAAAGCCAGACTGGAATTTGCCAAACTGCATGTTGACAAGCCACAAAGCTTCTGGGAGAATGTCCTATGGACAGATGAGATAAAAATGGAACTTTTTGGCAAGGCACATCAACTCTATGTTCACAGACTGAAAAATGAAGCATATCAAGAAAAGAACACTGCCTCTACTGTGAAACATGGAAGAGGCTCTGCTATGTTCTGGGGCTACTTTGCTGCTTCTGGCACAGGGTGTCTAGAATATGTGCAGGGTACAATGAAATCTCAGGACTATCAAGGGATTCTAGAGAGAAATGTGCTGCCCAGTGTTAGAAAGCTTGGTCTCAGTCACAGGTCATGGGTTTTGCAACATGATAATACCTAAAACACACAACTAAAAACATCCATGAAAGGCTAAGAGGAAAACATTGGACTATTCTGAAGTGGTCTTCTATGAGCCCTAACCTAAATCCTATTGAGCATCTTTGGAAAGAGCTGAAACATGCCGTCTGGAAAAGGCAACCTTCAAGCACGAGACAACTGGAGCAGTTTGCTTTTGAGGAGTGGTCCAAAATACCTGTCGAGAGGTGCAGAAGTCTCATTGACAGTTACAGGAATCGTTTAATTGCAGTGATTGCCTCAAAAGGTTGTGCAACAAAATATTAAGTTAAGGGTACCATCATTTCTGTCCAGGCCAATTTCATGAGTTTTATTTTTTTTTAAATTCTGTGGATGCATGGTTGAAAAGCAATGTCTGACTTTCATTTGTTCATTTTTATAGATTTTTTTTATTTATTATTATTTTTGTCAGATTCAAGCTATTTCAGTGACCATTGTGGGGTTTTTCTGTCATTAAATGAGGGGTACCAACAATATT
>JARQOD010000005.1:74126486-74250136 GCA_033576555.1 Oophaga sylvatica
CCAGACCTGAACCCAATCGAGATGGTTTGGGGTGAGCTGGACGGCTCACCTCTTCAATTTTGAATAAATCCCCAACAGTGTCACCAGCAAAGCACCCCCACACCATCACACCACCTCCTCCATGCTTCACGGTGGGAACCGGACATGTAGAGTCCATCCGTTCACCTTTTCTGCGTGCAAAGCAGTAATCAAAGCAAAAGGTGGATACTTTGAAGAACCTAGAATATAAGACATATTTTCAGTTGTTTCACACTTTTTTGTAAAGTGTAATGTATAATTCCACATGTGTTAATTCATAGTTTTGATGCCTTCAGTGTGATTCTACAATTTTCATAGTCATGAAAATACAGAAAAATCTTTGAATGAGAAGGTGTGTCCAAACTTTTGGTCTGTACTGTGTGTATATATATATATATATATATTATATATATACGGTATATAAGTATGAAACGCCGCAGGTTGTGATCTGACGTTCTCGGCTCTCGTGCTTAGGACTCTCTGTCTTTAAACCACAAAAGAAACAAAGAATCTAAAACATTTTAGAAATAAACAAACAGAAACCTGTATTGTATTTATGGCAGCACACACATTGCTCAAATAGTGACAATGAAGATACTGAGCGGTAAAGATAAGCGGAAAAAATGTAGGCATGCTAGATATGTAAATGACGCACTGATTAATGGGAATATCACGTCTCCGTAACTGGGGGAGATAATAAGCTCTTTAATCCCTTCCTGTTGGAGCCAATTTTCATTTTTGCACCTTTGTTTTTTTCCCTTCTCTCCTTCTAAGAGCCATAACTTTGTTATTATTCCATTGACATGGCCGTATGTGGGCTTGCTTATTTCAGTATGAGTTTTTGTTTTTTATTAGATTTGAATGACATCATTAACTTTACCATATGGTATAAACTATTGTATAATTGACAATTTCAGCTAAGGCACCCGCTCCATGCAAGCAGTATGCACAGTCACAAAATAATGTGCGAGGGATATCGGTAAGAGGATACATAATGTATGCCGTTTGTACTGTGAAATCTGGTGACGCGTCCTCTTTAAAGGTCCATACAACAATGATGTAGATTCCTATAATTTGCAACGCATGAGGGTTTCATATTTTACCCTCCTTACCAGGGTCGCCTTAGGCGTCGTTCAGTCATGTTCTGTTCCCTCCAAGTCCTGAACACTTCGACACGGGCATCAGTCTAAATTGCCAAAAAACAGTTCCTCCAATATACGTAGCTATTCAATTGAGGAATACAAAGAGAGTTTAAAATATGGAACATTAGACTCCATTTGAGTTCCTTTTCCCATCTTTTTAGCAGGACACAACAGTGTAGTTTACATCATAGCTGCATTATTTTTTTTTTGTAAGGCTTGTGCAGTGGACCTGGTAAGCCCCCGGTCTGGGTGGGAACATGAACCCTGGGCATTTGTGCAGCTGGCAGGATGGTACTCGTGGTGGAGGGCATGGCACACACAGTAGTCTTGAGAGCAGCAGGACCGATAAAGAAGTTTTCAGGAATAGAAGCAGGTTAACGGGGTTGTCCGGTCAAAACCGATAAGTCTGCAGTCATGCTGTGTGACTTCAGACTTATGAATCCCCCCAGCAAAAGCAGTGTGTGCTGCGGGGATTCACCAGTTTCACATGCATACACACTGCCAGTGGGCGCAGTCTCGCTCCATACACTTGTATTAAGCCAAGGCTGCACCCCGACCAGTGATGTGGACGGCCAGTGGGAGTGGATCGCCTGCCAGGACAGTGGGGTACTCGGTACTGGCCGGTGTCTTAAACGGATGTGTCATGGCAGCAGTGACGCGGTCCGTGGCCCTGGACATCCAATAAAAGGGGAATATTTACAGGGGATGATAAAGAGTTTGTATTGAAGTGTTCATGACGCCACCTGTGGTTTCTGGTCAGAAGTGACCAGCGCTGCAGTGCAGAACCTCTGGGACTGATGATGTGATGCAGCAGAGTTGGAATAGCTCTCCACAGGCAGAGCTTGTCCCAGGGCAGAAGTATTATATAGAGGATAATGGTGTCGGTAGATGTAGCAGTGCTGAGTGAGTGCCGCAGGAAGAACTTGAGAGGACATAGTCAGATGCAGTTTCCAAAGCTTTACTCACAATTCTGGTGCATGCAGATGCCCTGCTTGGTGCCACGTCCTCCAGGTAAGGAATCCAGCCAACTTCCAGGTAGATGGAGAACACCGGTCCAAAGCTCCCTGTCAGTATGTGCCTTCCTGGCCGTCTCACTGTGCTGATTCCTACTCCTCTTCCTTCCCAGCACCTCACATTGTCCCAGTCCAGCAGCTGCGAATCCTGTCGGACAACGTGACCCAGGCGTTTCCTTGATTCTATATAGCTGCCTTCCCAGAGAAGATGATTGTGGTTTTTGGCTGTGACCCCTAAAGTTGCCACAGCTGTCGGCTTGCTAGCTTAGTCCTGTTGTACGCTCCACTAGGCTAGTGGCCGAGACCCTTCTGCGAACTGGATTCTCCCAGCTGACGTCCGTCAGCCTGGAACGAGCCCCATGGGTAGCCTTCTGCTCAGCCGTGCCTCTGAGAAATCTCTTTCCCCTACAGGGAGCTTCTTTCTATCTTTCTGTCAGCAGCTCCTCCAGACCAGGAGCCTGCTGCACGGTTCAATCTCTTTCCGCCTTCCCCTATGGGAAGGTTGCCTATGCACATCTTTCCCCTATGGGAAGACTCACTCTTACTTCCCTCTCTTCTCCAGCTCTAACCCTCCAGCTCCACCCACCATCTCACATCCTTTCCTAGCCAGCAGACATGGAGTAGAACTGCTGCTAGTGTGTGTGATGGATGCAGTGTTGTGTCAGAGCCAGGTTAAGTGTCTCCACCTTACCTGAAAGCTGGGATACCACACCTCTGGTTGAGATGCAGTACCTCTGTGGCGACTGGACGCTCAGGGGTGCACAGGAGTGTTCACTAGAGGGCGTGGCCTCTCTCCATAAAAGTGTATGGAGAGTGAGGCCGCACCCACTGGCCAGGGGTATGTATAACTCATACATACCCTCTGTTCCCAGTGTGAGGATTCATAAGTCTGCAGTCACACAGAGTGACTGCAGACTTACCGGCTTTGAATGTACAACCTCTTTAAGCACAATATGCACCGGTGGTGGAATACACAAAACCAGAGTCTCGACTTGCAATCTGAAGACACAGGTGTGTCCTAATGTGTCCTCAAAAGGCCTAAGGAGATTATGTCACACGTCTCGCCACCTGCAGAGCCCAATGTAGAGCTCAACATAGAGCTGCGGACAGAGGTGAAGGGAGCAAAGCCAAGACCCGGGACTAGTGTTTAATATTTATTTTTCGGCAATTCGGGCAAAAGCCCTGATGATGTGCTCATCATTGAGCAGAAAGTAATGTGAACACTAGCTTAGTCACACAGATAACTCCTATATGCAGTCAGGGGTAATGTACAGTCATGCCCAAAAGTTTTGAGAATGACACAAATATTATTTTTTTACAAAGTCTACTGCTTCACTTTTTCTAATGGCAATTTGCATATACTCCAGAATGTTATAAAGAGTGATCAGCTTAACAGCAATTACTTGCAAAGTCAATATTTGGCTAGAAAATGAACTTTATCCCCCAAAACACATTTCAACATCATTGCAGCCCTGCTTTAAAAGGACCAGCTAACCTCTTTTCAGTGATTGCTCCATTAACACAGGTGTGGGTGTTGATGAGGACATGGCTGGAGATCAATCTGTCATGATTAAGTAATAATGACACCACTGGACACTTTAAAAGGAGGCTGGTGCTTGGCATCATTGTTTCTCTTCTGTTAACCATGGTTATCTCTAAAGAAACATGTGCAGTCATCATTGCAATGCACAAAAATGGCCTAACAGGGAAGAGTATCGCAGCTAGAAAGATTGCACCTCAGTCAACAATCTATCGCATCATCAAGAACTTCAAGGAGAGAGGTTCCATTGTTGCCAAAAAGGCTCCAGGGCGCCCAAGAAAGACCAGCAAGCGCCAGGACCGTCTCTTAAAAGTGTTTCAGCTGCGGGATCGGGCTACCAGCAGTGCAGAGCTTGCTCAGGAATGGCAGCAGGCAGGTGTGAGTGCATCTGCACGCACTGTGAGGCGGAGACTCTTGGAGCAAGGCCTGGTCTCAAGGAGGGCAGCAAAGAAGCCACTTCTCTCCAGAAAAAACATCATGGACAGACTGATATTCTGCAAAAGGTGCAGGCAGTGGACTGCTGAGGACTGGGGTAAAGTTATTTTCTCTGATGAATCCCCTTTTCGATTGTTTGGGACATCAGGAAAACGCCTCATTCGGAGAAGACAAGGTGAGCGCTACCACCAGTCTTGTGTCATGCCAACTGTTAAGCATCCTGAAACCATTCATGTGTGGGGTTGCTTCTCAGCCAAGGGAATCGGCTCTCTCACAGTCTTGCCTAAAAACACAGCCATGAATAAAGAATGGTACCAGAATGTCCTCCAAGAGCAACTTCTCCCAACCCTCCAAGAGCAGTTTGGCGATCAACAATGCCTTTTCCAGCATGATGGAGCACCTTGCCATAAAGCAAAGGTGATAACTAAATGGCTCAGGGAACAAAACATAGAGATTTTGGGTCCATGGCCTGGAAACTCCCCAGATCTTAATCCCATTGAGAACTTGTGGTCAATCATCAAGAGACAGTTGGACAAACAAAAACCTAAAAATTCTGACAAAATGAAAGCATTGATTGTGCAAGAATGGACTGCTATCAGTCAGGATTTGGTCCAGAAGTTGATTGAGAGCATGCCAGGGAGAATTGCAGAGGTCCTGAAGAAGAAGGGTCAACACTGCAAATATTGACTTGCTGCATTAACTCATTCTAACTGTCAATATAAGCTTTTGTTACTCATATGTTTGCAATTATTATATTTCTGTCTGTGATAAAAACATCTGTCAAACACACATAAAAATCAGAGGGCAGCAGATCATGTGAAAATATAATATTTGTGTCATTCTCAAAACTTTTGGCCATGACTGTAAAATTAATCTTCTATCAGCAAAGAATGGTAAAGGTCATAGGTGGCTGAACAAATAGCTTTTTGATAACTTTTGTAACTGTAATACACAACGAGATATTTACTCAGCAAAAATGAAGTGATGAAAAATTTGCATTGTAAAGCTTGTGACAGCACAGGAAGTTCTGTTCACATGTGTTTCCTGTCTGTATCCATCCATCTTGTCATTTTCATCCTCCTCCATACCAATATGTCCATGTGTTGTATGTTAACAGAATAATAGTGTTATCCTTAGTTGTAAATTAATCCAATAATCAGCACCTCTGTACTACCACATATACTACTATATAATACATAAATGCTGCAATACCTACTATTAAAATATGGCCCATATGGCTCACAGCTAATAACAGATGTGCCGGAATAACAATGAAGGTCAAATGGGGGCTTCTGAACAATGGCACTGTAATAATTTAGTCTACAAATACAAAAGTGACTGATGGTGTCTCGGCATTGAGACCCTCGTAGGGTTTCCTCTTTGTTTATATAGCCCTTCTGGACAATATGCCTTGGTGTTATTCCTTTAGGCAAGAGTCCCCGTAAGAGCAAGCCCTTTCTTATATTCAGGATCAGGGATTTATCATTACATGTGCACTTCATTCATGACTACAAATAAACTTCAATGTTCATGCAGCATGACAATTACCTTTGATGCATACCCCTAAAAAAAATAACAGTTGTTATGCACAGTGTGGGAAGACTAAGTGCAACACGAAAAGAAGGGGAAGGAAGCCCAGACACTGGGGAAGGAAGTCCAGACGCTAGGGAAAGAGTGAGTGGAGACTCCTATGCAGATCTAATAACACCCTACCTGCCCTACCATCCCTAGATTGGTTACTCATTAATCGCGGACCAAGAAACCTAAGCCCTGTATCTCCCTAGAGCTAGGCCCTAGATAGGGAGGGGATGAGCACTGATCACTCCCCTCTTTAAACTAAAGACAAAATGGTAGACAGACAAGGGGAATGAACTTAGCTTGAGCATGTTCATGCAGCATGACAATTACCTTTGATGCATACCCCTAAAAAAAAATAACAGTTGTCATGCACAGTGTGGGAAGACTAAGTGCAACATGAAAAGAAGGGGAAGGAAGCCCAGACACTGGTGAAGGAAGCCCATACACTAGGGAAAGAGTGAGTGGAGACTCCTATGCAGATCTAATAACACCCTACCTGCCCTACCATCCCTAGATTGGTTCCTCATTAATCGCGGACCAGGAAACCTAAGCCCTGTATCTCCCTAGAGCTAGGCCCTAGATAGGGAGGGATGAGCACTGGTCAGTCCCCACTTTAAACTAAAGACAAAATGGTAGACAGACAAGGGGAATGAACTTAGCTTGAGCAGATTCAGAGAGGTAACACCAAAACTTCCTCAACAGCTCCAGAGAGGAAGTTAGCCAACTGCTATAGCTCCAAGCCTTCACAAAGGAAAAATGTGAATATCACCAGAGACTCTCTGCAGCAGACTGGGGATTTATAAACACCCAGGTCCAGGTGTGTCAACTGGAGCCAGAGGTTGCTGCTGGGTCCAAGAGTCAGAAGGATTAAGGAGTGTCTGTAATACCAAACGCAGAGACCTTTTGCAGCCAGATGAAGTGCGACAGTCTGTTGCATCTGACACACCCGTGACACCAGTTCCCCAAACTGGCCATAGACATGGGATTAATATCCCACAAATTTCAGGTTTATAGGGACAGCCTGACTCTACAGAACCTCTCATGTGGAAAAACAGGAATTGGACATCAAATTATTTTCCCAGTGGCACCTTTGATTGAGCTAAATGGTCATTTTGATGAGAAAGATGGTTGTTTGCTTAATTATTATTCAATGGCTAATTGTCATGGGTGAGTCAGTTGCTGCAGACAGTCGCACTGTATATAGCTGCAGAAGGTCTCAGTGTTTCTGACTTTAGGGCCCAGTGGCAACCTCCCCAGCTCTAATTGACACACCTGGACCGGGGTGTTTATAGTCTCCCAGCTTGCTGCTGTGAGTTGCCGGTGATATTTCCATTTCCCACTGTTGAGGCTTGGAGCTATAGAAGTTGGCTATCTTCCTCTTTGGTGTCAGATTGGGGGACCCAATTTGTTTCCAAGTTCTGGAGGGCTTTCTGCTCTTGACTTGGGGTGTAATTGTCCTTTTCCTCTGCCTTCCATCCCCAGTCGAATGGACAGACCGAAAATTTTGGAGGATTGGGCATCCTACTCCCCGCTGGCAGAATTTGCTATAAATATTCACTGTCGGGAATCTACCAGCATGTCACCATTCTTTGGTGCATACGGTTCCAATCCTCAGGTTGGTACCTTTAGCGGGGTAAGGGATTCCGGACTTCTTGAAGAGGAATGTTTTGCTTCGTCACTCTCCTCAGTGTGACGTGGGGGTTCTGAGTAATTTGAAGATTATGGGAGACAGGTACAAACGTATGGCTGACAGAAAATGAGTGCCAGGTCCGGACCTGAATATGAATTGTTGTGAATAGGCTGGAAATGAGTTCTGAGCAGAATCTCCCTCTGGTGGTTACAAACGGTACTGGACTGTCCAGTGAAGATTTAAGGATTGGGAATCAGGTGTTACTGACTGGTCTTATATAAGGGAGTCGCCTTCCCATCAGGGTTGCCGGTGATCAATTGTTCTGGTCTCAGTCCTTGATTCCTGTTTCCTTGGTAGCCTGCTGTGTCGTGTCTGAATCTCCTGCTAACAGATAAGACATTTTCTTCTTTTTGTTTTTGTGCTTGATTTTTGCATTTTGTCCTGCACTTCTGTGGGGGCCTTCAGGGTCCCCTCTGGGGGCTTTTGCCTCTCAGTTCAGTTCAGCCACTGATGTTTGTACATTTGCTTTTTCCAGTTTTTTCAGTGGCTGCTGTTTTGTTTTTGGTTACACCAGAGAACTAATTTAGGTGGTAGAGGTCGTGTGATCTCAGGTGTTTTTGAAATTAGTAGAGTTGGTGCTTTTCAGTGTTTTTTGGGATTGCAGTAAGTGCCCTTCCTATCCTTTTCTATTTAGTAAGTTTGGGCCCCAACGTTTGCTCATACTATTTTCTGTCTGTGTCAGTATTTCTTCTTGTCTAACCGCCATTACATGTTTGGGGGCTTTCTATGTTCTTTGGGGATCTGCTCCGGGGCAGATAGCTTTCCTCTTTCTATCTTTAGGTGTAGTTAGTTTCTCAGGCTGTGACGAGGCGTCTAGGACCAACGTAGGAACGCTCCACGGCTGCCTCTAGTTGTGGTGGTTAGTCAGGGTACTGCAATCTCATAGTTTCCATCTGCTCTGGTGTATTTCCTTTTTGCCTGCTCTCCTCAGCTACCAAATCATAACAATGAATGACTTTGTTGTCTATCAGGAATATCAGGTGTTGAAGGTCCTTTCCTGGAAGTTGGGATCTAGATTCATTGGTCCCTATAAAATAACCGCCGTCATTAATCCTGCAGCAGAGTTTTGTCTTGAGCTACCTCAATCTCTTAAAATCCTCAATGTTTTCCACAGGTCTTTGCTCAAGAAATATGTGGAACCTCTTGAGCCTTCAAAACTACCGACGCCCCAATAATGATTGATGGAAATCTGGAGTTTCAAATTCCGAGGATTGTAGATTCTCACCTCCAACGTCGCTCCCTACAATATGTGGTGCACTGGAAGGGTTATGGCCCAGAGGAAAGGATGTGGGTCTCGGCATCAGAGGTGAATGCCCCCAGGTGTAAGGTTCTATGTATATATTCCTGAAACTCAGTTTGTTCGTCAGCCATTTTACTTTCTGTCTTGCTGCAGCTATCTTGCCCTCAGTCAAAATGGAGTTTCCAGCTTGCATGTTCCCGCCCTGATTCTCTCCTTTGCTTCTTAAGCAGCCACAGCTGAGCAATCAGTGCTTCAGAATCTAGCCTGCAGTGAACCTGTGACTTGACTCCTGTAAGCCTTGGACCTTGTACTCCAGCTATTCCTACTGAGGAACTCTGAAGCACTTGTGGACTCTGAACCCTGCTCTTTGAAAGACCCACGTTTGCATGGACTTACGGTAACAGAGAAGAAGATCCTGAATCTGTATTGGAGAGTGATTGCTGAGCTTGGATTACTCTGGCCTGCTGTGTCTCCTGTTTCTGTGTCTGCAAACTGTGTGACTATTTCTGCCAACTTGTATGAAGTAATACAGGACTTTTCTATATCAAACCTGTGACTCCTGTGTTTTCATCGCACCCAAGCACAAGACGCTATATGAACTGTACTACATACATTACAAGATTCTGAAGCCAAAACGTTAGTGTCTGCTGGGTCTGGAAGGCTGTGTCTGCTGTACTGTGGATATCAGACGTCCGGTTGTACTTTCTGTGATGACAGTGGTTGTGACTTCTCACAACCATTCCAGGTGAGCAATTCCCTTAAGTTTTTTATTTTTGCAGTGTTACCACAGGTAAACACTATTGTTTTTTTTTTTTTTTTCCTTTCTTTTCTCTTTTTTGTCTGCTGTAACTCTGGATATCAGATGTCTGGTTGAAACTTTCTGTGATGATAGTGGTTGTGACTTCTCACAACCATTCCAGGTGAGCAGTTCCCTTAATTTTTTTTTCTCTCTGCAGTGTTGCCACAGGTGAACACTATTGTTTTTTTTTCTCTCCTCTTCTTCCAGTAATCCTGTCTTAAAAGATCTGGAAAATGGAGGCCCGCATAAAGGAACTTTGCGGAGTGACTGATAATATCCTTGCAGATTTGCAGAATATAAAGACCCGTTTTACAAATCTACAGGACCTCAATAATCACAATTTGCAAGTGGTTGGACAGACTACCCAGGATTTGCGAGCCAGGATTGAGGTTCTAGAGGGGCGAGTCCAGGCTCCTGCCGTAGCCCCGAGTGCTGGGATTCCTAAGTTGCCCCCTTTTCGTTTTGGCGGTGAACGTGAGAAATTCAGGGGATTTATTAATCAATGCAATCTTTTTTTTTCTGCACATGCTTCACAATTTCCCACTGAACGATCTAAGGTGCTTACTATAATTATGTTGCTTACCAACAAGGCTTTAATGTGGGCAAACCCTCTGATTGAGACTGAGGATGATTGTTTGAATCACCTTGATGATTTTATTTCAGCCATGGGGCAGGTGTTTGATGACCCCAATCGAGGTGCAACAGCTGAAGCAGCCATGTTAGCTTTGCGCCAAGGTAAGCACTCGGTAGCTGAATATGCCTTGGATTTCAGGAGATGGGCCCTTGATACCACCTGGGACAGTTCCGCCAAAAAATCTATTTTTCGAAAGGGGTTATCTCCACTGATTAAGGATGAACTTGCTCGTGCCGACCCTCCCACTGCGTTAGGTGACTTTATTAACTACTGCATCCGTATTGATACTCGTCTGACTGAACGCAGGCAAGAGAGATGGTTCGAAAGCAATCGTACTAACCTTTTCCTACCTTCCTCTCCAGCTAAGGAACCTTTGAGTAGGATTACACGGGAACCTGAACCTGAACCCATGCAGGTAGACTCTTTACAACGACGGGTTAGTGATGCACGCAAGGAACATCGTTTTAAGGAGAATCTATGTTTCTATTGTGGTAAGTCAGGGCACTTCATTATAAACTGCCCCAGCCGTTCTCGTAAGACTACTGCAGCACTCATTCATTGTGAGTGTTGCGAGAGGGGATCTGTCAGGTCCGAGCCTCAGGCTCCAGAGAGATCTGCAGCAACAGATCTTGATTTCTCGGACTTAAACTCCGTTACCTCTGAGGACGTTGACTGTGTAAACGCTGCCATTTTTCAAGTTTCCTCAGCGGTGTCCCAGCTGAGTTGTAAGAAAAACAATTCTCATTGCTTTCTTTCCATCAAACTCTGGGTTGACTCAGCTTGGGTGTCTAGCTCTGCTATGATCGACTCAGGGGCAAGTGGAAATTTTATGGATGTCTCCTTTGCTCTGAAACAGGGAATACGTTCAGTGAAGAAGGCTACTCCAGTACAGATGGAAACTGTGGATGGCTCCCTGCTGACCTCTGGACCAGTGGATCAGGAAACAGAGCCTTTGAGGGTTCTTATGGGTAAAGATCATCAAGAGAAACTGTCCTTTATGCTTATCTCTTCTCCCCACTTTCCCATTATTCTAGGGCTACCATGGCTGCAGGCTCAGAATCCTACCATTAACTGGGAGACCAAGGAATTACACTTTCCAGAGAAACAGATGAGTCCAAAAGTTTCAGCTTGCTCTGTTCCTAAAGGAATCATGTCAGTCCCTGAACTACCAGCTGTATACCAGGACTATGTGGATTTATGTGACAAGAAGAACGCTGACCAGCTTCCTCCTCACCGTCCATATGATTGTCCAATTGAATTATTGCCTGGAGCAGAGATACCTTTTGGTAAGATCTACCCCCTTAATCCTTTAAAGGCTTTAAAGGATTACATAGATGAAAATCTAGCCAAGGGCTTCATACGCCCCTTTTCATCTCCTGCAGGTGCACCCATCTTCTTTGTAAAGAAGAAAGATGGATCTCTGAGACCATGCGTAGACTATAGGGAACTCAATAAGGTTACTATTAGAAACCGTTATCCATTGCCTTTAATCCCTGAGTTATTGGAGAGAGTGCGACATGCCAAAATTTTTTCTAAACTAGATCTTCGTGGGGCCTATAACTTAGTCCGTATTAGACCTGGGGATGAATGGAAGACTGCATTCAGGTCACGCTATGGACACTTTGAATATCTAGTTATGCCTTTTGGTCTGAGTACCGCCCCAGCCACTTTCCAACACTTGGTGAATGACATCTTCAGGGATCTCCTAGATACATTCGTGGTAATTTATTTGGATGATATTCTAATTTTTTCTAACTCCACAGAGGAACATCATGGACATGTGAGAATGGTCTTGGAACGTCTAAGACAAAATCATCTTTACATCAAACTTGAAAAGTGTGAATTCCATAGGACCGAAATTCAATTTCTGGGGTATGTACTGTCGACACAAGGAATTAGTATGGATGGAAGCAAAACCCAAGCCATCAAGGATTGGCCAAGTCCTAGAAATGTGAAGGAGGTACAGCGCTTCATCGGGTTTGCCAACTTCTATAGACGTTTCATTAGAAATTTCTCTGAGGTAGTGTCACCTATCACTCAACTTACCCGGAAAGAGTCTAGGTTTTCCTGGACTCCCCAAGCCCAGGAAGCATTTTCCCGTCTAAAAGATAAATTTACCACTGCACCTATCCTAGTACATCCCAACCCCGAGCTTGCCTTCATAATAGAGGTGGATGCTTCAGACTGTGCCGTTGGAGCTATACTCTCTCAGAGAACAGGTGAGAAGAATGTCTTGCATCCCTGTGCCTTCTTTTCCCAGCAGTTGTCTTCGGCTGAGAGGAACTACGATGTGGGCAATAGAGAGTTGTTGGCCATTATTGCCGCCTTCAAAGAATGGAGACACCTTCTTCAGGGAGCTGCACAGCAAATAGTCGTCCTGACAGACCATCGTAACCTTGAGTTTATCAGGTCGGCTAAGTGCCTGACTCCTCGCCAGGCTCGCTGGAATCTTTTCTTAAACCAATTTAATTTTATCATCTCTTATAGACCAGGATCGCGCAATGGAAAGGCTGATGCACTCTCTAGGATTTACTCAGCAGAGACACGTCCAATTACTCCTCCTAAGACTATTCTTCCTGACTCTAGATTCCTAGGAGTAATTCATAATCAAGACCTACTTAAGGACATCAAGGAAGCATACCATGCGGATTCCTTTTTGGCACAACCCCCAAGGGATGTAAGTCTTGTCTTTAAGAATGGTGTGTGGATTCAGGGACAACGTCTGTATATTCCTGAAACAGTCAGATTAAGAGTATTGCAACTCATTCACGATTCCAAGATAGCTGGGCATAGAGGAATTCTAAAGACACAGGAATTTCTTTCTCGTTTCTTTTGGTGGCCCACTTGCAGGAAGGATGTTTTGAATTATGTCACTTCATGTGAGGTCTGTGCAAGATGCAAAACACTTCGCTCCTCACCAACTGGTCTGTTACAGCCTCTTCCCACCCCGTCCCGCCCGTGGGGATCCATTTCTATGGACTTCATTGTGGAATTACCAACCTCTCAGGGGAAGAACACCATTCTAGTGGTGGTTGACCGTCTAACAAAGGCAGCTCATTTTATCCCTTGTGTCGGCTTACCCACTGCAAAACAGACATCAGATTTGATGATTAAAGATGTGTTTCGCTTACATGGAGTACCGGATGAGGTTATTTCGGATCGAGGGGTGCAATTCACTTCTAGGTTTTGGCAAAATTTCTGTGCAGCATTGGACATTAAAGTAAACCTTTCTTCTGCTTTTCATCCCCAGACTAATGGACAGACCGAACGAACCAATCAAACCCTGGAGCAGTATCTCCGCTACTTTATCTGCCACCTACAGGATGATTGGGTGGATCTACTTCCATTAGCTGAGTTCTCGTATAACAACTCTCAGAGTGCCTCCACTAAACAGTCTCCTTTTTACTCTAATCTAGGTTATCATCCTAACATTCTACCACGATTTCCCATAGAAACGCCTTTACCAGCAGTGGCTGAAAGAATCACGTCTTTACAGAAGAATATGGATCTTCTAAAGGAAAATCTGGAATCGGCTCAAGAAAGGTACAAGAAAGCAGCAGATAAATTTCGTAAACCTGCACCAGCTTTCAAGGTAGGAGACTTGGTCTGGCTGTCAACCAGAAATCTTAAGTTAAGGATTCCATCGTCTAAGTTGGGACATAAGTACATTGGACCCTATAAAATCAGTAAAATTATAAGTGCCGTTGCTTGTCGTCTTCAACTGCCCAGAACTATGAGAATCCACCCTGTCTTTCATGTATCCCTACTAAAGGCTGCGACACCCAATACGTTTCCTGGACGTTCCTCTCCTTGCCCTGACCCAGTGCTAGTCGATGGTCAGGAAGAATTTGTGGTGGAAAGGATTTTAGATTCCAGGTTGTATAGAAATCAGTTACAATATCTGATTAAATGGCAGGGCTACCCAGTGGAGGACAACTCATGGGAACCGGTCAATAACGTTAATGCTCCTCGCTTGCTCCGTCAGTTTCATCAGAGGTACCCACACAAGCCTGGTCTGAGGTCATCCGGAGGTTGTCCTTAAGGGGGAGTAATGTAAGGTTCTATGTATATATTCCTGAAACTCAGTTTGTTCGTCAGCCATTTTACTTTCTGTCTTGCTGCAGCTATCTTGCCCTCAGTCAAAATGGAGTTTCCAGCTTGCATGTTCCCGCCCTGATTCTCTCCTTTGCTTCTTAAGCAGCCACAGCTGAGCAATCAGTGCTTCAGAATCTAGCCTGCAGTGAACCTGTGACTTGACTCCTGTAAGCCTTGGACCTTGTACTCCAGCTATTCCTACTGAGGAACTCTGAAGCACTTGTGGACTCTGAACCCTGCTCTTTGAAAGACCCACGTTTGCATGGACTTACGGTAACAGAGAAGAAGATCCTGAATCTGTATTGGAGAGTGATTGCTGAGCTTGGATTACTCTGGCCTGCTGTGTCTCCTGTTTCTGTGTCTGCAAACTGTGTGACTATTTCTGCCAACTTGTATGAAGTAATACAGGACTTTTCTATATCAAACCTGTGACTCCTGTGTTTTCATCGCACCCAAGCACAAGACGCTATATGAACTGTACTACATACATTACACCAGGCTGGTTCGTTCATTTCACACCTCTTCTCCTGAGAAGCGTGGTCCTGAGTGTCCGGAGGCCACTCATAGAAGAGGAGGTACTGTCACGGGTGTGTCAGAGGCTGCAGACAGTCGCACTGCATCTAGCTGCAGAAGGTCTCGGCGGTTGGCTTTGCAGACTCCTTCCTAGTCCTTCTGAATTTAGGACCCAGTGGCCACCTCCCTCGGCCCTAATTGACACACCTGGACTGGGGTGTTTATAGACTTCCAGCTTGCTGCTGGGCGTTGCCAGTGATATTTCCATTTCTCACTGTTGAGGCTTGAAGCTATAGCAGTCGGCTATCTACCTTTTTGGTGTCTGGAGGACATCTGTGTTTCTCTCTGAGTCCACTAAAGTTAAGTGTTCCCCTTGTTTGTCTATTTCATCTGTCTTTAGTTATAGCTGGGATCAACTGGTGCCTTCCCTAAGGAGGACTTACTGCAAAGGTCAGGCAGGGTTTAGGTATCCTGCTCGGCGATAGGTGCGGAACCTATACAGGGACGCTTAGGGCAAACAGGGTGACGTTAGATCTGCCTAGGGGTCACCTATGTAATAATAATAATAATTTTATTTCTATAGCGCCAACATATTCCGCAGCACTTTACATTATAGAGGGGACTTGTACAGACAATAGACATTACAGCATAACAATAAACACAGATCAAAGTAGATACCAAGAGGAATGAGGGCCCTGCTCACTAGCTTACAATCTATGATGAAAAAGGAGAAACACGAAAGGTAGATGGTAACAATTGCGTTCATTGTTCGGACCAGCCATAGTGTTCGAATTGGGTGTTGATGTAATTCTGCATGAACCAGATAACAGCCAAAGTATGTAACAGTACAGACACAGAGTGCTATTAAATGCATAAAGCGGTGTACATGTAATGTATAGCCAAAAAGCAAAAAGACTCATTGAGAGCCACTGTTTGAATAAAAGGGTTCTGAGACACCTTATAGGCTTTCTGAAAATAAGATATGAAGGAACGACCCCAACAGACAACTTTTTTGTTTGCTTGTAAGCTGTGACTACAGCATTTAATTTAATTATCCAGATGGGTGCCCTAGTCCACAGCCGAAACCGCATGGACCAGGGATCATTCCACTGAACGCCAGCTCTACTTTCACCGTAGGCAGAATACTACTCATACAACACAGCACAAGGGTAAAAAAAATGTGGTAATACTTTATTGAACCACAAAACAGGCAAATAACACATAGAACAGTCCCAGCAAAATACCCAAGGTGGTGCAAAATTACAGAGTCTCACCCATCTGCTGACTCGCCGGGATAAGAGCAGCTGTGACTTCAGAGCTTCCAGGGCCAACTACCCAACCTGTGGCACCCACAGAGAGGAGGTAACGGCAAGTGTAGGAAGCTGACAGTTCATTGAAGTACAAGGCCAGGTGACTGAAGGGGCACAACCTGGCTTCTCCAAACATCTCCATGGAGACAGGTGACTGGGGGGTCCCACTCCTTGCTTTCCCAAAAGTATCCCTGGAGCTCAAGTGACTGGTGGGTCCAAATCCTGACTAACCCACATGTATCCATAGTTTCAGTGATGGTCAATGGAGCAGATCTGTAATCTTTCAGTCGGGGCTGTGGTCCCCTACACTGACATCCTGTAGAATGTCAAATCTGTGTCCCTCAAGATGGAGCCATGATGTCTTGGCTGCTCTCTTTTAGAGTGTTCTTGGCTGTGGTTTTGTAAAAAGCCTCTGGTTATCTGGATCTCTTGGATGTTTTGTTACAGAGGTATATCCCCCTTATATAGTTCACAACTGTTGTCCTAAAGCCATTATCCAAAGGTCAAGGGGAAGGAGCGATGAGGTTAACCCACATTGTTTGATTATTTATAGTGTATCCTTTAATGTTTGTAAGTCAACAAACTGCATGGCCCAGTATAATGTGGTATAATGTATAATCAACATATCAGCAAACATCATGGTTCTGTGACCGTGCATCCCCGTTTTACAAAGGTAACAGTACAATAAACTGTAGGAGCTGATATAAGAGATAAATAACAACCATTTATCAATTTACAAATAGCAATTCAACCTACAATAAGAGTCAACATATAGATAACTGTCTATGCCTCCTGGCTTACTGAAAATAGATGTCTGGATAATTAAGATTAAACGCTGTCTCATCACATAAGCCATCATGAGTGCAAGATATGGAATACGTGGCTCTAAGGAGTTGAGCTTTGGTAAAAACTAGTAAGAATGTGGTTACAGATTTAATTATAGAGGGATTTGTACAGACAATAGACATTAAGCAACAAAACACAGATCAAGTAATACCAAGGATGAGGCTGTAAGCTACATTGATGAAAAAGGTAACACAAGGTTGATGTAACAATGCGTTCATGTCGACAGCCAAGTCGATTTGGGTGTTGATGTAATCTGATGAACAGATAAAGCAGTATGTACAGTAAACACAGGTGCATGGCTGAAGCCAGAAAAGCCTCAAGGGTAAGACTGTGAGTCCTTTACTGTTAGCATTACAAGTGTAATTCAGCCACTGAGGGCATAGTTTGTACAAGGATCTGCTTTGGGGTAACTGCGAGACTGCTGACTTACACTAAGGAAACAATTGCACGTCTTTCAAGAGAACAAACTGAAGAATGCTGATACTTTCATATTCAGAGCCATCCTTGCTGTGATAAGCTTCCCCTCATTGTTATCCTCAAAGAGATTCCAGCTAAATGTGCGTTTGGTGGAATTTACAAATAACATGTGGCGCAAACAAGAAATCTTCTATATTTCACCAGATTACTTCTACAAGACACTGGTTCTCTCCAGACACTTTCATTAGTGAGATAGCACACGTCCACATGCTATCCTTCAGGGAGATTTTGTAAAATATAAATAATCACTGCTAAATAGAAGTCCCTGACCCTCGTAATTCTGGGCATTAAAGGAATCTAATTAGCCTTTTCTTAGTGATGTCTGGGTTCTAATCATTATTGCCACCATGACAACACTCATGAAGGTTGTCACCAAGTTTTCCTAGACCTCTGATTGGTAAATCTGCCTATTTATGCCATAGTACATCTACTAAAGTATCACTGTAATTTACTCAGTTTTTTTGGTAGCTGTGGTTAATGGACTCGTCTCTGTATGACATTAAATGGTCGACATATTGCTTATTACTCAACTTGACTAGAAACTAAAAAAATGGCTTGACAGAGCATAGTGGAATTGGATGGTGGCATGGCGATGGGACTTATTTTGCTGTTATACTAGTGTTGACGTCCATGCATGGTGCCTCTCCCTACCCCCGCCAGGGATGCCGACATACTCATCGCCCGGCCACTCCCCAGGTCCCACAGTGGTTCCTGTGTCTTGAGACCTGCACCCACTGTGCTGGTCTCCTGGCAGCGCGCTTAGGGTGCACACTCACTCCCTGCCTCCTAAAGGGGCAGCACATGCACTTTTGATTTGTACCCAACCAATAGCTGGGAGATACTGGGAACTTTATGCACTTTCCCCTGGTTGAATGTGCCTGAGCAACAATTGTCTAAGTCAGTCTGCAAGCTGCTTGTCTATTACTAGGTCCCTGTACCTGTCTAGTTTACCTGTACCAGTACCAGCCTTTTCTGAATAAGTACTTGAACCTGAAACAGCTCTGGCATCACCTGAACCTGAAACTGCACTTGAGGTACCTGAATCTGAAACTGCACCTTCCGTACCTGAACTTGAAACCGCTCCAGTGGTACCTGAACCAGGACCTGTGCTTGAGATCAGCATTATTTTTACCAGCTTCTCTGCTGAT
This sequence comes from Oophaga sylvatica, assembly GCA_033576555.1. Taxonomy (NCBI): domain Eukaryota; kingdom Metazoa; phylum Chordata; class Amphibia; order Anura; family Dendrobatidae; genus Oophaga; species Oophaga sylvatica. Next base: position 74,144,965 of record JARQOD010000005.1, read on the forward strand.
CCTGACTGAACCAGCTCCAATATCTCTTCATCAGAATCCGGTCACACCTTGGACTCCGAGTTCGTGTCTATTGCCTTTTGGCAGGCTGCTGCAGTACCGAGATTTGACCTGGAGTGACTTCTGGCATCCACCTGTGGCTCAAGTCTAACCCCACCATCTGGGGCTTTTGTGAAAACCCAGGTGGTCTCTTAGTTATGACCCTCCATGCTTTCCTCGGTCCGTGGCTCAGTGGGTCCATGATCTACCAGCATGACATTTAATTGGCACTGACAATTCTTCTGAGCTATCATTTTTGGATCACAGGACCAAATTCTTCTTATAGAAGAAGGTCCCTCATACGGAACACCTATCTGTCTGGAATTTCCAGTATTCACTGTAGATACACTATAAATTCTCTAGATCCGCATAGACTGAGAAACTGAAGAACATCTAGTGGTTATCACTGTGATCTAAATATAATTTCATCTCAGAGACACCTGAGCCCCATTTGCCCCACATTTTGCTGCAATTTATAGCTGTTAACTGTCCATTGATATCACGGGCTTTCTTGTTACTGCACCCCACTCACTATCTTTCTTATTTCTTATCCAGCTGTGTAATCGTTTCTATTGTGGTGACTAACTGCTATCAAAAGTGGCACATGATATGGATAACACCCAAAATTGCCTTCTGCTAATCATGGCAGCTGTCATTACATTTTTCCTTGTTGGCGCAGAAACAAAATGCATCAAAAAAGTATAAAGCAAATTGATCTGAAGACAATACAATACATATAAGGGCTGCCCGGCTGTCTCCCCGCATCATCTTTCAGGGTGAACAAGGATCAAGTTGGTTATACAGTATATGTGTAGATACCTTACCTCCTGAAAGAAAAAGAAGAGAGATGAAGACTAGAGTTGAGCGAAACAGGTCGTTCATTTTCAAAAATTGCAGATTTTCGCCAAAACCCGACCGTGGAGTGAGTTCGGTCACGTGTTCAGCGACCATTTTGCTGGAGTCGGTTTTCCCCTACGCCTTTTCTCGGCCAATGAGCAAGGACGCAGGCTGTGGGCAACGGGATGACATAGCCAGCGGCCAGCACCATCTTAGAGAAGGGCATTGCAGTGATTGGCTGGCTTTCAGTGGCGTCACAGTGCATATAAAATCCCTCAGTGCCGACCACCATTTTACATCTGCCGAACTCAGTGTAGGGTAAGGTTGCTAGAGGTGCGTCTGAGCAGGGAGACCGTTATGCAGGGCCTAAAAAAAAATTACTTTCTGCTGATGGCGATTAGCTGTACAGTGACTGTGCAGTGAGAGGGGAGGATTTTGCTGTGTGCAGCAACGCTGGTTCTTAGGCTGCCTGCCTGCCAGTGACGCTGTAGAAATTGCTTGTGTGGAGCATCACATCTTATTAGTAGGCTGCCTGACTGTGATAAGGGGGCAATTATATTATATTATTATTATATTATATTCCCCTTTTATTCCTCATTGACTTGCATTGGGGTCGGATTTTCGACTCCGACCCGACCATTTCCGTTAGTCGGCCGACTTCGTTCGACTCGACTTTTGAGAAAGTCGGGTTTCACGAAACCCGACTCGACCCGAAAAAAGGCAAAGTCGCTCATCTCTAATGAAGACTATTGTATACTCTTGATAATGTGGGTTTGTCTTTGAGGAGGAGTTGCACTGTGGCTGGCACTGTACTGGGTACCTGGCTCCTCACTCCTTATTAACTGCATTATGTATTACACTGAGCTGGAGTTGGATCATGTATACGTATTATATGGCTGTTACCCTTTTTTAGTATGTATGTTCTTCAATAATACAATTAACATTGGATGTTACATGTTTCTTTGCATGGGGCTTATGATTTTTGGTGTGACTCTCTTAGGCTGGTTTCACACATCCGTTTTTCCCCTTGCGGCGCCCCCGGCATTTTCCCGCAGCGCCGCATCTGAAAATCTGATGCGGCGCATGCGGCTTTTTTCGCATTGACATGCATTAGCGCCGCATGGCGCCGCATGTCAATGCGTTGCATGCGGTTTTGTCCGGATGCGGCGCAAATGTACATTGCGGCGGCCGGACAAAACGCTGCATGCAACGTTTTTTTTTTTTTGCCGGATGGTTTCTTATCTCTCCAAGCATCAGAAACCATCCGGCAAAAAACCGCATTTTGGGCGCCGGAAGTGTGAAAGCTTTTCACATGCGGCGCTGCGGTAAAATGCCGGGGGCGCCGTTTAGGCGCCCGCCGGATGTGTGAAAGAGGCCTTACAGGGGTTGTTCGGTCTTAAGGTACTGCCACACTAAACAATCCCGCTAGCGATCACGATAACGACGCATACTAATGCGATCGCTAGCGGGATTGTTTCTATATCGCTAAATGCGGCCACATTTAGCGATATAGTTAACGACGCTATCGCCGTTAGCGATCTTCTTAACGACTTTAGCGGTACAAAAGTACCGCTAAATCGCTAAGAAAAGGTGCCACACAGCGATTAGATACTTACCCAGCGGGAGCGCCAGCGATGAAATAGGGTCCGGAACGATTCCAGCGACGAGCGAGATCACAGCAGGAAGCTCGTCGCTGGAAGCTGCCGCACTGAACAATATCGCTAACGTGATCGCTAAATAGTGACTTTTTTAGCGATCCCGTTAGCGATATTGTTTAGTGTGGCATACCCTTTAGGCTACAAGTCTGCAGTCACTCTAAAGGGTATGCCACACTAAACAATATCGCTAACGGGATCGCTAAAAAACGTCACTATTTAGCGATCCTGTTAGCGATGTTGTTCAGTGCGGTAGCTTCCAGCGACGAGCTTCCTGCTGTGATCTCGCTCGTCGCTGGAATCGCTCCGGACCCTATTTTCTCGTCGGCGCTCCCGCTGGGTAAGTATCTAATCGCTGTGTGGCACCTTTTCTTAGCGATTTAGCGGTACTTTCGTACCGCTAAAGTCGTTAAGAAGATCGCTAACGGCGATAGCGTCGTTAACTATATCGCTAAATGTGGCCGCATTTAGCGATATAGAAACAATCCCGCTAGCGATCGCATTAGTATGCGTCGTTATTGTGATCGCTAGCGGGATTGTTTAGTGTGGCAGTACCTTAAGTGACTGCAGACTTGTGACTCGTCAGATTGCATACACTGAGTGCTGTGAGGATTCTAAGGTGCCGGCACCAAGAGTGGGCGATTATGAGACCGCAAATATGCTATATACATACTTTTGGTCACGTGCAGACTAGACTTTATTCGGCCTCGCTCAATACACTTGCATTGAGCAAGGCTACGCACATCCAGCTGGCATGTGATCACAAATATGTGCTTTGCATACTCCTGGCCACATTCTAACTAGACTTGTCCATCATCTCTCAATACATTTACATTCAACGAGGCCACGCACGTCTAGTCGGCATGTGACAGCATGTATGCAAATCACATACTTGGTGTAACATGCCAGGACTGGAGAATTCTAATAGTGCGCAGTGAGCATGATGTGAGTATTTATACGTCTGCAGTCACATAGAGGAGATACAGACTTTTAGCCTAAGGCCAAATAACCCCTTTAACCCCAAATAACCCCTAAGCCTCCTGAGATTGAAATCTAGTACTGACGTGGTTTGCACTAGATTTTTCTGCAAAATTTCAAATTTCAGTGCTTTATATAAATTGTGGCTATAGTGTTCATTATCACATATGGCAAAAAGGAAGAGTAATAAGCTAATAAGATAATTGCATTATAGGTCATTAATAAAAAATCCCACAAAGTGCAAATGAATGCAAGTTTATAGCTCGTGGATGTCACTGCATTGTGCAGCCAGCGCTGTGTGCAAGGAGAAGAAGACTCGATCCCACAACTAGGTGATTGTGTGGTTGATACGGTACACAGAGGCACTGTGGTGGTGTTGTGGTTGGCATCTCAACCACAACAAGAGGCTCTGCATGCAGTACTAATATAATAAATATATATTGTTTATTGCTGTATTATTTGCACTCTACTTTGTAACTTTTTTTGTAAACTTTACCCAAAGATGTTTTAGAAGTTTATATTGAACACGAGTTATTACAGGAACATTGTGTGCTCTGGTCACACGTGTTAGATAGATACCCCAAGTGGCTGCCCACATGCCTCGTAAGAGTCAGACAACCCCTGGCCGGCTGCCTGACTCTGTGTGCCCAAGTGCTGTGTATACTGTAGAAATATTGCAGGCATTTCTATCCAGAGGCTCTTGTTTGTTTTGGCAACTTTATCTTAGAATTTTTCTGGCTTGTATTTTTTTCTTACAGTCTGTTAACCTGTTGTTTTCTGGCTGGAGGTTGATTGTTCTTTGGACAACGCACAACACAACAAATAATAAGTCAAAGTGCTTTACAGTACACAATTCAGGGGCCTTTATAGGGACTCGTTTATGTCTAGGGTGCACCTGAGGACTGATCAGTCTGATCACTACTAGATATCTACTATTATCTAGTGTTATACCCATAGGGCTGCTTTAGGAATCTCCTTCGGTCTCATGTGCTGCATTTTTACTTGTTTCCTAAGCAATGTACAAAGCATAAATATAAAGAAGCATTGTATATTTCCCCTCAGGGTAACACAGAATACAACTACTATATATATAGATGAGATTTAAGTACTCTGCATGTCTCCCCGTGGTGTCGTATTAAAGAACCAGGACCCCCATACATATTAGACTAACATAGCAGATGTCAACGAGTTAAGTCAATCATTTAGTGTGTATGGGGCCCAATAGATGATGTCGGGAATGATAAGGATCCGACCTATCCGATTTCCTTTTGTCGTCTACAAATAAACCACCCCTAGAGATAAGAATAAGTCTAGATGTGGGGAACAGAGGGCACAATAGGGTGATTCCCTATAGACGAAGAGTAGGGGAATGCTGGTTACCCTATGGAGGGAGAGTAGGAGATTGCTGGTTACTCTATGGAGGGCGAGTAGGAGAGTGCTGATTACCCTATGGAGGAAGAGTAGGAGAGTGCTGGTTGCCATATGGAGGGAGAGCAGGAGAGTGCTAGTTACTTTATGAAAGCAGAGTAGGAGAGTGCTAGTTACCCTATGGGGGAGAGCAGGAGAGTGCTGGTTACCATATGGGGAAGAGTAGGAGAGTGCTGGTTACCCTATGGAGAGATAATAGGTAAGTGCTGATTGTGCTATGGGGGAGAGTAGGAGAGTGCTGGTTATGCTATGGGGGAGAGTAGGAGAGTGCTGGTTACCCTATTGGGAGAGTAGGAGAATGCTGGTTACCCTATGGGGAGAGTAGGAGAGTTCTGGTTACCATATGGGGGAGAGTAGGAGAGTGCTGGTTACCCTATGGGGAGAGTAGGAGAGTGCTGGCTACCATATGGGGAAGAGTGCTGGTTAGTGGGTACCATATGGGGGAGAGTAGGAGAGTGCTGGTTACCATATGGGGGAGAGTAGGAGAGTGCTGGTTACCATATGGGGAAGAGTAGGAGAGTGCTGGTTACCCTATGGGGAAGAGTTCTGGTTAGTGGTTACCATATAGGGGAGAGTAGGAGAGTGCTGGTTACCCTATGGGGAGAGTAGGAGAGTGCTGGTTACCCTATGGGGAGAGTAGGAGAGTGCTGGTTACCATATGGGGGAGAGTAGGAGAGTGCTGGTTACCATATGGGGAAGAGTAGGAGAGTGCTGGTTACCCTATGGGAAAGAGTGCTGGTTAGTGGTTACCATATGGGGGAGAGTAGGAGAGTGCTGGTTATGCTATGGGGGAGAGTAGGAGAGTGCTGGTTACCCTATGGGGAGATTAGGAGAGTGCTGGTTACCATATGGGGGAGAGTAGGAGAGTGCTGGTTACCATATAGGGAAGAGTAGGAGAGTGCTGGTTACCCTATGGGGAAGAGTGCTGGTTAGTGGTTACCATATGGGGGAGAGTAGGAGAGTGCTGGTTATGCTATGGGGAGAGTAGGAGAGTGCTGGTTACCCTATGGGGAGAGTAGGAGAGTGCTGGTTGCGCTCAACTGATGGAGTTGTGACAGGCACAACTCCTATGTAGGCAAGAAGAAAAATAGTTGCTGCTGCCCCGTGGCAGGTGGATAAATTCTCCAGGAAATATTGGATCCAGATGGATGAAACACATAAGGTGGGCTGCTCTACTGGAGTAAATTGATTCTTTAACAATGATGATGATAATAAGGTTTTTTAAAATCTTATCATCATCATCCTTGTTAAAGAATCGATTTACTCCAGTAGAGCAGCCCACCTTATGTGTTTCATCCAACTGGATCCACCACCAGATCCACTCACAGTGATTCTTGTTATGTTTTGGTAGTTGAGGAGAGCAGGCAAAAACGGCAATACACCAGAGAGGTTGGAATCTATTGGATTGCAGTACCCTGACTAACCACCACAACTAAAGGCAGCCATGGAGCGTTCCTACGTTGGTCCTAGACGCCTCGTCACAGCCTGAGAGATTAACTACACCTAAAGATAGAAAGAGGAAAGCTATCTGCCCCGGAGCAGATCCCCAAAGAACATAGGAAGCCCCCAAACATGTAATGGTGGTTAGACAAGAGGAAATACAGACACAGACAGAAAATAGTATGAGCAAACTCTGGGGCCCAATCTGCCTAGACAGAAAAGGATAGAAAGGATACTCACTGCAATCCAAAAAAACCCTAAAAAATACCAACGCTACTAATTGCAAAAACACCTGAGATCACACGACCTCTACCACCTAAATCAGTTCTCTGGTGTAACAAAACTAAGCCGCAGCCACTGAAAAAACTGGAAAAGGCAAATGAACAAACAACAGTGGCTCCAGAGGAACTGAGAGGAGCACAAGCCCCGAGGGGGGAGAACCTCACAGAAATGCAGAGAAATATGCAAATGGTAAGCACAAAAACAGAAAATATCTTATCTGAAAGCAGAAGAAGAGGCAAGACTCAGCAAACTTCCAAGTGAACCAAGAACCACAGTTGAGACAAGAACAATTGATCACCGGCAACCATGATGGGAGGGAACCTCCCTTATATCAAGCCAGTCTGTGAATCCTGATTGCCAATCCTCATTGAGTGGTTCAGTACTGTTTTTAACCACCAGAGGGAGCTTCTGCTCAGAATTCATTTCTAAAACATTCACAACAGATTCTCATAGAGAACACTCATCCAGCTGAGAGTTCTTATGTATTGGAGAGCCAGGAGATATAGCTACAAATATATATATAGTTGGTAATGCTGAGAGCTGCGGCTCAGATCCTGTTCTCTTGAAGCTCAGTTTGTACTCTCGCGGAAAGAAGCAGAGCTGCAGTTTTCGGTACTATGCTCTGCCCTAAGCTGAGCTGTGCCACTCCATACACCATTTATATACATGGCTGCTGCCAGAGTTGATAACAGCTGATTGCTTGAGGTGATGGGTGTCGTTTACTCACCGTTCAGATAGTGTTGAAAGTAGGTCATCGATATCTTTAGTCTGATCCACCCCTTTAATGGGCAGAAGGCAGTAAAAAGCTGCCACACACCTCTGGCGGTGACTTATTTCCCCAAAGAACAGAAGACTCAGGTGTTGAAATTCAACATGTCTGATCATTCTTTCCACCAAAGTAATCATCCTCATACACATCACCAAGTTTACTCCAGTTAAGAACACACTTCAAAGATGAGCAGATACCAAATGCATGAATCATTAGTAGTCTGGATTTGGGGGCAATGTACACAGCATAAGCAAGAGATGGTAACATGAACTCTTGTGATGGGTAGCCAATGTATGTGCCAAACTGTGAACCCCTCATCTCTTAACAACAGTGATTTCTGCAATATGTGTAAAACTCATTACATTTCAGTACAAAATCAAGAGAAATATTACATAGCTGTCATGTAAATGTGATTATGCCAGATGGTGCCGCTGGTGGTACTGTGCCATCCACTACATGATGTCAATTTGTCTGTGGATTCCTCTTATACCAGGTTTTGTAACATTGATTAGACCTTATATTGGTTATTCACAGGATGGGTATTGGAATAATAGATTAGGCCCCTGAGTCTTTTCATTGGACTTGTTAGTTGCCCTCCCTTCCAACAAAATGACACCAAAGTGAAAATTGAGGAACAAAATATAGCTCAGCCATTGTAACAACGCCATTCGCAGAATACAGGCTACTGTAAATCCCCCTTGCAGCTTCACTGTTATCCACTGGTTATTAGACAATTAAAGTTACCCCCGACCACACATGGTAGTTATATTCCCTTGGCCACTATTTTTCTGGGGGCTCCATAGGGGTCTTTACACAGTAACTTTTTCACCACAACTGGACTCTAAAGTCCCTATTAGCAAAATCATGAGCGGCCCCTGAACCTGTGCTGGGATGTCAAAACTCAAATTCACAGAGGGCCAAAATTAAACACTTAAGGAGAAACTTCTCAACTTTGCTTATCATAAACTATAACGATTAACTTGCTCATATGGAAAACAACTTAAAGGGGTTGTCTCATGAAAAAGGTACAAATGTAATTAATAGATCTTAGAATAAAATAAACACATAATCACAAATGGGGCCTACTGGAATTATATACCGGTAATATGTTATGTAAGAGCAGTAAAAATTTATATGGCCCAATGACCTAAAGTAAATGTGTAATAACAAAGGATAAAAAAAACTTGAATTCATAAATAATAGTGTTTTTTAATATTTTTTTTTATTTTTATAAAGCCAAAATATTCTGCAGCACTTTAAATTTTAGAGGGGATTTGAACAGACAAAAAAGTCATTACAGAAAAAGCATAACTCAGATAATATAGGTAATAAATAAATAATACAGATAATACAGGTAATAAAGTACAATGCCAACAAAAGTGCCCCCCAAACACAATATGATACCTCCACAGTGAATTCCTCCACACGCACGGTATGATGACCTTACTCTAACCCCTCACACAGCATAATGGGCCGCAAGTAGCCCTCCACACAATGTAACGGGCTCCACATAGCCCTCCATACAATATAGTGGGTCCCACATAGTTCTCCATACAGTATAATGGACCCCACATAGTCCTCCATACAGTATAGCTGCCACACATAGTCCTCCATACAGTATAGCGGGTCCCACATAGTCCTCCATACAGTATAGCGGGTCCCACATAGTCCTCCATACAGTATAGCGGACCCCACATAGTCCTCCATACAGTATAATGGGGCCCCACAAAGTGAATCTATACAGTATAATTGACCTCACAGAGTCCTTCATATGCTATAATGGGCCCTATATAGTCCTCCTTACAGTATAATGGCCCTACATAGTCCTCCATATAAAATAATGACTCCCACAAACTTGTCCATACAATATAATGGCCCCGATATAGTCCTATATTCCCCCCTGCTCTGGTCTCAGCAACGTGCGCTCTGCAGCTCTTCACTGCTTGGCACAGCAGGAGCGAAATACTAACATCATTGAGCCCACTGCGCTGAGACGTCAGATGCAGAGAGAGAATAATGGCGGAGGGAGGGTCAGCTGACAGCTGCCTCTTCCATCATTGCCTTCAACTGTATCAGCATCCAGGTTGCCGATACAGTTGAAAGTATGATGTCGGGCCGGGGGTCGTTGCCAGCGTCGCAGGCCAAATATAATCACCTTGTGGAGCAGATTTGGTCAGCGGGCCGGAGTTTGACATGAGCGCTGTAAAGTGAATAGCCCTCTGGGAATGAGATTGTGTGCACATTCCCAATGGATCTCTGAAACAGTGGAAACCAGATAAATGTAATTTTGGGGGCAGAAAGAGTAAACTTTTTTATGTTTCTATATAGGCTCACATCAAAATGGCTTCAATGCATATATAAGTCAAAAAATATCCATGGCACCTTTTTAAATTAATTTTAGACCATGTCCACACGTTTGAGTATTTGGTCAGTATTTTACCTCATTATCTGTAAGCCAAAATCAGGAGTGGAACAATACTGAGGTAAAATACTGACCAAATACTGAGGTAAAACACTGACCCAATACTGAGGTAAAATACTGACCCAATACTGAGGTAAAACACTGACCCAATACTGAGGTAAAATACTGACCAAATACTAAACGTGTGTGAATGTGGCCTTAAAGAGATTGTCCAGAATAAGAAAATCATGGTTGCTTTCTTCCATATAAGAAAGAGCGCCACCTCTGTCTACAGTCTGTGTAGTGTATTGCAGGTCGTTCCCATTAACAGACATATCTTGCGCTCTTTTTGGAGAAAAGCAGCCATGTTTGTCCAATCCCGGTCAACCCCTTCACTGATCAATACTTGAGTTCTAGAACGTTCCTGACATTTTTTTTTTATCTTGAAATACAATGTATCACAGAATGACACGTAGGATTAGCAACAGACTAGCAGATGAAATATGTGCTCTCTCCTATTAATGTCAGCATTTCTCAAGAACTTTATAGGAGGAAATCAGCCTTGTGGTCGTGGTAGATAAGAGACTCGGCTCCGCTTCTGGCATTTCAGGAATTTTTCAAAGGGGGAAGTGATTTTGTACTTGTAGGAACCTTTGATCTGCATATTTTCAAGTACTGGTGAGAAATTCCTCTACTTTTTTAGCCCATCTGGTCCAAACTAGTAAAAAAATAAAAAATAAAAAGTGTTGATCCAGGAGGCTCCAAATCATCAGTCCATGTAGAAATGCATGTAGGTCACATAGACCGAGGTGACGTACCGCGCGTCCATCGTGAAGCACATGACCATGGTGGTAATTAGTGGCATGGAAACACGGTCCTCGTTATCCAAAGAGTGATCGCATTATGGAATTTCCTAGAATAGGAAGTGGTGACGGGCAGATCCAGAAAGGGAATGTAAAGGTGTAACTGGAGAGGCCTCCTGCGAGAAGGAGAGTTATAGGAATGTCAAAGAAAAATATGTTACTCTGCAGAACAGCACGGAGATCCATTACAGCATTGCTAAACCACTTTTATAGATCCATTATCCACGGCTGAGGCCTGGATGCAATTTTTGGACTTAAGTTATTCAGAAGCCCTGAGTAAAGAATTTCTTTTTAACCCCATAAAACGCCAGAGAGGAAGAGCAGAATGTTCTAAGTGTTCCTGGAAGGGTAACCCGCATTATTCCTAGTATTAGTGGTCAGTGCATCCAGTGCTGGCATATTGATCGATGGCTGTATAAATCTGCTACACAATGGGTTATGCTTGTGCTGTGGCATTGCTGATGATACATATAGACCTTACTTACCCTTAGAACTAATAGGATATGCTGTACATAGCTCATTCAGGGGATATTCTTGGTGGGCATCTTTTTACGTGTCCTGCAGGAATACGCCGTGGTCATGCAATCATATGCCTGTATTGGAAATAGTTAAATTAGAAACATTTACGTAATCTGGTATGCATGGATTCTTAAAGGGAATCTGTCAGCAAGTTTTTGCTATCCCATCTGAGAGCAGCATAATATAGACACAGTGACGCTGATTGCAGCGATGTATCACTTACTGGGCTGCTTAGCACTGTTTTTTTTTATCAAACCAGTGTTTTATCAGCAGGAGATTATCATTAGAGGATTAGTAAACCGGCAATAATGTAGTCCTCCATATTCATGAGAGCTGTATAACCCTGCCTCCACCACTGATTGGCAGCTTTCTTTGTACACTATGCATATGCTGACAGCTGCCAATCAATGGTGTGGGCGGGATTATACAGAACTCAGCATTAAAGAACTGCTAGATTTGCAGCAGGAAACCCAGTGATTTAATCAAAATGACAGCAAGAAGCCCAGTAAGTGAGACATCACTGGAATCAGGGTCTCTGCTTCAACAGCATGCTGCTCTCAGATTCCCTTTAAAGAGTTTTCCAGGTTTAGAATATTAATGGCATATCATTGATGTTAGATTGGTGAGGGTTAGACATTTAGCTGTTTGAAGTAGTCACAATGCGACTGATGAAACCTATTCAATTCTTGCATTATGTTGTCCACTCCAGGCTAATTATGCTGGCCACTCGGGATATTTAAAGAATAACTAAACTTTATATTATTTTTTTACAAGTTATCCACCATAGAAATCTATGACATATTGCCAATCACTTCATTGGTGAATTTGTCTTCATTCCTATAAAAAAAATCAAGTAAAAAAAAGCTACTTGGGTTTTAACCCTCTCTTTTTTCCCCTGACTATGTGCCTGCCTGACAAAACCTAGTATGGTGAAACGCGCGTAGGGGCATCTGTGCGCACCCCACTGTATGCTTCTTACCACCTTAATTATTCACCATGTCTCAAGGGATTATCATTTACTAGATATCATGTCTGTATAATCATGAAGACCATCCATTATTAATTGACCTTGTGTCTGATATGAATATTGGTGACTCTTTATGTGCATTATATTAATATTTAAATACTACATTTGTGGATTATTTTTTCTTAATCTACATATTTTTGCTAATCTTTCACAATTACTTTTGTCTTTGTAGCATAATATGACTATTTATTGTACTATTATATTTGTGGTGCAGTTATTTTATGCAGGTATATGTTCTTTAAGCGCCTTTTTAGATCATTAATCACTTATGTATAATTTTGCATATGTTTAGATCAATAAAAACTGGGTAAAAACTTCAAGTTTTTAAGGTGCTTTGCATTTTTAGCAGGATTTTGGAGAGATTACATTCAGTCTTGCATTCAATTCCCACTTCAAAAACTTAGCAACATATCATTATATGTAGACATGGAGGTTTTTAGTGGAAACCACTTTAGGAAATGTTCCATCTTTAGGGTATGTGCCGGAATCCGCCTGAAAAAGTGCTGCAAAGACGCCCCATAAAATGAACAAAATGCACAGCAATGTTAAAACAACATTGTGCACATATTCCGCCTTATGTCACGTGTTTTTATTGCTTCAGGGTTCCGAAACTCCAAATGCAATTAACATGTGACACGCTCATTCTTCCGGCATCTTCCGCCATGAAGCCAAGCCACTCATTCTACTTCGCAGTATAGAGGGAGAGCCGCCTTAAAGGGAATCTGTCACCCTAAATTGGCGGGATATTTAAATGATGGCAGTCAGGTCAGATGGGCGGTGTTTTGGGTACTTGCCTTAACATGTTGTTCGCCGCTGTCTCCATTATTTCTGGGAATTGTAGTCGTTGCCCTCCATATAACGCGCCTGCGCATTGCAATCTGAATTGCGCACGCGCAGTATGCTTTGCCCGCAGATTGCAGGGTCTGCTGGACCTGAGCTTGTCAAACCCATCTCCAGTCTCTTCAAATCTTTTTTTAATTCTTTGTACTTGACGCTGAGACACATTAAAGGTGCCAGCCACCACTGCAGTGGATATGGTCTTCAGCCTCTTGACAATCAAGGATTTGGTCGCAGGGTGGATTTTTGACAAGTTGTCAGATCTCAAGTTGCAGTTCAAGTGAAGGTCTGGGGTGCTGGGTTTATTTTTATACACACCCACTAATTAACCGATCATTTACTGAGCACTGGTGAGGATGTAAACTAGGATTGGGTGCATTATATGACCAGGTGACAAAACTTTTGTCTTGCCAAAACCTGACCATTCTGTGTTCATTAAATGATCAATATTTCAGCATTGATGCCAATTAATTTTCTTAACCTAAACCAAATTTGGGAGGGTTTCAGCTTTCAAAAGAGTAATTTATAAAACCAATGGATGAATTTAACGTCAGGTTATAAGCTTTGATTTACATAACATGGATAAGCGACATAACTTCTGTCAGGGACTGTATGTGCACATAGAGTTTTTCAAGGAGGTTTTTGGGCAAAAACTGATTAGGAAACTGAAACGTTGAGGTTCTACTCAGTTCTTCCCAGAAAACTCAGTAAAATGAATCCATGTGCACATAACTCAACTTGTGTCTTCCAGCATCAGGAATAAAATTACATGGTGAAATCAGAGGGGTATCACTGGCCCTATAGAGGTGGTCACCAGCGATGACCTCTCTGTGACAAAGGAGAACTCCGGATAAATACACTAGCGCCATCTGCTGTTAGATTTTGGGATGTAATGTGCATCATTCTGAAATAAATCTACACTAACCTCAAAAAATTGTCATAACAAGCTCCTTTGCTAAGAATAAAGAATATTTCTCTCTGCTGCTACTCCACTACCATTGACATAGGAGCTGAGCTGTAGGTCCTGGAACGGCCACTATTGTACAGAGCTGTACTGTCCACGCTCTATTCACTGCTACATCCGGCCACTCATGGAGCTGAAAATAGCTGACCGGGGGGGTGCGGGACCTGATAGGTCATCAATATCATAACCTTGGACAACGCCTTTCATGGGATGTGGATATTTTTACAATTATTTTCAGAAGTTTATTTATGAGAACCAATGCAGAAGTATTGTAGTGTATTATACCAGCGACCAAACCACTGAACGTTCAAGTACTGTACAGTCATGGCCAAAAGTTTTGAGAATGACACAAATATTATATTTTCACATGATCTGCTGCCCTCTGGTTCTTATGTGTGTTTGACAGATGTTTTTATCACAGACAGAAATATAATAATTGCAAACATATGAGTAACAAAAGCTTATATTGACTAGTGTTGAGCATTCCGATACCGCAAGTATCGGGTATCGGCCGATATTCGCTGTATCGGAATTCCGATACTTAGTTCCGATATTTTTCCTATATCGTATACCGGAATCGGAAGTTCCCATAATTCTTTGAGAGGCAATGTGATTTTAGTCAGCCAATGAGGAATCCTACGAAGTATGGGCACATCCTGTACTGCTGCGGTCATCTTAACTAATGGCATGGCTGTGATTGGCTGCTGAAATGATGTCAGAATGCACTATAAAAGGCGCCGCCGCCATTTTAGCGTCACTGTGCTGTGAACTCAGAGACGCTGCAGTTTGCTCTGCATCCAACGCTGTCTGTAGGCATCTGCACGTGTCACTCACAGACTCTTTTTTTTTTTCTTTAGTGTAATTCTAGCTGCTCCATTCAATAGAAATTATAGTGTGATGCCCTTCCATCCGTAAACAATACATTGGTTGCAAACACTATAGAAGTTTTTTTTTTAAATGCAGATCACGCTCCAGTTACTTCTTCAACTAATGCTGCGTGTACTCTGCTGAGTGTCTGTCACTGGCTCATCCTTGTCATTTTTCTAAAATTGGTGCTGCTTTATTCTATTTTCAATTTACTAAAATCTATTAGTGTGACGCTCTTCCATCAAAATACAATACATTGCTTGCAAACATAATAGAAGTCCACAAAAAGGCCTTTCACAGCAAGTGAACAGTTGTGTTCAGTGTTCACTCTAGTCTGAGGTTTAAATTTTTGGTAGGAGTGTAGATCCCGCTCCACTTACTTCAACCACCGCTGCGTGTACTCTGCTGAGTGTCTGTCACTGGCTCATCCTTGTCATTTTTCTAAAATTGGTGCTGCTTTATTCTATTTTCAATTTACTAAAATCTATTAGTGTGACGCTCTTCCATCAAAATACAATACATTGCTTGCAAACATAATAGAAGTCCACAAAAAGGCCTTTCACAGCAAGTGAACAGTTGTGTTCAGTGTTCACTCTAGTCTGAGGTTTAAATTTTTGGTAGGAGTGTAAATCCCGCTCCACTTACTTCAACCACCGCTGCGTGTACTCTGCTGAGTGTCTGTCACTGGCTCATCCTTGTCATTTTTCTAAAATTGGTGCTGCTTTATTCTATTTTCAATTTACTAAAATCTATTAGTGTGACGCTCTTCCATCAAAATACAATACATTGCTTGCAAACATAATAGAAGTCCACAAAAAGGCCTTTCACAGCAAGTGAACAGTTGTGTTCAGTGTTCACTCTAGTCTGAGGTTTAAATTTTTGGTAGGAGTGTAGATCCCGCTCCACTTACTTCAACCACCGCTGCGTGTACTCTGCTGAGTGTCTGTCACTGGCTCATCCTTGTCATTTTTCTAAAATTGGTGCTGCTTTATTCTATTTTCAATTTACTAAAATCTATTAGTGTGACGCTCTTCCATCAAAATACAATACATTGCTTGCAAACATAATAGAAGTCCACAAAAAGGCCTTTCACAGCAAGTGAACAGTTGTGTTCAGTGTTCACTCTAGTCTGAGGTTTAAATTTTTGGTAGGAGTGTAGATCCCGCTCCACTTACTTCAACCACCGCTGCGTGTACTCTGCTGAGTGTCTGTCACTGGCTCATCCTTGTCATTTTTCTAAAATTGGTGCTGCTTTATTCTATTTTCAATTTACTAAAATCTATTAGTGTGACGCTCTTCCATCAAAATACAATGCATTGCTTGCAAACATAATAGAAGTCCACAAAAAGGCCTTTCACAGCAAGTGAACAGTTGTGTTCAGTGTTCACTCTAGTCTGAGGTTTAAATTTTTGGTAGGAGTGTAGATCCCGCTCCACTTACTTCAACCACCGCTGCGTGTACTCTGCTGAGTGTCTGTCACTGGCTCATCCTTGTCATTTTTCTAAAATTGGTGCTGCTTTATTCTATTTTCAATTTACTAAAATCTATTAGTGTGACGCTCTTCCATCAAAATACAATACATTGCTTGCAAACATAATAGAAGTCCACAAAAAGGCCTTTCACAGCAAGTGAACAGTTGTGTTCAGTGTTCACTCTAGTCTGAGGTTTAAATTTTTGGTAGGAGTGTAGATCCCGCTCCACTTACTTCAACCACCGCTGCGTGTACTCTGCTGAGTGTCTGTCACTGGCTCATCCTTGTCATTTTTCTAAAATTGGTGCTGCTTTATTCTATTTTCAATTTACTAAAATCTATTAGTGTGACGCTCTTCCATCAAAATACAATACATTGCTTGCAAACATAATAGAAGTCCACATAAAGGCCTTTCACAGCAAGTGAACAGTTGTGTTCAGTGTTCACTCTAGTCTGAGGTTTAAATTTTTGGTAGGAGTGTAGATCCCGCTCCACTTACTTCAACCACCGCTGCGTGTACTCTGCTGAGTGTCTGTCACTGGCTCATCCTTGTCATTTTTCTAAAATTGGTGCTGCTTTATTCTATTTTCAATTTACTAAAATCTATTAGTGTGACGCTCTTCCATCAAAATACAATACATTGCTTGCAAACATAATAGAAGTCCACAAAAAGGCCTTTCACAGCAAGTGAACAGTTGTGTTCAGTGTTCACTCTAGTCTGAGGTTTAAATTTTTGGTAGGAGTGTAGATCCCGCTCCACTTACTTCAACCACCGCTGCGTGTACTCTGCTGAGTGTCTGTCACTGGCTCATCCTTGTCATTTTTCTAAAATTGGTGCTGCTTTATTCTATTTTCAATTTACTAAAATCTATTAGTGTGACGCTCTTCCATCAAAATACAATACATTGCTTGCAAACATAATAGAAGTCCACAAAAAGGCCTTTCACAGCAAGTGAACAGTTGTGTTCAGTGTTCACTCTAGTCTGAGGTTTAAATTTTTGGTAGGAGTGTAGATCCCGCTCCACTTACTTCAACCACCGCTGCGTGTACTCTGCTGAGTGTCTGTCACTGGCTCATCCTTGTCATTTTTCTAAAATTGGTGCTGCTTTATTCTATTTTCAATTTACTAAAATCTATTAGTGTGACGCTCTTCCATCAAAATACAATACATTGCTTGCAAACCTAATAGAAGTCCACAAAAAGGCCTTTCACAGCAAGTGAACAGTTGTGTTCAGTGTTCACTCTAGTCTGAGGTTTAAATTTTTGGTAGGAGTGTAGATCCCGCTCCACTTACTTCAACCACCGCTGCGTGTACTCTGCTGAGTGTCTGTCACTGGCTCATCCTTGTCATTTTTCTAAAATTGGTGCTGCTTTATTCTATTTTCAATTTACTAAAATCTATTAGTGTGACGCTCTTCCATCAAAATACAATACATTGCTTGCAAACATAATAGAAGTCCACAAAAGGCCTTTCACAGCAAGTGAACAGTTGTGTTCAGTGTTCACTCTAGTCTGAGGTTTAAATTTTTGGTAGGAGTGTAGATCCCGCTCCACTTACTTCAACCACTGCTGCGTGTACTCTGCTGAGTGTCTGTCACTGGCTCATCCTTGTCATTTTTCTAAAATTGGTGCTGCTTTATTCTATTTTCAATTTACTAAAATCTATTAGTGTGACGCTCTTCCATCAAAATACAATACATTGCTTGCAAACATAATAGAAGTCCACAAAAGGCCTTTCACAGCAAGTGAACAGTTGTGTTCAGTGTTCACTCTAGTCTGAGGTTTAAATTTTTGGTAGGAGTGTAGATCCCGCTCCACTTACTTCAACCACCGCTGCGTGTACTCTGCTGAGTGTCTGTCACTGGCTCATCCTTGTCATTTTTCTAAAATTGGTGCTGCTTTATTCTATTTTCAATTTACTAAAATCTATTAGTGTGACGCTCTTCCATCAAAATACAATACATTGCTTGCAAACCTAATAGAAGTCCACAAAAAGGCCTTTCACAGCAAGTGAACAGTTGTGTTCAGTGTTCACTCTAGTCTGAGGTTTAAATTTTTGGTAGGAGTGTAGATCCCGCTCCACTTACTTCAACCACCGCTGCGTGTACTCTGCTGAGTGTCTGTCACTGGCTCATCCTTGTCATTTTTCTAAAATTGGTGCTGCTTTATTCTATTTTCAATTTACTAAAATCTATTAGTGTGACGCTCTTCCATCAAAATACAATACATTGCTTGCAAACATAATAGAAGTCCACAAAAAGGCCTTTCACAGCAAGTGAACAGTTGTGTTCAGTGTTCACTCTAGTCTGAGGTTTAAATTTTTGGTAGGAGTGTAGATCCCGCTCCACTTACTTCAACCACTGCTGCGTGTACTCTGCTGAGTGTCTGTCACTGGCTCATCCTTGTCATTTTTCTAAAATTGGTGCTGCTTTATTCTATTTTCAATTTACTAAAATCTATTAGTGTGACGCTCTTCCATCAAAATACAATACATTGCTTGCAAACATAATAGAAGTCCACATAAAGGCCTTTCACAGCAAGTGAACAGTTGTGTTCAGTGTTCACTCTAGTCTGAGGTTTAAATTTTTGGTAGGAGTGTAGATCCCGCTCCACTTACTTCAACCACCGCTGCGTGTACTCTGCTGAGTGTCTGTCACTGGCTCATCCTTGTCATTTTTCTAAAATTGGTGCTGCTTTATTCTATTTTCAATTTACTAAAATCTATTAGTGTGACGCTCTTCCATCAAAATACAATACATTGCTTGCAAACATAATAGAAGTCCACAAAAAGGCCTTTCACAGCAAGTGAACAGTTGTGTTCAGTGTTCACTCTAGTCTGAGGTTTAAATTTTTGGTAGGAGTGTAGATCCCGCTCCACTTACTTCAACCACCGCTGCGTGTACTCTGCTGAGTGTCTGTCACTGGCTCATCCTTGTCATTTTTCTAAAATTGGTGCTGCTTTATTCTATTTTCAATTTACTAAAATCTATTAGTGTGACGCTCTTCCATCAAAATACAATACATTGCTTGCAAACATAATAGAAGTCCACAAAAAGGCCTTTCACAGCAAGTGAACAGTTGTGTTCAGTGTTCACTCTAGTCTGAGGTTTAAATTTTTGGTAGGAGTGTAGATCCCGCTCCACTTACTTCAACCACCGCTGCGTGTACTCTGCTGAGTGTCTGTCACTGGCTCATCCTTGTCATTTTTCTAAAATTGGTGCTGCTTTATTCTGTTTTCAATTTACTAAAATCTATTAGTGTGACGCTCTTCCATCAAAATACAATACATTGCTTGCAAACCATAATAGAAGTCCACAAAAAGGCCTTTCACAGCAAGTGAACAGTTGTGTTCAGTGTTCACTCTATTCTGAGGTTTAAATTTTTGATAGCAGTGTAGATCCCGCTCCACTTACTTCAACCACCGCTGCGTGTACTCTGCTGAGTGTCTGTCACTGGCTCATCCTTGTCATTTTTCTAAAATTGGTGCTGCTTTATTCTATTTTCAATTTACTAAAATCTATTAGTGTGACGCTCTTCCATCAAAATACAATACATTGCTTGCAAACATAATAGAAGTCCACAAAAAGGCCTTTCACAGCAAGTGAACAGTTGTGTTCAGTGTTCACTCTAGTCTGAGGTTTAAATTTTTGGTAGAAGTGTAGATCCCGCTCCACTTACTTCAACCACCGCTGCGTGTACTCTGCTGAGTGTCTGTCACTGGCTCATCCTTGTCATTTTTCTAAAATTGGTGCTGCTTTATTCTATTTTCAATTTACTAAAATCTATTAGTGTGACGCTCTTCCATCAAAATACATTGCTTGCAAACATAATAGAAGTCCACAAAAAGGCCTTTCACAGCAAGTGAACAGTTGTGTTCAGTGTTCACTCTAGTCTGAGGTTTTAAATTTTTGGTAGGAGTGTAGATCCCGCTCCACTTACTTCAACCACCGCTGCGTGTACTCTGCTGAGTGTCTGTCACTGGCTCATCCTTGTCATTTTTCTAAAATTGGTGCTGCTTTATTCTATTTTCAATTTACTAAAATCTATTAGTGTGACGCTCTTCCATCAAAATACAATACATTGCTTGCAAACATAATAGAAGTCCACAAAAAGGCCTTTCACAGCAAGTGAACAGTTGTGTTCAGTGTTCACTCTAGTCTGAGGTTTAAATTTTTGGTAGGAGTGTAGATCCCGCTCCACTTACTTCAACCACCGCTGCGTGTACTCTGCTGAGTGTCTGTCACTGGCTCATCCTTGTCATTTTTCTAAAATTGGTGCTGCTTTATTCTATTTTCAATTTACTAAAATCTATTAGTGTGACGCTCTTCCATCAAAATACAATACATTGCTTGCAAACATAATAGAAGTCCACAAAAAGGCCTTTCACAGCAAGTGAACAGTTGTGTTCAGTGTTCACTCTAGTCTGAGGTTTAAATTTTTGGTAGGAGTGTAGATCCCGCTCCACTTACTTCAACCACCGCTGCGTGTACTCTGCTGAGTGTCTGTCACTGGCTCATCCTTGTCATTTTTCTAAAATTGGTGCTGCTTTATTCTATTTTCAATTTACTAAAATCTATTAGTGTGACGCTCTTCCATCAAAATACAATACATTGCTTGCAAACCTAATAGAAGTCCACAAAAAGGCCTTTCACAGCAAGTGAACAGTTGTGTTCAGTGTTCACTCTAGTCTGAGGTTTAAATTTTTGGTAGGAGTGTAGATCCCGCTCCACTTACTTCAACCACCGCTGCGTGTACTCTGCTGAGTGTCTGTCACTGGCTCATCCTTGTCATTTTTCTAAAATTGGTGCTGCTTTATTCTATTTTCAATTTACTAAAATCTATTAGTGTGACGCTCTTCCATCAAAATACAATACATTGCTTGCAAACATAATAGAAGTCCACAAAAAGGCCTTTCACAGCAAGTGAACAGTTGTGTTCAGTGTTCACTCTAGTCTGAGGTTTAATTTTTTGGTAGGAGTGTAGATCCCGCTCCACTTACTTCAACCACCGCTGCGTGTACTCTGCTGAGTGTCTGTCACTGGCTCATCCTTGTCATTTTCTCGAATTGGTGCTGCTACATTCTATTTCAAATAATTCAAATCTATTACTGTGACGTGCTTCCATCCGTATACAATACATTGGTTTCAAACACTATAGAAGTACACAAAGGGGCCTTTCACAGCTAGTGAACATGGGTTTTTAATTTTGAACTAAAATATGTATTTTTTCAAATGACACAAATATAAGTAATGTTGAAGAGGAATAGTCCTACATCCATTGTTTGCACAATATTACAGGTGTACATCACGTCCCTTAAACAACAATGTATTATTATATTTACTTGTATGCTTTTATTTAAAAGCCAAGAACACAGAAGGATAACCTTCGCACTGCAGCTGTTGTCAAAGTTCAACCCACATTATGCTCTTCCAACATTGCAGCATTTGAGGCATGATGTGAGTTGGATTTGTCAAAGTTATGGAGTGAGAAGGTTCACCATCAGTACCCTATAGCATAAGTATGCTTTTGTGTTAGCATTTGTGTTAGATATGTGGATATCTGCCATAATATGTCACAATTATTTAGTTACAGATTTGTTACCAACACTAATCATTGAATGGTTTTAAATGTGACGTTTGACTTGTTTACAGCTTAGAAATAAGGGTGTAGCCTGATATCTATGTGTAGCACTAGCCACTTTAACATGTCATGTTTTTTTCAACATGTGTAGCTAGGTAGCAGTAATTTTTGCCGGACACACAGCAGGGGAACAGCAGGCGTTACTGAACCCCACAAACACATCATCGATTGTTTTGATCTGTGCATCCAACACTTCTGAGCCCAGGGTCAAGAAGGGTGTAGGCTGAGGCCTAGTATGAGATGTTTGAACTTTAATTTTAACTTTAATTTGGAGTTAGCAGCATTAATTTTTGTCAGACACACAGCAGGGGAACAGCAGGCGTTACTGAACCCCACTACACTATAGCTTGTGTATTGGTCTGTGGACACGACACTTCTGGCAGTGTTGTAGCCCAGGGAGTATAGTTCAGGTGGTAGAAAGATGAACATAACAGGAGACATGGAAAACGTTGCCAACCAGTTAGTTAATCTGAAACCGGACAGGCAAATTCAGGCGAGATTCATGCCTAGTTCATTTTCAGAAAAGTAAGCCGTTCTACATTATCGGAGGAGAGTCGCATGCAACGGTCTGTTAGTACACCACCTGCAGCAGTAAAGACGCGCTCCGATAATACACAGGCAGCAGGGCAAGCCAGCACCTCCAATGCATACTGGCTAAGCTCTGGCCATGTATCCAGCTTAGAGACAACAAACTTGAATGGGGAAGAGCCATCTGGGAGTACACTGAGAGGGCAAGACATGTAGTCTGTCACCATCTTACGGAAATGTTGCCTCCTGCTGACTGGAGCCGTCTCGGATGGTGTAGACATTGGTGGCGCTGCCACAAAACTTCGCCACATTTGGAACATACTGTTCTTGCCCTGTGCAGAGGCGCTGCTTGTGCTCCCTCTTGTTGCAGAGCTGTCTCCACTGCCTCGACGCACAGAGCTGCTTTGTAAAGCAGTAGCAGCAGCAGTGCTCTCGGCTGGAATGGAGAACATTATGGATTGCACCAGTGTGTCTTGGTACTTCCGCATTTTACGCTCCCGGTTCAACGGTGTGATGAGGCTTTGTAAGTTGTCCCGGTAGCGAGGGTCTAGGAGGGTGTACAGCCAATAATCAGACGTGGTGTGAATGTGTTCGATGCGGCGGTCGTTTCTCAGGCACTGCAGCATGAAATCAACCATGTGCTGCAGACTCCCAACTGGCCAAGAAACGTCCCCTACAAGAGGCGTCATCTCTGCCTGCTGTGCATCACCCCACCCTTGGTCTACATACTGACTAGAGCATTGTCTACCTCCCTCTGGAGCGATGTCTTCCTCCTCCATTGACTCCTCCTCATCCTCCTCACAAAGTCCTTCAAATACATAAAAATTTACAAAATTTAAAACTCAAAATTTAAAAACATTGTATCATAATTCTGTAACATCACTTTATGGAAACACAATAGCATTACAAAAGGATAGACAAAAACTGTACATTATGTGCTTTGTAAATACATTAAGGCTAAGTTCACACGTTGCGGAATTGCCGCGGAAATTTCCGCGGCAATCCCGCACTTCTCCCGCAGGAAATACGCACGTTTTTTGTATGCTGATTCCCGCCAGAATAATAGCGTTTTGCAAGCGTAATTAGCTTGCAGAATGCTAGCGTTTTCCTAGCGATCTGTAGCATCGCTTGGAAAACTGATTGACAGGTTGGTCACACGAGTCACACATAGTGTTTGACACGTGTGACCAACTTTTTACTATTGATGCCGCCTATGCCGCATCAATAGTAAAAAGATCTAATGTAAAAATAATAAAAAAAATAATAAATAATGATATTCTCACCTTCCGGCGGCCCCCGCAGCCTTCCCGCCTTCAGTGACGCTCCCGGCAACTCCGGTCCCAGGAGTGCTTTGCGACAAATCACACCGATGACGTACATCTCGCGAGACCGCTATGCCATCTGGGTGATTCTCGCAAAGCACTCCTGGGACCGGAAGTTGCCGGAGCATCGCTGAAGGCGGGAAGGCTGCGGGGGCCGCGGGAAGGCTGCGGGGGCCGCCGGAAGGTGAGAATATCATTATTTTTTATTTTAATTATTGTTTTACCAGGGATATGGTACCCAGGGCCTGGAGGAGAGTCTCCTCTCCTCCAGACCCTGGGTACCACCGCACATGAACCGCTTACATTCCGCAAAATTAATGAACATGTTGCTATTTTTTCCGCGAAGCGTTTTTTTCGCGGAAAAAAACGCAACATGTGGCCAAAACATGCGGAATCAATTAACATGTATAGGATGCTTAATGCTTGCGTTTTTATCGCGTTTTTACCGCGGAAAACCGCGGAAAAACCGCGAAAAAACGCAATTATTCCTGATCGTGTGCACTTAGCCTAAAAGTTTGGAATGGTTATGAAAATATAGACAGCGACTCTGGAGGTTCAATTGTTGATACAGCATGGTACTTTGAAAGTCCTCCAGCCCTTTGTGAGGAACCACGTTGCGCTGACTGTCCAGAAGGTGATGGAATTTGTGACTCCTCATCCTCCACCTCTTCCAAAACCTCATGCCTTAGTGCTTGCAGTGTTTTTTGAAGCAGGCAGATAAGGGGGACAGTCAGGCTGACTAGTGCATCATCTGCACTCGCCATCAGCGTTGACTCATCAAACGCATGCAAAACGTGGCAGATGTCCTTCATAGAGTCCTTCGCCACTCATTACACTGGCTGCCCATTCATTATAGGATCCAATTCTAATTACTGGTTCTCACCAACAAAGCTCTCCACAGTGCAGCACCCCCCTACATCTCCTCCCTCATTTATATTTATCGGCCTAACCGACTGCTGCACTCTGCAAACGACCTTCGACTAACCTCTGCACTAATCCGTACCTCCCACTCCCAACTCCAAGACTTCTCCCGCGCTGCGCCAATCCTCTGGAATGCTGTACCCCAAGAAATTAGGACTATCCGCAATTTGGATGGTTTCAGGCGCTCCCTCAAAACACATTTGTTCACAGTGGCCTATCACATTCACTAATCAAAGTCATTCTATGTGTTAAGGTACTGCCACACTAAACAATCCCGCTAGCGATCACGATAATGACGCATACTAATGCGATCGCTAGCGGGATTGTTTCTATATCGCTAAGTGCGGCCACATTTAGCGATATAGTTAACGACGCTATCGCCGTTAGCGATCTTCTTAACGACTTTAGCGGTACAAAAGTACCGCTAAATCGCTAAGAAAAGGTGCCACACTAGCGATATATACTTACCCAGCGGAGCGCCGACGATAAAATAGGGTCCGGAGCGATTCCAGCGACGAGCGAGATCACAGCAGGAAGCTCGTCGCTGGAAGCTGCCGCACTGAACAACATCGCTAACGGGATCGCTAAATAGTGACGTTTTTTAGCGATCCCGTTAGCGATATTGTTCAGTGTGGCATACCCTTAAGTGTGTGTGTGTAGCCCATTCACTATCTCCATGCATCCCTCACTCCCTTAAAATGGCTGGACCATCATTGTAAAAACACCATTGTATATAAACACCTGTACTTTGTATCTCCCCCACCTCATTGTAGATTGTAAGCTTTCACCAGCAGGGGCGGCTGATTTAGCTTTAATTATTGTATTGTTAACGTTGTTACTTATGACTTTTGTTTTGAAACTGTTAAACTGTAAAGCACTGCGGAATATTATGGCGCTATATAAATAAAGAATATTATTATTATTATAGAGGCCCACTCAGTAGTGGTGAAGTGTGAACGGCACTAATTGCGAGTTGATTGCGCCTGATGCAGCTGATACTCCATTACTGTTGGCTGCTGCTCACACAACCGCTCCAACATATGTAACGAGGAATTCCACCTGGTGGGTACGTCACATATGATGCGATGTTCATGAAGGCGAAATCTGTGTTGCAGAGCTGCAATCAGCGATCTGGCCATGCTGGAACGTCGCAAGTGAGCGCACTCTAGGCGGACCTTGTGCAGCAGTGCATCAAGATCCGGATAGTCCCTCAAAAAACTCTGCACGACCAAGTTGAGCACATATGACAGACATGCTATGTGAGTGAGGTTGCCAAGGCCCAGAGCTGCCACCAGATTTCGGCCATTGTCACACACTACCAAGCCTGCCTGTAGATTCGCTTCCAAAAACCACACGTCGCTCTCCTGCTTTATGGCATTACAGAGCTCCTGCGCTGTGTGGCTAAGATTCCCCATGGAAATTAATTTCAGGACGGCCTGTTGACATTTGGACACGGCTGTGCTCATATCGGTCGCAATAGGTAAACGTTCACGGGTCCATGTGGAGGTAGACCGTGACGGCTCCTGCAGCGATGATTCTGAGGAACTGGAGTAGGAGGAGGAGTCAATGTGTACAGACTTGATTACTGCAATCCTTGGAGTTGGCAGAACACGTACAGCGACACTCGCAAGATCAGTACCCGGCTACACAACATTGACCCAATGGGCAGTGAGGGAAAGGTATTGTCCCTGGCCATGGGTGTTAGAAGCCTCTTGTTAGGTTTTGTTTCAGTTTGCTGGTCACATGACCTTTTTTCCCTATTTAGTCTAGCTCCGCCCTTCTGGCTTTGCTTGACTTCATTGTATTATCTACTGTTAAGCTAGCCGGGTGCTTAGGTGCCTTAATCAGTCAGTTTTGCTTGATGTTAGGATCGCAAAGTATTTTTTTTTCTGTTTAATTATCCATGCTACAATTTATGTTAGGAGGTGTCCACCTTTTCTCCCAGTCCCTAGATCTTGTAGGGATTCCTCCCTCGCAACTATAGGTCTTCGTTCACACTAGATGAGGACTTTAGCGGGTCTGGTCGCAGGATCAGGTTCCCCGTTACATCGTAGGGATTCAGCTTAGTTGTATTGTAGGGACAGAATTCCCTTCTTTCCTTACTGGTTGTAGCAGATCATAACAATGGGTACTGGTCCACGCATCGGTGGTCAGGTGGACCTTGCTACTGAGGGCGTTTAGTAGCGCATGTTTAATTTTTCCCTCAACATGCTTTTGCAGACCAGGGACGGCTTGCCTGCTGAAATGAAATCGGCTTGGCACATTGTATTGTGGGACTGACAATGATATTCAGTTACGGAAACTGTCTGTCTCCACCAGCCTGAATGACAGCATTTCAAGGGACAGGAGTTTTTCAATGCCAGCATTCAGAGCCTGTGCTCGTGCATGGTTTGCGGAGTATGGCCGTCTTTTATCCCATGCCTGTGCTACCGATGGCTGTTTTGTGGCCTGGGAGTGTGAGGATGACAGGGAACTTGCTGCTGTGTGTGGAATAACACTTTGTCTCTGGACAACAGTGGCCGAGGTTCTTCCATGGCGATCCTGTGAGGAAGCAGAACCAGCTGTGTGTGAGCTCGATGAAGAGGCTTCAACACAACCTGAAGATGTAGGTGCTGCTGTAGGTTGGCCTACATCTCCAGTGTATCTTTGTAACTCAACTACGTGCTTTGTCCGCACATGTTTCCACATATTTGTTGTATTGAGGTGACTGACACTTTTAGCTATTTTTAATTTTTGATTACACAGCTTGCATTTGACATAGCAAATATCATGTGCAAGTGTGTGAAAAAAGGACCACGCAGTGCAAGTCCTGGGAGCGCACGTTTTGACTTTTGGAAGACAACTGCTCCGAACAGGTGCCAAACTGGAGGCTACAGGCAACCGAGTCTGCAGCCTAACTCTCCCTCCTGTTTGTACCGTTGGGGCAATGTCTTCCTCTATCTTCCTTCTATCACTAACCACTTCTCTAGGCCTCTCCCAGCTTTCAACCAAAGTACTGGTTCTCAGCCACAAAGCTATCCACAGTGCAGCACCCCTCCTACATCTCCTCCGTAATTTCTATCTATCGGCCTAACCGACTGCTGCGCTCTGCAAACGACTTTCGACTAACCTCTGCACTAATATGTACCTCCCACTCCCGACTCCAAGACTTCTCCCGCGCTACGCCAATCCTCTGGAATGCTGTACCCCAAGAAATTAGTACTATCCACAATTTGCATGGTTTCAGGCGCTCCCTCAAAACACATTTGTTCAGAGCGGCCTATCACATTCACTAATCAAAGTCATTCTATGTATTCTGTGTAAGTGTGTATGTGTGTGTGTGTCTCTAGCCCATTCACTATCTCCATCCCTCAGTCCCTTAAGATGGCTGGACCATCATTGTAAATGCACCATTGTATATAAACACCTATACTTTGTATCTCCCCCACCTCATTGTACATTGTAAGCTGTCACGAGCATGGGCGACTTATTTAGCTTAAATTATTGTATTGTTAACGTTGTTACTTATGACTTGTGTTCTTAAACTGCAAAACTGTAAAGCGATGCGTAATATGATGGCGCTATATAAATTAATATTATTATTATTAGGATTCCTCTGAGCTGCTCCCACCACCTTCCTGTTCCTCACGCCATGTTGGGTCTTGGACCTCATCATCTCCACTACCCTCTGCCAACACCTGCTGCTGTTGGGTGGTCCGGCCAGCACCATGCTCAACAGAAACTGGCACCTGAGTCTCATCATCATCAGATGCGTTCTGCGGTGTGCTGACCATCGGCACTGTCTCACCCGCCTCTTCAGATTCAGAGAGACACAGCTGTTGCGCATCACTGCATACTCCCTCTTCTTCACATTACAGAATGCTGCTTGGCTGGGCCCCTGTTTGCAAGCCAATAGATTCTGAGAACAGAAGCAGACACTCAGCTGGCTCCTGTACAGAACTCTCTGACTGCCTGGGCAATTTGACAGGCGGTGAAGAGACAGATGGTTGCTCAACAGTGCTGTGGTCCTGAGAGGAGGTGGAAGCAATTGAAGTCGATGCATTGGCTGACATCCAACCAACAACGGCTTCAATTTGTTCTTCCCGCATCAGGGGGGTACTCCGAGCTCCTACAAAAGTGCGCATAAAGGAACGCTCACGGGGAAAACTGGTGGATGCTGTGTCACTGGGGGCCGCAGCAGCCACAGAATCCCCACGTCCTCTCCCTGAAGAAACTCCACGGCCACGACCACGTGCCTTACTCCCTGCCTTCTTCATCTTGGTAGATTGATAAAGAAAGTCTGAAAAGTTATAAGGCCTAAGTGTGGTTATTCCGCAGAGACTGCAGTGAACACTGCACACAACTGTTCAGTAGGTGTGAAAGGCCCCTTTGTGTACTTCTATAGTGTTTGCAACAAATGTATTGTATACGGATGGAAGCGCGTCACACTAATAGATTTTATTTATTTGTAATAGAATGGATCAGCAACAATTAGAGAAAAATTTCAAGGATGTGCCAGTGACACACGCTCAGCAGACTACAACCAGCAGTGGTTGAAGAACTAACTGGAGCGTGATCTGCACTCCAAAAAGGAAAACCTCAGACTACAATGAACACTGCACACAACTGTTCACTACCCAACGCGTCTCAGCAGGAAAGCAGTCTGTGCGTCAAAACAAAGGCGCAAGCATACATCCACGTACCCTGTTTATAAAGCTATATAAAAAAAATTATGTAGTAGTGACGCACACTTTATTGAGGTACAGTGTTACATCGCCATTCACCATCTGTGGCTATGCAGTCTCATCTATATATACCTTATCTATCCGTTGTCATGCTTGCAAGTCTACAGTCAGGCATAAATAGCAATTTTCACTATGCACTATGCACTTTTTAAAGGTTATGTTTGTTAATAAAAATGATTATTGCCACATATTATGAGTATTACATGATGGAAATTGTATAATTTTGTATAAACTGTTTAGTGACATTATTCAGCAAATGTAACATTTTAGTAATGTCACAGATAACTTGTAATGCTGATGATGTTTTGAAGTCAGACATACATTATCTATACAATAAAAATGGTGTACATACTGTTACTTATCCATCATTAATGGATTCAGATATGTACTTGTATGCTTTTATGTACAACCGTATAGCAGATTCCTTAACTAATTTATTTTGTGGTTTGCATTGCTGTTCAACATGTTAATGTATGTGTTTATGTTTGTCAATTCTTTATTTATCTAGATATTAGTTTAAATGAAATCATCATCTTATGGTAGTAAAGGTTATCTTTCTCTTGTTTGAAGTATAGACATTTAAAATTGACAGGTAACAAGGAAATTACTTGATCTAGTATTTAAACATCCTCCTTGACCCTGGGCTCCAACACCGCCAGTTGTTGCCTGTAAGTGCTGTTAGCACAGTCAACACTTGCTCCTGTGTTACTGGGGTTCAGTAATGTCAGCTGTTCCCCTGCTGTGTGTACGTCAAAAAGTCCTGCTGCCTCCACCCTGTTCTCTTCTCATCCCTGGGCTCCAACACCGCCATTTGTTGCTCGAAAGTGCTGTTAGCACAGTCAACCTTGCTCTGTGTTATGGTCATAATGTCAGCTTCCCTGTGTGTTACTCAAAGTCTGGCCTCCCCCTGTTCTCTTCTCATCCCTGGGCTCAAAACGCCAGTTTGCTCGAATGCTGTTAGCACAGTCAACCTTGCTCCTGTGTTACTGGGGTTCGTAATGTCAGCTGGCCCGGTTGTGCCTTTGGCTCTTTTCCTTCTGCTGCTCCCTCCGGGTTCCAGTAACGTCAGCTGGTTCTCCGCAGTGCCTTTGGCCTAGGTGCCTCCATCTCGGTATCCGAGTTCCAGCAACGTCTGCTGGTCCTTGGTAGTGTTTTGGGGTTTGTGTAGGTCCAGTAACGTCAGCTGGTCCTCGGTTGTGCCATTGGCTCTTTCCTTCTGCTGCCCCTCCGGGTTCCAGTAACGTCAGCTGGTTCTCCGCAGTGCCTTTGGCCTAGGTGCCTCATCTCGGTATCCGAGTTCCAGCAACGTCTGCTGGTCCTTGGTAGTGCTTTGGAGCACAGGTACCTCCTGCTTAGTAACCGTGTCCCATAACGTCACTGGTCCTCGGTTGTGCCATTGCTCTTTTCCTTCTGCTGCCCCTCCGGGTTCCAGCACAGTCAGCTGGTCCTCGTTACTTGCATTGGCTCTTGTACCTTCTGCTACATTTACAAATTGAAGATTTTTTAAATGTTTATTTGGGTAATCACTCTGGATCGCCAACAATGAAGACGACGACCCTGATGACCACCCCGAAGAAGATGACGACCACAAGGACGACGAGCATCAAGCCAACCAGCCTAAACACCATCACAAAGAAGAAATAAAAGATTACCCAACAGGACTAAGAAGGTTAAGACAAACTACAAGATACAGAACAAGAGACTTAAGAACAATAAGCAGAAGATCAAAAAGCAGAATAACATGAAGTATAAGACCAAAATGAAGAGCAAAATATATGCTCTAAATTATAAGCAGAAGAAGACTAAGCAGTGTATGGGGGTGAGTCCGTTCCTCCTCGTGGTGTACCTGGAAAATGCCTGCTGCTGCAGGCTAAACTGAACACGGACAAATACTGTTGTAATTTAAATCTTTTGTGACAGCAAGAACGGAAGGATGAAAAATTCATACATTGACAGATTACAAGTA
This sequence comes from Oophaga sylvatica, assembly GCA_033576555.1. Classification (NCBI taxonomy): domain Eukaryota; kingdom Metazoa; phylum Chordata; class Amphibia; order Anura; family Dendrobatidae; genus Oophaga; species Oophaga sylvatica. Next base: position 74,176,440 of record JARQOD010000005.1, read on the forward strand.
CAGGAATCTCTGTCACAAATAAGAATATGATGAAGAAGATGAAGAAGTAGAATATGAAGAAGAATAATAGTTTAATAAGAAGAATATGAGTAATGTTAACAAAAAGATGAATAGCAAGAAGTTTAAGAAGAAGATAAAGAAGGTGAAGATGAAGAATAATTTGATGAAAAAGATGATGCTGCTGAAGATTATGAAGGAGAAAGTGTGTCAAAAGTTAAAAAGGTAAGAGCATGGAAGTTGTGAAATATACATATTTGCCAAAATAGAAAAAACGTTAACAACATTGTCAATTTCTTCGTCAATCCGAACATCTTTAAAAAAAAAAATATTTATGCTATTCCATTTGATTAGGTTAAACATCTATGCCTTTAATGTCTCCTCAACCTTCCCCAATACATTCTACATTACTCTTTGTTGTTTTCCTTCATGTACAATTAACCAACAAGGCAAGAATGGGGTTTTTTTTAATTCCGATATTTTGTTCCCATAGACTTACATTGGATTTCCGGGATCGGTATCGGGTATCGCCGATATTTTTTGGGTATCGGCGATACCATTCCGATTCCGATACTTTTGGATATCGGAAAGTATCGCTCAACTCTAATATTGACAGTTAGAATGAGTTAATGCAGCAAGTCAATATTTGCAGTGTTGACCCTTCTTCTTCAGGACATCTGCAATTCTCCCTGGCATGCTCTCAATCAACTTCTGGACCAAATCCTGACTGATAGCAGTCCATTCTTGCACAATCAATGCTTTCATTTTGTCAGAATTTTTAGGTTTTTGTTTGTCCACCCGTCTCTGGATGATTGACCACAAGTTCTCAATGGGATTAAGATCTGGGGAGTTTCCAGGCCATGGACCCAAAATCTCTATGTTTTGTTCCCTGAGCCATTTAGTTATCACCTTGGCTTTATGGCAAGGTGCTCCATCATGCTGGAAAAGGCATTGCTGATCGCCAAACTGCTCTTGGAGGGTTGGGAGAAGTTGCTCTTGGAAGACATTCTGGTACCATTCTTTATTCATGGCTGTGTTTTTAGGCAAGACTGTGAGAGAGCCGATTCCCTTGGCTGAGAAGCAACCCCACACATGAATGGTTTCAGGATGCTTAACAGTTGGCATGAGACAAGACTGGTGATAGCGCTCACTTTGTCTTCTCCGAATGAGGCGTTTTCCTGATGTCCCAAACAATCGAAAAGGGGATTCATCAGAGAAAATAACTTTACCCCAGTCCTCAGCAGTCCACTGCCTGTTCCTTTTGCAGAATATCAGTCTGTCCAGGATGTTTTTTCTGGAGAGAAGTGGCTTCTTTGCTGCCCTCCTTGAGACCAGGCCTTGCTCCAAGAGTCTCCGCATCACAGTGCGTGCAGATGCACTCACACCTGCCTGCTGCCATTCCTGAGCAAGCTCTGCACTGCTGGTAGCCCGATCCCGCAGCTGAAACACTTTTAAGAGACGGTCCTGGCACTTGCTGGTCTTTCTTGGGCGCCCTGAAGCCTTTTTGGCAACAATGGAACCTCTCTCCTTGAAGTTCTTGATGATGCGATAGATTGTTGACTGAGGTGCAATCTTTCTAGCTGCGATACTCTTCCCTGTTAGGCCATTTTTGTGCATTGCAATGATGACTGCACGTGTTTCTTTAGAGATAACCATGGTTAACAGAAGAGAAACAATGATGCCAAGCACCAGCCTCCTTTTAAAGTGTCCAGTGGTATCATTCTTACTTAATCATGACAGATTGATCTCCAGCCATGTCCTCATCAACACCCACACCTGTGTTAATGGAGCAATCACTGAAAAGAGGTTAGCTGGTCCTTTTAAGGCATGGCTGCAATGATGTTGAAATGTGTTTTGGGGGATAAAGTTCATTTTCTAGCCAAATATTGACTTTGCAAGTAATTGCTGTTAAGCTGATCACTCTTTATAACATTCTGGAGTATATGCAAATTGCCATTAGAAAAAGTGAAGCAGTAAACTTTGTAAAAATTAATATTTGTGTCATTCTTAAAACTTTTGGCCATGACTGTAGTAAGACCGAACAAAATAGTTAAAAACAGAAGTAAAGGAAAAATTAAAAAATATTATATAATTATAAAATAATAAACATTTGAAGTATTTTTTTTTTATTATAAATCCTGTATTATCAAAATGTTATCTTTTTTTCGTCTGCTTACTTAGGCCACATACACACATTCAGTATGTGGTCAGTATTTTACCTCAGTATTTGTAAACCAACACCAGGAGTGGGTGATAAATACAGAAGTGGTGACGTTTCTATTATACTTTTCCTCTGATTGTTCGCTCCTGGTTTTGGCTTACAAATACTGAGGTAAAATAGTGACCAAATACTGAACGTGTGAACGTGGCCTTATATAGTGTTGCAAATTTCACAGTGCTTTACAGACCTGGACATAGTGAGGGCCTGCAGGCCACATCCGGCCCCCTGGCTGTTCCAGTTCAGCCCATGGCCCAAGACAGCCGGGGGGCTTAAGCAGTGGACCACTGGCCACACCATACCCTCCCCCGCCTGCTGTCCATCCGCCGCCACTGATCACTGTCATCGTTCTATGCATCCTCTGGCTGAAGACAGCAATGAATACCTCTGAAGCGGGGTGTATGTGTCCTGACTTCAGAGAGGCGCACTGCACATGATCGGAAGTGCAGAGACTTTTGATCATGTGTAATGCGCCTTTCTGAAGCCAGGACACATATACCCCGCTTCAGAGGATCAATGATGAGCAGCAAAAAGCCGTGTGCATGTGAAGGTGAGTAAAGCGCTTGCGATATCGCTGGCAATTGTAAGTTATGTTATCACGCCCACAGGGGCTTGATAACATGTTTAGTGGGCCGACTAGTTTGGAGACACTAACACCCCCTCGACTAGACAAAGCCCTCATTTGCGTATCATAAACGGAATTTAGAAATACTTTTTCCAAAGCTCTGTTTATGTATGCAATATAACACAGGGATTGTTAGGCAGGGTATTTATATATGCAGACACAACTGCTGGTGGTTTTGGGGACATGGGGGACCTCGACAGGTTACCTTAAAAAAAGACTTTCCATAGCCTTCCATCTAGCTGCTGTTTTTGAACTGATTCTAGCTTTTCAATATTCTTTGTGGAATCTGGAGCCAAAACTGGATCCCATATTCTAGATATGGTTTTACAAGTGATTTATAGATGGGTAACAATGCATTGGGATCACAGTATTGTATCTTTCTTTTTGAAGCGGTGCATGAATGACACCGCCTGCCAGGTCTCAAATACGGCACAGTAGACGAGGAGGCAAAAACAAAACACCGGCTTTATTGAAGGACAGAAGATTTTATGCCGGAAAATGAGACTAATGGTTCTTATAATGATAACAGCAATAATAAATACAACGAGAGATTGCTGAAACGTGTCACACAAACTGTAATCCAGAAATTACAATACAAAGTTCAACACAAACTGTATAAACAATTTCTACAGACTGCTCTCTTCTAAATTCCTACCTGGCTTCTGATAATCGAGCCAAGCTACTGCAGCACCGTAGCTAGAGAAACCTGCTCTATAACCTAACGCAGTTAAACACGGGTGTCACATTCACAGATCTGCAGTGCTGGCTGAGGAGAAAGTCTGCTAGCTTCTGCTTGGTCCCGATGTGGTAGAGTCGAGTTTGCTGTGTTGACTTCAGGTTAACGGTTCAGTCTTCTTCAGGGTCTGAGCAAGTCTTTTCCACTTTCAATGCTGAGGGGTCACTGGTACCACAGAGTTGCTTTTCTCTCTCCAGTTTACAGGTGCGTGGGGTAAACTTCCTAGGCTGTGCTATGTGACCCTTTCCTTCTAACATGGCCCTGCTAGCCGATCCTACGATAACTGGGCACTATCTTCTCCCTTAAAGACGCTGTTTATTTTAACAGTCTCTCAGTGTTTAGACATGCTTTTTAGTCTGTCTTCCTGACACAAGAACGAGTCTCTCCCTGTCTTCACTTTCAGATCAGACACTTCCTGCTTGTTACTCAAACCAACACACAGTAAGCACAGGGGAAGGAAAGGACTAGTTCAAGTGGACACAAATCAGAAGGGAGCTGTAATGTATGTGGTACAGTTCATATAGCGTCTTGTGCTTGGGTGCGATGAAAATACATGAGACACAGGTTTGATATAGAAAGTCTTGTATTACTTCATACAAGTTGGCAAAAATAGTCACACAGTTTGCAGACACAGAAGCAGGAGACACAGCAGGCCAGAATAATCTAAGCTCAGCAATCACTCTCCACAACAGGTTCAGGATCTTCTTCTCTGTTACCGTAAGTCCATGCAAACGTGGGTCTTTCAAAGAGCAGGGTTCAGAGTCCACAAGTGCTTCAGAGTTCCTCAGTAGGAATAGCTGGAGTACAAGGTCCAAGGCTTTAGGAGTCAGGTCACAGGTTCACTGCAGGCTAGATTCTGAAGCACTGATTGCTCAGCTGTGGCTGCTTAAGAAGCAAAAGGAGAGAATCAGGGCGGGAACATGCAAGCTGGAAACTCCATTTTGACTGAGGGCAAGATAGCTGCAGCAAGACAGAAAGTAAAATGGCTGACGAACAAACTGAGTTTCAGGAACATGTACACAGAACCTTACATTACTCCCCCCTTAGGGACAACCTCCGGATGACCTCAGGCCAGGCTTGTGTGGGTACCTCTGATGAAACTGACGGAGCAAGCGAGGAGCATTAACGTTATTGACCGGTTCCCATGAGTTGTCCTCCACTGGGTAGCCCTGCCATTTAATCAGATATTGTAACTGATTTCTATACAACCTGGAATCTAAAATCCTTTCCACCACAAATTCTTCCTGACCATCGACTAGCACTGGGTCAGGGCAAGGAGAAGAACGTCCAGGAAACGTATTGGGTGTCGCAGCCTTTAGTAGGGATACATGAAAGACAGGGTGAATTCTCATAGTTCTGGGCAGTTGAAGACGACAAGCAACGGCACTTATAATTATACTGATTTTATAGGGTCCAATGTACTTATGTCCCAACTTAGACGATGGAATCCTTAACTTAAGATTTCTGGTTGACAGCCAGACCAAGTCTCCTACCTTGAAAGCTGGTGCAGGTTTACGAAATTTATCTGATGCTTTCTTGTACCTTTCCTGAGCCGATTCCAGATTCTCCTTTAGAAGATCCATATTCTTCTGTAAAGACGTGATTCTTTCAGCCACTGCTGGTAAAGGCGTTTCTATGGGAAATCGTGGTAGAATGTTAGGATGATAACCTAGATTAGAGTAAAAAGGAGACTGCTTAGTGGAGGCACTCTGAGAGTTGTTATACGAGAACTCAGCTAATGGAAGTAGATCCACCCAATCATCCTGTAGGTGGCAGATAAAGCAGCGGAGATACTGCTCCAGGGTTTGATTGGTTCGTTCGGTCTGTCCATTAGTCTGAGGATGAAAAGCAGAAGAAAGGTTTACTTTAATGTCCAATGCTGCACAGAAATTTTGCCAAAACCTAGAAGTGAATTGCACCCCTCGATCCGAAATAACCTCATCCGGTACTCCATGTAAGCGAAACACATCTTTAATCATCAAATCTGATGTCTGTTTTGCAGTGGGTAAGCCGACACAAGGGATAAAATGAGCTGCCTTTGTTAGACGGTCAACCACCACTAGAATGGTGTTCTTCCCTTGAGAGGTTGGCAACTCCACAATGAAGTCCATAGAAATGGATCCCCACGGGCGGGACGGGGTGGGAAGAGGCTGTAACAGACCAGTTGGTGAGGAGCGAGGTGTTTTGCATCTTGCACAGACTTCACATGAAGTGACATAGTTTAAAACATCCTTCCTGCAAGTGGGCCACCAAAAGAAACGAGAGAGAAATTCCTGTGTCTTTAGAATTCCTCTATGCCCAGCTATCTTGGAATCGTGAATGAGTTGCAATACTCTCAATCTGACTGTTTCAGGAATATACAGGCGTTGTCCCTGAATCCACACACACCATTCTTAAAGACAAGACTTACGTCCCTTGGGGGTTGTGCCAAAAAGGAATCCGCATGGTATGCTTCCTTGATGTCCTTAAGTAGGTCTTGATTATGAATTACTCCTAGGAATCTAGAGTCAGGAAGAATAGTCTTAGGAGGAGTAATTGGACGTGTCTCTGCTGAGTAAATCCTAGAGAATGCATCAGCCTTTCCATTGCGCGATCTTGGTCTATAAGAAATGATAAAATTAAATTGGTTTAAGAAAAGATTCCAGCGAGCCTGGCGAGGAGTCAGGCACTTAGCCGACCTGATAAACTCAAGGTTACGATGGTCTGTCAGGACGACTATTTGCTGTGCAGCTCCCTGAAGAAGGTGTCTCCATTCTTTGAAGGCGGCAATAATGGCCAACAACTCTCTATTGCCCACATCGTAGTTCCTCTCAGCCGAAGACAACTGCTGGGAAAAGAAGGCACAGGGATGCAAGACATTTTTCTCACCTGTTCTCTGAGAGAGTATAGCTCCAACGGCACAGTCTGAAGCATCCACCTCTATTATGAAGGCAAGCTCGGGGTTGGGATGTACTAGGATAGGTGCAGTGGTAAATTTATCTTTTAGACGGGAAAATGCTTCCTGGGCTTGGGGAGTCCAGGAGAACCTAGACTCTTTCGGGTAAGTTGGGTGATAGGTGACACTACCTCAGAGAAATTTCTAATGAAACGTCTATAGAAGTTGGCAAACCCGATGAAGCGCTGTACCTCCTTCACATTTCTAGGACTTGGCCAATCCTTGATGGCTTGGGTTTTGCTTCCATCCATACTAATTCCTTGTGTAGACAGTACATACCCCAGAAATTGAATTTCGGTCCTATGGAATTCACACTTTTCAAGTTTGATGTAAAGATGATTTTGTCTTAGACGTTCCAAGACCATTCTCACATGTCCATGATGTTCCTCTGTGGAGTTAGAAAAAATTAGAATATCATCCAAATAAATTACCACGAATGTATCTAGGAGATCCCTGAAGATGTCATTCACCAAGTGTTGGAAAGTGGCTGGGGCGGTACTCAGACCAAAAGGCATAACTAGATATTCAAAGTGTCCATAGCGTGACCTGAATGCAGTCTTCCATTCATCCCCAGGTCTAATACGGACTAAGTTATAGGCCCCACGAAGATCTAGTTTAGAGAAAATTTTGGCATGTCGCACTCTCTCCAATAACTCAGGGATTAAAGGCAATGGATAACGGTTTCTAATAGTAACCTTATTGAGTTCCCTATAGTCTACGCATGGTCTCAGAGATCCATCTTTCTTCTTTACAAAGAAGATGGGTCCACCTGCAGGAGATGAAGAGGGGCGTATGAAGCCCTTGGCTAGATTTTCGTCTATGTAATCCTATAAAGCCTTTAGCTCGGGCCCCGCCAGGGGGTAGATCTTACCAAAAGGTATCTCCGCTCCAGGCAATAATTCAATTGGACAATCATATGGACGGTGAGGAGGAAGCTGGTCAGCGTTCTTCTTGTCACATAAATCCACATAGTCCTGGTATACAGCTGGTAGTTCAGGGACTGACATGGTTCCTTTAGGAACAGAGCAAGCTGAAACTTTTGGACTCATCTGTTTCTCTGGAAAGTGTAATTCCTTGGTCTCCCAGTTAATGGTAGGATTCTGAGCCTGCAGCCATGGTAGCCCTAGAATAATGGGAAAGTGGGGAGAAGAGATAAGCATAAAGGACAGTTTCTCTTGATGATCTTTACCCATAAGAACCCTCAAAGGCTCTGTTTCCTGATCCACTGGTCCAGAGGTCAGCAGGGAGCCATCCACAGTTTCCATCTGTACTGGAGTAGCCTTCTTCACTGAACGTATCCCCTGTTTCAGAGCAAAGGAGACATCCATAAAATTTCCACTTGCCCCTGAGTCGATCATAGCAGAGCTAGACACCCAAGCTGAGTCAACCCAGAGTTGATGGGTGTCTCGGAAGCAAGTGGAAAGAAGGCACATGGAATGAGAATTTTTCTCACCTGTTCTGAGAGGTAGCTCAACGGCACAGTCTGAAGCTACACTTATTATGAAGCAACTGGGGTTGGATTACTAGGATAGGTGCAGTGGTAAATTTATCTTTTAGCGGAAAAGCTTCCCGGTTGGGGAGTCAGGAATCTACTCTGAGCGGGTAAGTTGGACTGATAGGTGACACACCTCAGAGAAATTCTAATGAAACGTCTATAGAAGTTGCAAACCGATGAAGCGCTGTACCTCCTTACATTTCTGGACTTGGCCAATCCTGATGGCTTGGGTTTCTTCCATCCATACTAATTCCTTGTGTGACAGTCATACCCCGAAATTGATTTCGGTCCTATGATCACATTTCAAGTTGATGTAAGATGTTTTGTCTTAAGTTCCATGACCATCTCACATGTCCATGAGTTCCTTGTGGAGTTAGAAAAAAATTAGAATATCATCAATAATTCAAATGTATCTAGAGTCCCTGAGATGTCATTCACAGTGTTGAATAGCGGTGGCGTACTTACAAAAGCATAACTAGCATTGAAGGTCCATAGCGTGACCTGAATGCAGTCTTCCATTATCCAGGTCTATAGGAGATAAGTTATAGCCCGAAATATTAGGAGAATTTTGGCATGTCGCACTCTCTCCATAACTAGGGATTAAAGCATGGAAACGTTCTAATAGGTACCTTATTGAGTTCCTATAGTCTACGCTTGGTCTCAGAGATCCATCTGCTTCTTTACAAAATGATGGGTCCACCTGCGGAATGAAGGGGCTATAAGCCCTGGCTGATTTCGTTATGTAATCCTATAAAGCCTTTAGCTCGGGCCCCGCCAGGGGGTAGATCTTACCAAAAGGTATCTCCGCTCCAGGCAATAATTCAATTGGACAATCATATGGACGGTGAGGAGGAAGCTGGTCAGCGTTCTTCTTGTCACATAAATCCACATAGTCCTGGTATACAGCTGGTAGTTCAGGGACTGACATGGTTCCTTTAGGAACAGAGCAAGCTGAAACTTTTGGACTCATCTGTTTCTCTGGAAAGTGTAATTCCTTGGTCTCCCAGTTAATGGTAGGATTCTGAGCCTGCAGCCATGGTAGCCCTAGAATAATGGGAAAGTGGGGAGAAGAGATAAGCATAAAGGACAGTTTCTCTTGATGATCTTTACCCATAAGAACCCTCAAAGGCTCTGTTTCCTGATCCACTGGTCCAGAGGTCAGCAGGGAGCCATCCACAGTTTCCATCTGTACTGGAGTAGCCTTCTTCACTGAACGTATCCCCTGTTTCAGAGCAAAGGAGACATCCATAAAATTTCCACTTGCCCCTGAGTCGATCATAGCAGAGCTAGACACCCAAGCTGAGTCAACCCAGAGTTTGATGGAAAGAAAGCAATGAGAATTGTTTTTCTTACAACTCAGCTGGGACACCGCTGAGTAAACTTGAAAAATGGCAGCGTTTACACAGTCAATGTCCTCAGAGGTAACGGAGTTTAAGTCCGAGAAATCAAGATCTGTTGCTGCAGATCTCTCTGGAGCCTGAGGCTCGGACCTGACAGATCCCCTCTCGCAACACTCACAATGAATGAGTGCTTCAGTAGTCTTACGAGAACGGCTGGGGCAGTTTATAATGAAGTGCCCTGACTTACCACAATAGAAACATAGATTCTCCTTAAAACGATGTTCCTTGCGTGCATCACTAACCCGTCGTTGTAAAGAGTCTACCTGCATGGGTTCAGGTTCAGGTTCCCGTGTAATCCTACTCAAAGGTTCCTTAGCTGGAGAGGAAGGTAGGAAAAGGTTAGTGCGATTGCTTTCGAACCATCTCTCTTGCCTGCGTTCAGTCAGACGAGTATCAATACGGATGCAGTAGTTAATAAAGTCACCTAACGCAGTGGGAGGGTCGGCACGAGCAAGTTCATCCTTAATCAGTGGAGATAACCCCTTTCGAAAAATAGATTTTTTGGCGGAACTGTCACAGGTGGTATCAAGGGCCCATCTCCTGAACTCCAAGGCATATTCAGCTACCGAGTGCTTACCTTGGCGCAAAGCTAACATGGCTGCTTCAGCTGTTGCACCTCGATTGGGGTCATCAAACACCTGCCCCATGGCTGAAATAAAAGCATCAACGTGATTCAAACAATCATCCTCAGTCTCAATCAGAGGGTTTGCCCACATCAAAGCCTTGTTGGTAAGCAACATAATTATAGTAAGCACCTTAGATCGTTCAGTGGGAAATTGTGAAGCATGTGCAGAAAAAAAAGATTGCATTGATTAATAAATCCCCTGAATTTCTCACGTTCACCGCCAAAACGAAAAGGGGGCAACTTGGGAATCCCAGAACTCGGGGCTACGGCAGGAGCCTGGACTCGCTCTTCTAGAACCTCAATCCTGGCTCGCAAATCCTGGGCAGTCTGTCCAAACACTTGCAAATTGTGATTAGTGAGGTCCTGTAGGCTTGAAAAACGGGTCTTTATATTCTGCAAATCTGCAAGGATATTATCAGTCACTCCGCAAAGTTCCTTTATGCGGGCCTCCATTTTCCAGATCTTTTAAGACAGGAGTACTGGAAGAAGAGGAGAGGAGAAAAAAAAAACAATAGTGTTTACCTGTGGTAACACTGCAGAGAGAAAAAAAAATTAAGGGAACTGCTCACCTGGAATGGTTGTGAGAAGTCACAACCACTATCATCACAGAAAGTTCACCCGGACATCTGATATCCACAGTTACAGCAGACAAAAAAGAGAAAAGAAAAAAAAAACAATAGTGTTTACCTGTGGTAACACTGCAGAAAAAAAAACACTTAAGGGAATTGCTCACCTGGAATGGTTGTGAGAAGTCACAACCACTGTCATCACAGAAAGTACAACCGGACATCCGATATCCACAGTTACAGCAGACACAGCCTTTCCAGACCCAGCAGACACTAACGTTTTGGCTTCAGAATCTTGTAATGTATGTGGTACAGTTCATATAGCGTCTTGTGCTTGGGTGCGATGAAAATACATGAGACACAGGTTTGATATAGAAAGTCTTGTATTACTTCATACAAGTTGGCAAAAATAGTCACACAGTTTGCAGACACAGAAGCAGGAGACACAGCAGACCAGAATAATCTAAGCTCAGCAATCACTCTCCACAACAGGTTCAGGATCTTCTTCTCTGTTACCGTAAGTCCATGCAAACGTGGGTCTTTCAAAGAGCAGGGTTCAGAGTCCACAAGTGCTTCAGAGTTCCTCAGTAGGAATAGCTGGAGTACAAGGTCCAAGGCTTTAGGAGTCAGGTCACAGGTTCACTGCAGGCTAGATTATGAAGCACTGATTTCTCAGCTGTGGCTGCTTAAGAAGCAAAAGGAGAGAATCAGGGCGGGAACATGCAAGCTGGAAACTCCATTTTGACTGAGGGCAAGATAGCTGCAGCAAGACAGAAAGTAAAATGGCTGACGAACAAACTGAGTTTCAGGAACATGTACACAGAACCTTACAGGAGCATTGTCTCTTAAAGTCACAGTGTAATCCAGTTCTTGGCAGGGGCTGATCTCCTACATTTTTATACAGCCTAAAATCTTGTTTGCTTTTTCAGCTGCTGCTTGACATTGAGTACTGTTACTTTACTCAGTTTACTTGTAACCATAATACCCAAGTCTTTCTCTTGATCTATAATCACTAGTAAAATCAAATTTAAAGGGGTTGTCCACAACCTGGATAACCTCTTTTTTTTAAAAAAAATTACTCCCTTCAAAAAATAACAAATATTCATCTCTTGCCATGGCACTGTTCCAGTGATGTCTGCTCCTGGTCTCTCAGTGCTAGTGTGACATTGTTAGGCCACATGAGCCCTGCTGCTAATCAGTGGCCCCTATTCGGCTTCTGCACTTTTACTTTTTCCATGTGTATGAGGTTAGTCCAAGGGAAGAGTATAGCAACTCAATAACAGCCGCTGATTGACTGCACAGTGTGATGCATGTCTCTTACAGCATACATGTGGAGCCCAACTCTTGTCCTGATCTCACGTTCTGTAGCCAAAATACAGGTTATAGATTTTACTAACCAAGGGAGTCAAGATTTGCTTTTTGTACACAAAAGTCACTTTGCCACATATTTAGTAGAAATTATCTGCTTTGTTAATGAAAGTGTGAGGCATCTCTGAATTTATTCCTATAGAAAGGAGCATTTTCAGAAATACTGCCAGTGACTATGGCCTCTTTCACACTTCAGTCGTCTGGCGTCAGTCCTAGTCCGTCAGACGACTGAAAATAACGGATCCGTTGTAGAGAGAGAGACCCCTGAATGTGTTCAGAGCATTTTCTGCATACAACAATGGATCCGTCGTCGGATTCCGTCAAAAACAGATGAGGACGCATCCGACCACCCATAGGGGTCCATTATGCAAAACGGCGGACGCAACGGATCCGTCATGGTCCGCCATTTCGACGCACACAAAAAACGTCCCAGTGTCCGTTTTCAAAACACAACGGACGCCAAATTTCTGACGGATCCGTCATATGACGGATGAAACGGACGACCATCCGTCAAAATCCGTCACTAATGCAACTCAATGGGGAAAAAAACGGATCCGCCTAAAAGAAAGGTGGATCCGTTTTTTTCACACTTTGGCGGATTTTGACTGACGTCGAACGACTGAAGTGTGAAAGAAGCCTATTGAAGACTGATAGAGAGAGGATTTATAAGCCAAGTGATGCAATTTTAGCCATTGGGGCTGAGATAGCAGGTCTCTATTGGTCACTAAGAGATGATGTGTATGGATGTGGAATGTGTTACCTTGTTCCCACCCCTGAAGACAACAGATGCACTGTGTGAATACCGTTGTGCGGTTTTATATGTCAAAGTGACGTGTGTCTATTGTAATGTAAATATAATGTATTATGGTGATGTACGGTATATAAACTGTTGGAGAATAATGTGATTATAGCATAGGGATAAGTTTAGGATGGCATAGGATATAGAACAGGTTAGCATGTAGATAGGAAATGGTTAAGGTTTGGATTAACCCAGTGGGAGGTCACTAATGCTGATAAGAAGGGCTCATGTCCTGGGTAGAGGGAGTTCATTGTCAGCCAGTGACCTGCTTAGTGTCAGGTCCAAGTTCAGGTACTGTGGGCTGCTACAAACAGCATGTGTCAATTATTCAAGGCAGTGGGCAGCCAAACTGAAATCCATGATGGACATTCCTGTAATGAATGGAGCCTAGGGCTCGGGCCATGTACCAAGGAGTGGGCCTGGTCTTCTGACATCATGGAGGTGGAATCATGTGCGGGACAGGTGGCCGGTCACGGTTGCACTGCCAGAGTTGACAGCGAATCCCTGAGGCTAATGGAGTCAGCGGGCTTGGGGATACTCCAGAATGAATGGGTGGCAGAACAGAAGAGAAGTTGTGCTAAGGAGGAAGGAAATGTGAATTGCTGTGCCCTCCTGCAACCCACCTGATGTACTTGGACTGCTTAGTTTGACTGTTGCAAAAAAACCTGGTGTGCCATACATTGTGTGTGGAGGCTCCTGAGGTCGGAAGCCTCGAGGCACGGAGGACTAGGACACCGCTTGTCTATAAAGTGCCAGAGTGAAACCGGACAGCAGATCAGTCGCGACTACTGCTTTCGAACACCTTACAGATGCAAAACTGATGACTTAATAGACTAATGATGATGTAATAGTGATAATGTCATAGTGAAGATGTAATCTTCTACAAAAGTTGCATTAAAGGCTGTTCTTAATAGCCATCCCTGTATCTTGAAAATTCAAATCAATTAAGAGATTTAAGCATCATTTTTGATTATAGCACCCCAAAATTAGTCATGTTCCACTGCTTCTATTACTGAACCAATATGGCTGTACATCAGTTATGGAGTGCACCCACCTGAGCATATACGTCATGTGCTCATCGCTTTGGACAGCCATCGTTTTACTGTGGGCACAACATATTTGGGACTGAAATTACAAATATTTGTAAAAATTGCAATTTTCATTTTGCAATATCCAGTGAGACATTTTTCCAACATTATTGGGGTCAAAATACTCATTATACCCCTAGATAAATGTCCTATTACTACTTGTGAAAATGTAGAAATTGAAGCTAAATCAACATTTTATTGGAAAATAATAATAATCACGATCCATTTTTTGATTTGTGGCAGCACTGGTCCCACTATAATTTAAATGTAGCTTTTTTTCCTTTCAGGCCAGCAGGGTTAATGTCAGTATTCCTTGATAGCAGCGTGCTGCAGCTGCTCAGTTGCTAGGTCAGCTGATGTGGATGGAGACCACTCCCACCATCCTTTGAATAGTCACCTGATGCATCAGCTGACTGTTGGTAATAGATTTATTCTATGGAGACCAGCCTTGCAGTTGCAGCTGTCTGGTGTCAGCTCTGTGTCAGCGACTCCTGGAGTTCGGGGTTCTGTTTCCGTGTCCTCTGCGGGGTGGAGCTTGGCAGCGGAGTCTGGAAGATAAGTGTTGTGTTTTTACCTTGTCTGTCTCATGCTTGTCACCACTCTCTGTGTTGTACCATCTGCAGTGGTGAGGCTAGCGCCCTTGCCGGCCAGAGCACTAGCCAGGGCAGTGCGAGGTGACAGCGAGGGATGAGATTCATGACCGTGGCGGGGGGAAGGACCCGCTTAGGGCATTAGGGGAGTGCAGGGACAGGCTCAGGTTGAAGCTCAGGAGGTGTCCCATCCCTCATTCCTTATCGTTAGGGCCTTCCTCTCCCCTTACCATCCTGTTGTGTGTGTGTGTTGTGCCTTCAGCTGACCCCCCTGTGGGATCGTGACATAATCTTTTTCATTGTCAATGCCTGATTGTAAAAAATTCTATGAAACATCTGTAGGATGAAACATCAAGGCCTCCACAAACCTCTACTGGTACCTAAGATGCACCTAAAGGGCTCACAAACCTCCTGAATTCTTTGAGATGTGCAATTTTTAAAATAGATGAATTAATGGGATGTTTCTAATATACAGGTCCTTCTCAAAAAATTAGCATATAGTGCTAAATTTCATTATTTTACATAATGTAATGATTACAATGAAACTTTCATATATTTTAGATTCATTACACACCAACTGAAATTTGTCAGGTCTTTTATTGTTTTAATACTGATGATTTTGGCATACAACTCCTGATAACCCAAAAAACCTGTCTCAAAAAATTAGCATATCAAGAAAAGGTTCTCTAAACGACCTATTACCCTAATCTTCTCAATCAACTAATTAACTCTAAACACATGCAAAAGATTCCTGAGGCTTTTAAAAACTCCCTGCCTGGTTCATTACTCAAAACCCCCATCATGGGTAAGACTAGTGACCTGACTGATGTCAAGAAGGCCAACATTGACACCCTCAAGCAAGAGGGTAAGACCCAGAAAGAAATTTCTCAACAAATAGGCTGTTCCCAGAGTGCTGTGTCAAGGCACCTCAATGGGAAGTCTGTTGGAAGGAAACAATGTGGCAGAAAACGCTGTACAACGAGAAGAGGTGACCGGATCCTGAGGAAGATTGTGGAGAAGGACCGATTCCAGACCTTGGGGGACCTGAGGAAGCAGTGGACTGAGTCTGGTGTAGAAACATCCAGAGCCACCGTGCACAGGCGTGTGCAGGAAATGGGCTACAGGTGCCGCATTCCCCAGGTAAAGCCACTTTTGAACCATAAACAGCGGCAGAAGCGCCTGACCTGGGCTACAGAGAAGCAGCACTGGACTGTTGCTAAGTGGTCCCAAGTACTTTTTTCTGATGAAAGCAAATTTTGCATGTCATTCGGAAATCAAGGTGCCAGAGTCTGGAGGAAGACTGGGGAGAAGGAAATGCCAAAATGCCTGAAGTCCAGTGTCAAGTACCCACAGTCAGTGATGGTGTGGGGTGCCATGTCAGCTGCTGGTGTTGGTCCACTGTGTTTCATCAAGGGCAGGGTCAATGCAGCTAGCTATCAGGAGATTTTGGAGCACTTCATGCTTCCATCGGCTGAAATGCTTTATGGAGATGAAGATTTCATTTTTCAGCACGACCTGGCACCTGCTCACAGTGCCAAAACCACTGGTAAATGGTTTACTGACCATGGTATTACTGAGCTCAATTGGCCTGCCAACTCTCCTGACCTGAACCCCATAGAGAATCTGTGGGATATTGTAAAGAGAAAGTTGAGAGACGCAAGACCCAACACTCTGGATGAGCTTAAGGCCGCTATCGAAGCATCCTGGGCCTCATAACACCTCAGCAGAGTCACAGGCTGATTGCCTCCATGCCACGCCGCATTGAAGCAGTCATTTCTGCAAAAGGATTCCCGACCAAGTATTGAGTGCATAACTGAACTTTATTATTTGATGGTTTTTTTGTTTGTTTTTAAAAAACACTTTTATTTTATTGGATGGTTGAAATATGTTAATTTTTTGAGACAGGTTTTTTGGGTTATCAGGAGTTGTATGCCAAAATCATCAGTATTAAAACAATAAAAGACCTGACAAATTTCAGTTGGTGTGTAATGATTCTAAAATATACGAAAGTTTAATTGTAATCATTACATTATGGAAAATAATGAAATTTAGCACTATATGCTAATTTTTTGAGAAGGACCTGTAAAGGCCCCTTCAAAGTCACTTCAAACTGAAATGATCCCAAAAGTACTAAGTTCTGGAAATTTCCTGGAAAATGTCAAAATTGTTGTGAAACTTTTAAGCTTTCTAACACCCGTGCCCCCAAAAAAACAACAAAAAAACAGAGTGTAGACATAACGTCAGTTTTGTCTTTTTAACTATTTGTGCGCTTTGACGATCTGTTTTAGAGGCATAGAAATTGCAACATAAAAATGGCAATTTTTCCAAATATTCTATAAATTTCATATTTCTTTTCAATAATTAACATAAAATATAGTGACATAGATTTACTACTAACATAAACTACAATGTCACAGAAAAAAATAAAACATCTCAGAATGACTGGGATAAGTCGAAGGGGTAACGTTTCTCCTTGTGGAGAGTGACATACCAGCTCTGGCATGTCAAGGTAAAGAGGCTTATTCGCCGTGCAATGCTCCTCTGGGAAATTTAATATGCAAATTGCCACTTCAGAGAGAAAGAGGACTTGAACTTCATAGCGCCAGCTGTTGGAAGTCGCGATCCTACAAGTCACAATCGACCCAACCCTTTAACAAGTCTTGCAATATGACTTAGGATAAAAGCCAAATCACAATCTCAATTTGCAGACACGGTGTTTCGGGCTATTGGCCCTTGTCAGTGCAAAGTATGAGAACTGATTTGGCTAGGTGAGAGGCTCTGGACTTTGATCTAAGTGGTAACGTTTCTCCTTGTGGAGAATGACATACCAGCTCAGGCATGTCAAGGTAAGGAGGCTTATTCGCCGTGCAATGCAAATTGCCCCTTCAGAGAGAAAGAGGACTCTCCACAAGGAGAAACATTATCCCTTAGATCCTACTCCAGAGCCTCTCACCTACCCAAATCAGTTCTCATACTTTGCACTGACGAGGGTCAATAGCCTGGAACAGTGAGTTAGCAAATTGAGATTCTGATTTGGCATTTATCCTAAGTCATATTGCAAAACTTGTTAAAGGGTTGATTGTGACTTGTAGGATCCAACAGGTGGCACTATAGAGTTCAAGTCCTCTTTCTCTCTAGAGGCAATTTGCATATGGGATAAGTCGAAAAATTTTATTACGATAAGTTATTACCATATGAAGTTAAACATGTCAGATTTGATAAATGGAGCTTGGTCAAAAAGGCCAAAACTAGCTGTGGTGGGAAGGGGTTAATTTGCTCGAAAAAGAGAGTGACCTACTGAAAAGTAGATGAAGAAAGGGACATGGACAAAAATCCTGTGCACCACAATTGGACCAAAGTGAGTCAACTGATAGTGTAAACGTCAAACATTATGCGCCATGGCAAAACTTTTTTGTCTAGTCTAAGTTGAGAGCTTTAGTACGTCAGCACCAATAAGTCTTTGCTTGTAGCAATTTTTCTGTTTTTATTTTCCCCTTAAGCTTCTCTATAGGATTTGAAAACAATGCCTGGAAAAAAGCGTATAACACATGTAATAAATAGAAGTAAAACCACCTAAAAAGGCAATGAAAAAATGCTTGAAACTATTTTCACAAGGAAAAAGAATGTAGGAATAAAAAAGTATGAGTAAGTGTAAGGTTTTCAGCCCTCCTTGTGAAGCTGCATTGAAGGGTTATTGAAATTTCCTAGGTTCAGGAGCCTACCCCTCTATAGTCCGATGACTTTCTGGTTGATGTTTAGACGGGCAGTCCTGCATTACACCAGCATCATCCCTGGCTCAAACGCATGAACTCTTAAAGGGGTTGTCCAGGACTATTATATTTTTTTTTACTAGGTGCCTAAAAACTAACAAGAAGGTAATTGCTAACAGAGGCAACTATCTGCCTGTTCTACCGGCTTTGAATGGTCATTGACCGCTCCTGTCAGCTGCCACGTCAATAAAGCAGATCTTCTTCTGGGCTGCTTAGTCGATGGGGCATGGCTGCCGACATCATGCTGATTGACAGCCGGCTTCCTGCAGTTAGGCAAAGAGGAGTTGGCTGCCAATTAGCATGAAGTCGGCAGCCACGCCGTCAACAGAGCAGAACGGATGAGAATTCGCTGCTCTGTCAGTGTGATGTCAACGGAAGCTGAGGAATCGCCAACAGGAGTGGTCTGTGACTGCTCTTTGCCCGCAAAGATCGGCCCTGGGCTTAACAGGCACAATATTAGCAACTACCTGCCTGGTAGTTCTTAGGCCCATAGTGGAAAAAATTATGTAGTCCTGAATAACCCCTTTAATGCTATCTACTCTGTTAACTCCATATTTGCATATAGCAGATCACATGGGTGAACAAACCACTGCTATTCTATACTAATATATTTCGGAGTGCTGACATTTTTTGGATAGATATACATATGCAGGTAACAGTGCCTTTGGGAAAGCGCTCTGTGAAAGCTGAAGTGGAGCGGAGATCAGTGGTATAGAACAGCTCCTGGGGTACTCCGCATGCCCATGAGCAGTTCCATATTCTACAAACAGTATCGACCCACAGTGTTGACCGTATTGACCCACTCCCGATATCCTGGCCAATCCCAATAGGAAACTGCTTACCAGACGTGCACATGATTGGCCACCCCTCCTGTACCACATCCGTGGTCGGTACTCTTGGCAACAGAACAATGAAACAGAAAACCTGAATTATCAGACCAGAATCAAAAAAATAAACAAGAAGTTCTTTAGAAAGATGTCTGTTTGTTGAATGATTAAAGGGAATCCGTCACCAGGTTTTTGCTATGCAATCTGACAGCACCATGAGGTAGAAGCTGAGACCCTGTTTTCAGTGATGTATCACTAAGTTTGCTGGCTGTAGCAGTTATGGTAGAGTCACAGTTTTCTCTGCTGCATCCGTAAAAAAAATGAAGATGTTTGTTATTTTTTTGAAGCTGAAGAAAATAACTGTATTTTTCGGATTATAAGACGTACTTTTTTCCACCAAATTTTGGGGGAAAATGGGGGTGCGTCTAATAATGCAAATATACCTTACCAGCCGCGTGGAGCAGGGTCCCAGGGTCGCTGCTAGAGGAGGCAAGAGTGGAGCGTTGCTGCAAGCCAAGCCGCAGGCTGGGATGAGGGGGTGTTTGGATGTGCGATGCTGCGGGTGTTTGGGGTGCGGGACTCGCAGACATTTTGTGAAAGCCGGGAGCCCCCTCACATCCATGGTTTACTATGTGGTGGACTCCGGGAAAATGGCTGCTGGGGGCGGCTATGCGCAGATGGAGATCTCGGCACCAAGATCTTGGGAGATGATATCTCAGCGCCAAGATCTCCATCTGCGCATGCGCTACCTCCGGCAGCCATTTTCCCGGAGTCCACCACATAGTAAACCATGGAAGTACGGAGGCTCAGTGCTGTCACAAAATGTCAGCAAGTCCCCACACGACCGAACACCCGCAGCGTCGCACATCCGAACACCCCTTTCTCCCAGTCTGGGGTCTGCAGCATTGCCCCTCTCCTGCCTCTGCCAGCAGAGATCCTGGGACCCTGTTTCATCGAAGCCATCACCCCCGGTAAGCAATAAGACGCATGGATTGTAAGAAGCACCACCATTTTATTAAAAAAAGGTTTTTTTTCTTCTAATTTTCTCCTAAAAATTATAATCTTATAATCCGCTGCGTCTTATAAACCGCAAAAATACGGTATACAGATTATTTTGACTGTAATTATCATAATTTTACAGTTTCCAGTGAATGCAGCTGATGTCTTCTATAAGATTTTTGGGCTGTAGTCATGGTTCACTTATAATCATAATGATTTATTATGGTTTTCCAATGTGTCCGTAAAAAAATATTGTCTATCCTGGATTATTTGATAAACTGTTCAGAATAAATAAAAATTAATGTTGGCAACTCTGCTTCATGCCGTTCACATGCCATGTAACAAAAACGTAATGTGAACATAGCCTTAAATGGGTAGCCTGTTAATATTAATGGTACCATGTAATGCTTCATTTCTCCTGTGGAGGCACTGCAGGGAAAATGAGCTGCACATTTCTTCAACAAAATACAATGATCGCTACATTTATGTGCACACAATGTCTTTTTAGGAGGGCACTCTATAACTTGTCTGAAAAAAGCTAAATAAACTTCATAAAAATAATGAACATGTGCATTTATATTTAAAAACAATTTGCTGATCATAGGTTCAGTCTTCTGAACATCTTTATTCAATATAAGCAAAAAAAAGCTAAAAAAAAGGCTAAAGTTATCAAAAAAAGATCAAAAAGATGCAAAAAAGGACTCATCAGGACAAAAGACGCCGGCATGACCTTACACATTTACCTCCTGAAAAACTTAGCACACGTGTAAAGGATGTGTGCGCATACCCGCAAGATCATAAAGTTTAGCGTAACACTGGGGGATATATTTAATATAGAGGGATTTCCAAAATGGACAACCTTCTGGATACAAATCCATTTCATTAACTAGAAGTAAGAAGCCATGTCTAGAATAAAGTCACAGTCATGATAAAGATGGTGCTGATCTTTTCTGCTTGTCTTCTCCCTTCTCCTCTGGCATTTTTGGGTACGTTTCGTCTCCCTCCTTTCTGCTCTTCAATCCTATTTTTAAGTTCCTCCTGCCTTTTCCAGGCCCTCGGAGACCTGCTCATGAATTTCAAGCATTCATTTCCACCAATGTTTGTTGCCATCCCGAAATATAGTTACTATGGAGATCCAAATTCCACTCGTGCTGGATACGGGCCCAGATTCACTTTGTAATACCTCCAACGCCAGAGAAGGAGAAGGAAGAAGGAGGGTGAGGTGGTGGATGGAGAAAATATTTAAAAACATAATAAACAGAAGAAATTAATAAATGGCTCGTGGGAGCGTGTTTCATTTGCTGCTGGGTTGTTGGTTTATGATATTACGCATGTAATAAGCCAGGTTTTCCCTGTCTCTGCGAGTCCCAAACATTCTTGTCATTGGTATGTGTACATAAGGTGCACATATGGGAGAAATTAAAATACCATCGCATGCTCTCACTGTTAACCCGTTTGGGACGTGAAGTAACCAATTTTATAGCTTATTTCGCAAAGTTTTTGTTTTCGGACTGAAATGCTGAAAAAAAAGTGAGAAAAGTGCAAAGCAAAAGTTCTTTGTTTAGTGCTTGAATGTTTTAAAAGAAAATTCTACAAGGTGATCTACATTCATTACCGGTGCGGCACACAATACAACTCTGTATACTCTTCACTCCCATGACTATGAAATGAGCACTGGGGAGGCCAGCTGGATTTAGACATTTCATGATATGTCGAACACGGATCCCTCCTGTGCAGAACGGGTTGATTGTATAATATACATCTATCGGACGATATATACTCAAAGAAAACAAGGAAAACTCAACACAACCAAGTGGCAAGAATGTAGAAAAGAGCCAGCCCTGGAAAGAATATTTTCAAGTCCTAGAAGTAAAGTGAATCTTTCAGTAGGGTAAACCCTCCTGTAAGGCTCACCAGGTGAGGTGCATCCTCTAAACCCCAGGTCCGGTTAGGTACATAGATGCTGGCAGTTGATGCGACAAGCTGGAGGGTATATGGTAGAAGGGACTTGGAACACTCAGGGATCTCGGGAAAAGAAGGACGGGTGAAGTGTAACCCATGAATGGAAACAAGTAAAGCACAGTATGCACCAAACATAGGGCTCAAGAGCCTCTATCCCAAGACACGGGTGTGTGTGTATGTCTATGGGTCTTTTATAGGTCTATATGATGTCATTGATCAACGCTGGGCAACTTGCAAAACCTGAAATGGAGCACAACAGAGGGCAGCAAACCAAGGGTAAGGAAGCAGATACTGGGATACGTGTGTAACGCCTCCAAAGCCATCTATATGGACATGCAGGACATAGGAAGCTGAATTAAATGATACCTAGATATCTGTCATCCGATTTCTTATTCCAGAAAAATCTACATTTTCTAATATGTAAATGAGCTGTTAAGATCTACGGACCGGACACTGATCTGCATGAGAATCTGCCTATAGAGCTTACTGTAAATGTAAGGAGGAGTTACCAGTGTGATGATAATGGCTGACAGTCTGCTCTCCTGATGTCACTGCAGAGCTATATGTGCTTATAACCTACACAGCACAGCATTAAACACATCTGCAGTTGTCCTCTCATAGTGATGCAGCTTCCATCTCACAGGCAGCCAGTGCTACAGTACAGCAGAGCTGTGAGAGCTGCAGCTGCAAACATGTTTGTAATAAGACAAAATTCAGTTCTACTGTTCTGCGTTAGTTACTTGTCTCACACTGATAACGCCCCCTCTCATTTAAAATGTCTTGAAGCAGATTCTCACGCAGCAGCGTCCGGCCCATAGATCTTAATAGCTCATTTACATATAAGAAAATGAGTATTTCTCTGGAATAAGACATTAGATCTTAGGTACCAAGATGCGTGCCCATATAGATGGCTTAGGAGGGTTGATCTTACTGACAGATTCCCTTTAAAAGGAATAGGGTACAGCACAGCTGTAACTCTGCTTAGAACAGGGTGTTTTCAAAGCAGAAGTGACATGTCAAGGAGGGCACTAGAGAGGAAAGCCAACAAGAGACATACAGTATAAACCTGCCAGTAAATATTTGTTAGTTGGCCAAGACGTTTTCGCCTGAACACATACACATCAAAGTATGTTGTTGGTTAAATGATCATTTAATTCCCGATCATAATACAGGCACTGCCATACACACTTTAGTCAATATTTCCCATTACTATCCTTGAATTTGTTACTTAGTGACCACCAGATACCAAACAAATAATCTTTCTGGGAATATTCTTTCAAGAAAAGAGTGTTCATAGACAAATGATTTTTTTTTTTTTAAAAATATTTTGACTGAAAAAAAATCAAATATAGCTGACTTAATTTCTAATGAGGATCTGTTATCAGCAAAAAACAATCTATCTATGCCTTGCCTTATCTTACCAATATATTCAACGTCAGCGCATCGCCTCTGCAATAAGAAAGGTCATCTAACTTTACAGGAGCTGTAGGTTCTGCATGAAATTTATTCACAATAATGTATACACCTATCATTGTAATACACTTTATACAAGTAATTATGGTGAATGGTGTGCTTTGGGTTTTTTTTGCCTCCAGAATTAAATAATTTTCTTTAACAAACGTAAGAAAGAGTTCAGGAATTTCTCCAAAGATGGTTCTTGGCTTTCTGACTTGCACACTATTTTCGTCCATTGTTTTTCTAACAATGGTCTCATGAACACAAGACGTTAAACAATGCAAGAACAGAGTTTTCCAGAATATCAATAGATTCCACAGAATACGTTCAAGCTTCTTAGGGTATTATATGCCTTTCTTATGTTTAAGGTTGGATTCGTTGTTTGAAGAGTAAGGGGTTCTATACACAGGCAGACCACTCTAACAATGTGCACTGAACCATCTGTAGTACTTCATTTAGCATGCATAATTCTGCCATTGTTGTCATCAGCACTATGTTTGTTACACAGGAAAATGATGATTTTTTTTTTTGTGCAGCACAAAAGATCATTCCACCCAACAAACTAGCATGATGCTGTCAGGTTTATCAGGAGCATTGTAGAAGTAGACAGCTTTTCCTGAATATATCAACTGATCCCCATAGAACCACCATATCAGCATCAGTTTAACAACTGTTACTCGAGTTCGTACGTCCACTAAAAAGTTACTAAACTGATCTGCACATTCCATGTAAGATGCTCATATACATTAAAGCAAAGTCTGCTGAAAGTCTTAATGTTGGCTGGACCAGGCAAAATATGTTATGTGTTATAAGGCCTCCTCTCTACCCAACATAATATGTAGAGAAGAAAAAGGATTGCGCATGCTGAATTACAGCGGCTGATTCTATATCTCCATAGGAATATGGTGGCCGAACACCTGCTCCTTTACTCTTCAGATGAGATAAGGTCATTGCTTGGGTTGTCTTAGGGCCCCGTCTCACATAGCGAGATCGCTGCTGTGTCACAAGTTTTGTGACGCACCAGCGATCTCAGCAGCGATCTCGCTATGTCTGACATGTACCAGCGATCAGGCCCCTGCTGTGAATCGCTGGTCGTGTCAGAAATGCCTGGACTTTTTTTTGATCGCTGGTCTCCCGCTGGCCAGCATGCATCACTGCGTGTGACAGGCAGGAGACCAGCGATCAGCGGGTAACCAAGGTACACATCGGGTTTCCAGGCGGGGGCTGTGCCTGGAAACCCGATGTGTACCTTGGTTACCAGCTCCCTGCACCAGCGGCTGGTATCTAACGTATACTGCGTTGTAACTAAGTGACGTTACCCGCAGTGTCGCTGTCCTGATCGCTGCCTGAGCTGCCTGTATGGCAGCTCAGCATCGATCATGTAGCAACACACCAGCGATCCTGACAAGTTCATATCCTTGTCGGGATCGCTGGTGCGTCGCTATGTGAGACGGGGCCCTTATAGCTTACTTTACCCTGCCCATAAAATACTCATGCACATTTGGTTAGACCATGGAAGCATGTATTTGGGTGAGATAGGTGTGGAGGAAAAGCTTTATGAGCACCTTTTTTGATAGTAAAGTGCAAATTGATCATGTTCTGCCTGCTATCTTCAGTTCTGATATATAAGCCTATATAAATACGTGCGTAACTCATGACCATGTACAATAGGCTATAACTGTAGAAAAAAAGAATGGGAACAATGTCCGTATTGATTCAATGGTATTCCCCCCAAAAAGTAACTAGCGCTACATCTTACTTTATAGCCCTAGCCTAATGCAACAAATATAATGACTTGCAAGTAGTGTTGAGCGATACTGCTCGATATCTAAAAATATCGGATCGGAATGGCATCGCCGATATCACTAAATATCGGCGATATCCGATTCCGATACCGGAAGTCCCATGTAAGTCTATGGGAACAAAATATTGCAACTAAAAAAAAACCTTTATTTCCTTGTAAACACTAAATATACACACATAGAATACATATATATATATATATACATGTCATTGTGACATATATATATACATATATCTATAGTTTATACACTTCTACATAGTAAAATATCCTCTGATTCAATTGCCGGGTAAAGCCGGCTTCTGTGAAAAGACAGAAGCACCCGACATGAAATGACACTTGGTGTACATAGGGTTAACCATGTCTTTTCATGTCGTTTGCAATCTGATTTGCACAAACAATTACATCAGTCTATGTGTGCAAAATTTCACACCTGTAGGGGTTAATTAAAGGTGTAAATTCGTTGTAAAAAAAACGGACTTTTTTGCTACGAATTTACACCTTTAATTAACCCCTACAGGTGTGAAATTTTGCACACATAGACTGATGTAATTTTTTGTGCAAATCAGATAGCAAAGGACATGAAAAGACATGGTTAACCCTATGTACACCAAGTGTCATTTCATGTCGGGTTCTGCATTTTCACAAAAGCCGTCAATTGAATTAGCGGCTATTATACTATGTAGAAGTGTATGAACTATAAATATATATATATATATATATATATATATATATGTGTCACAAACTCAATGACATGTATATATATATATGAGGTGTAAAATTGCTGAAAAAAAATGCGTGGGCTCCCGCCCTATTTTCGCAACCAGACAGACAAAGCCAGTGAGTGGGGGCAGATAATAATAGCCCAGAGAGGGACCATTATTTTTGCCCCCCCACCCCGGCTACTAACATCTGCCCCCAGATACCCCAGAAAGGGCAAATCTCTAATTAGATTTGCCCTTTCTGGCACTTTGCCTGTCTATTCCCATTGCCCTGTAGCGGTGGCGAATGGGTTAATAAGGGGTTAAAATGACCTTGCAATTGAAAGGTCACTTTAAGCCAGGTTAATAATTGAGAGCTGTCAATTAGACAACTATCAATTATTAATCCTATTGTATGAAAGAAAAATCAAACACACACTTTAATAAAAAAGAAGTTTAATGAAATAATCACACAGTTTTTGACCATATTTTATTTACCTGCTAAAACCATTTCCTGTAATAAAAATAAAATAATAAAGCAAAATTATTCTTACCTATCCCATGCACAGTCAGGTCCCACGGTGTAATCCTTCAGAAAGGGTTAATGTTTACTGCAGGGACCGCAGCTAATGCTGCAGCCTCACAGTAAACCCCCAAATGAATGAGCTCCTCTCCTGGCTGACAGGAGAGGAAGTGGAAAGCTTAATTGATTGCTTTCCACTTTCACTTCAGGTCAGCCAGGGACACCATCAGTGACGTCAGAGGGAACTGATTAACAAAAATAGGGGTTCCCTTCGAAAAAAAAATGGCGTGGGGTCCCCCCTATTTTTGTTAACCAGCCAGATGAAGCAGACCGCTGAGGCCTGGATTTTCAGGCTGTTAAGGAGCCAAGATCCATGGACCTTGCCAGCCTGATAATACCAGGCCACAGCAGTCTGCATATCTTGGCTGATTAACAAAAATAGGGGATCCCCTCGAAAAAAATTGGCGTGGGGTCCCCCCTATTTTTGTTAACCAGCCAGATGAAGCAGACCGCTGAGGCCTGGTTTTTCAGGCTGGTAAGGATCCAATATCCATGGACCTTGCAAGCCTGATAATACCAGGCCTCAGCAGTCTGCTTAGCTTGGCTGGTTAACAAAAATAGGGGATCCCCTCGAAAAAAAACGGCGTAGGGGTCCCCCTATTTTTGTTAACCAGCCAAGTAAAATGCAGACTGCTGCGGCCTGGTATTAAAAGACTGTCAAGGCCCATGGATTTTGGCCCACAACAGCCTGATAATACCAGGCTACAGCAGCCCCACATTTGGCGCATCAAAAGATGTGCCAATTGTGGCACTTTACCCGGCTCTTCCCACTGCCCTGTAGCGGTGGCAAGTGGGGTAATAAGGGGTTAATGTCACCGTTGATTGCACGGTGACAATAAGCCCGGTTAATAATGGAGAGGTGTCAATAAGACACCGATCCATTATTAATCCCAAAGTTATTAAATGTATAAAAAAAAGACAAAGCAAGAAAAAAGTCTTTTAATGAAATAAAAGAGACAACACAGTTTTCATTAATTTTATTATACACTCATTCCTGCGACGCCATCGATCTCCTGTAAAAAAGAAAAAAAAACAAACCAACAGTATACCACCTGTCCGACGCAGTCCATAGTAACGACAGTCCCACGACGATCCAGCTCTGCTACATCGCAATCGCAACGCAGCACAGCTGATTACCTGCTTCCCCGGCGGTGACGTCATCGGACTGACTGCTTTACGGCCGGGATTACCCAGCAGTCACTGCAGTTATCGCGAGAAACTGCATGTGACCGCCGGGGAAAGATGATGGCGGCCATGAAGCAGTCCAGCCCGTGACCGCCGGAGATCTTCTGCCAGGTAAGTGCCGCTGACTCCTGACAGACCCGACCGACGGACACTGACAGACCCGACCGACGGACACTCACAGACCCGACCGACGGACACTGACAGTGACAGTGACAAATCCGATTCCGGTATCCGATATGACGAAAATATCGGTACTCGGAATCGAAAGCCCGATACAGCTAATATCGGCCGATACCCGATATTTGCAGTATCATATCGCTCAACACTACTTGCAAGTCAAGGCAATGTTCCCTTCGCCCATTGAAGGAATAATAAATCTCCTTCTAAAATAAAACAAAGTATCAAAAAGGTAGCACAGGAACAGTCTACCAATGAAGAGACCCTGATCATGTTACTTTATAGCTTTGTCAATTTTAGAGATAATTAGACAAGCAAAATGACCCACCAACAAGCGAGAGAGAACTGGAAAATGCCAACAATTTTAATTATTGAAGAAACATTTTGCTAATTCTTAGTTATAACTTAATTGAGCAAATTAAAGAACATAAACTATTTTCTCAGTATGCCAAAAGCTCGTCTACAAACGGGTGGTGACATTATTATTTACCATACCATCGGAGGAGATAATGCATTGTCTATACGAGTTCCAAACGTGTCTGAAATATTTCTTTTGAAATATGCCTATATCTTGAATAACACCAGGGTGCAGTCATGTTTTTCATAGAATACATATTTTCGTCGCAGCATCAATTTTTCCTACATGTTATTTAGAGGTATAAGATGTCTACCGTTAATATAGAATATCCAGTGCTAACGTTTTGGACGGGTAAATGTGTCCAATTTAAATAAACAGCTAAAAATCAAATAGAATAGTTGGCAAACTACTAGAGGCCGATAAGTTCATTGGTATACCAAGGTTGGCAGGGAGTGGGTTACTTACATGTCTGCTGAAATTCCCGTCTTTCTATAATATTTTCTACATTCTTTAGGCGACTGGAATGTTTTTTGTTATCATAACACAATTTTTGCTTCTCGCAGGCCTTAACACTTACAGAAATGTCGTGGCATCTTTGTTTCCTGAAATGTACATTTACTTATTTTATTGTTACTGAAAAGGTGAAAGAGAAAAAATTAATAGGAAATATAACATTTACATTTAAGTCAAGTGATGGCAAGACTGCCCCGGAGATGCTTTTCTTTTCACTTATATCTTACTATACGTGGAAGAGATTTTGAGCTCATACTAATGTCCACTGAGCCAACAGTCCCAATTCAGAAGCTTGTGAACAACCCAATCTGTAAGCAATAAGCAAGGGCAGGCAGAAAAGGAGAAGGGTGCTATTAGGTAAAGACAAAATATAATACTCAATTTAAGGTAGTTTTTGCCACCAACATCAATGAGTAAAAGAAGTGAGGTCAGTTTAGGGTGATCTATCCTATAGACCTCTTTTGGCTGCCTTAAAGGGAACCTGTCAGCAGGTCCCTCTCTGACCTGCCCCCTAGTTTGCATAATGAATATACTAATGTGTGTATTTGAAAAAAACATGTCACTTCAACAAAATGGCAGCGCCTGCGCACTATCACTTGTCAGTTAGTGCCTATTATCTTGCGCTGTTGAAAAGAAACAAAAATCACCATCAATATGGCACCGTCAGCTGTGCCTGCGCATTAGCATCTATCAAGTTCCGATAGATGCTACTGCGCAAGTGCCCCTGCCATCTCCTAGTTGCTGCAGACAAAATAAATTCACACTAATGGCTGTGCATTAGCATCAATCGTATACCGATAGATGCTACTGCGTAAGCACATCCGCCCCTTGTCACTGCATCCCCAAAAAATTTACACTACAACAAAATGGCGCTGGAGGCGGCACATGCGCATTAGCATCTAACGGTATACAATAGATGCTAATGTGCAGGCGCAGCCCACGGTGCCATTTTGATGTAGTGTAATTTAATTTTGTCTGCAGCAACTGGGAGCTGGCGGAGGCGCTTGCGCAGTAGCCAGTAGCATTAATCGAAACGCAATATATGCTAATGCGCAGGCACAGCTGACAGCGCCATTTTGATGGTGATTTTTGTTTCTTTTCAACAGCGCAAGATAATAGGCACTAACTGACAAGTGATAGTGCGCAGGCGCCGCCATTTTGATGAAGTGACATTTTTTTAAACAGATTAGTATATTCATTATGCAAACTAGGGGGGAGGTCACTGAGGGAGCAGCGACCTGTCGGCAGTCTGCATTATGAATATATAATCAGAGCACCACATACATGAACCCCGCCTTAGGACATGAGAATCTCATCAAGTAAAAACTAAAAATAAGGATTAAAAAAGAAGCACAAGACGGATTTCACCAACAAAGGTATCATTTTAATCAGTACAACGACGCCGACCTGACACTGTGTGTAGGTTACTATGCACAACCCTGCTGACAGGTTCCTTTTAATGGTACATACATTGTTGACTTTAAGGACAATCATATGGTTTATATACTGTAAATATCTCAGGATTTCAGTACTTCCAATAGCAAGGTGGCTTTAACCCATTATTAACCCATTAGCCACCGCTACAGGGCAATGGGAATAGACGGGCTAAGTGCCAGAAAGGGCGCATCTAATTATAGATTTGCCTTTTCTGGGGTGGCTGGGGGCAAATGTTAGTAGCTTTCCCAAGTTTATTGCATGTAGTTCTCTTTCTATCTATTTTAAAAGTTAACATTTATTTCAGATGAAATTGGAATTCAGCAAACATGACTTAATGCCAAACCAGGACAGGAGTTTGATAGTCATAAAGGTAGCTATGCAATGGCGCAGTGTCCCCAGAAGATAATATATAGGTGTTCTCTTGTCTGAAATGAAAAGTCTCGAATCATTCTATGGGATTGCAGACTGCCAAATCATGACAGTATATAATATTCACACTGTCATGATTCCCTTGTATTCTACAAAAAACTGACCAGCACCTCAGAACAGAATAAAGCAAGGGTGAACAGGAGCAAGCTGCCATGACTGTATTGTAAGCGTCAAAATCTATGCTAACATCAAATATATGAAATTCAAACAGGCTATGGAGGCTGAGTGCATTACATATAATTTTCTTTGAAACCAATATACCTGCTGATTTCAGGTCATTCTGTAGCTCTCCTGTTGTGTAGCGGTAGCTGAGGAGGACAGGAACAACAGCAGGGCAGCAGAACACCTGAGATGTTGGTAACTGATGGGTTGCAGATTCCTAAACTAACGACACAACTAGAGGTAGCCGTGGAGCGTTCCTACGTTGATCCTAGACACCTCGTCACAGCCTGAGAGATAACTACACCTAAAGGCAGAAAGATGAAAGCTATCTGCCCCGGAGCAGATCCCCAAAGAAAATAGGAAGCCCCCAAACATATAATGGCGGTTAGACAAGATGAAAACACAAACATAGGCAGAATATAGATTGAGCAAACGCTGGGGCCACAAGCTGACTAAATAGGATAGGAAAGGAGAGATTACTTTCTGCAACGAAGAAAACCCTACAAAAATCCAACAATTCTGATTACAAAAATACTGAGATCACACGATCTTGCCACCCGCTAAATCAGATCTCAGTGTGAACAAAACCAAGCTACAGCTGCTGAAAAAACAGGAAAAAGCAAATGAGCAAACAACAGTGGCTGCAGATAAACTGTGAGGAGCTCAGGCCCCAGGAGGGGACCTGGCTGACCTCCACAAAAGTGCAGAAAACAATGCAAAAAGCAAGCACAAAAGAAAAGCAAAAAATATCTTATCTGAAAGCAGGAGATGCAGGCAAGACTCCAGCAAACTTCCAAATGGACCAGGAACCACAATTGAGACAAGAACAATTGATCACCGGCAACCATCATGGGATGGAACCTCCCTTATATCAGACCAGTCCGTGATTCCAGATTGCCAATCCTCGCTGATAGGTTCAGTACTGTCTGTAACCACCAGAGGGAGCCTCTGCTCAGAAACCATCTCTAGCACATTCAAAACAGTACCCCCCACTTGAGGAGGGGTCACCGAACCCTCACTTGTGCAACCAGGCCGATCAGGATGAGCTTGGTGATAGGCACGGATCAGTCTCCTAGCATGGATGTCCGAAGCAAACACCCAAGAATTGTCCTCCTGACCATAACCTCTCCACTTAACCAAATACTGGAGTTTCTATCTAGAAAAACGAGAATCCAATATTTTCTCAACCACATACTCCAGATTGCCCTCAACCAAAACAGGGTCAGGAGGCGCAGCCATAGGAACCACTGGCTCGACAAACCTCTTCAATAAGGACTTGTGGAACACGTTATGGATCTTAAATGTCCCTGGAAGAAGCAAACGGAAGGAAACAGGATTAAGAATCTCCATGATCTTAAAAGGTCCAATGAACCTTGGCTTAAACTTTGGAGATGCAACCCTCATAGGGATATTTCTTGAGGACAACCAAACCAAGTCCCCCACTTTAAACCGAGGACCATCAGTCCTATGCCGGTTGGCAAACCGTTGGGCCTTCTCCTGAGAGAGAGACAACCTCTCCACTACCTGGTCCTAAATCTGCTGCATTCGCTCCACAACAGAGTCAACACCCGGACAGACAGAAGCCTCCGCCTGTCCCGAAGAAAATCGAGGGTGAAACCCAAAATTGCAGAAAAATGGAGACATCAAGGTGGCAGAGCTAGTGTCACGGGTGTGTCGCGGCGGAGATCGTCGCGATTGCACACCCTGACTTCGCACAGCTGAGTTTCTGGTGCTGGGTGTTTTTCAGCACTGAGGGAGTTAATTCTTTCTCTCTCGATGCTGGACAGACCAGCCTCGCCCAGCTGCGATTGATGTTTTGTTAATTAGCTTCCTTCATATACCTGCTGGTCTGCTGGGGAAGTTGCCGGTGAAAGCATTCATTCAGACCAGCAGAGCGGATCGTTTCTGAGAAGACTTAAGCTAAGAGTGCCTGTTGTGGTTTTTCCTCTCCTCGCTTATTGTTTATCTTCTTAACCTTTTGTGTTCCTCTGTAGTGGAAGTTTTGTATGCAAGGCAGTGTTTTCTTTACCCCCTGTCTGTCTCGTTTGTATTTGACTGTGTGTAAGCTGTTGCCTGCCCATTCCCTGTGGTGGTAATCAGGGTCCTTCTCAGGACTAGATTACAGTGGTCAGGGATCTACAGGAGACAGGGTTACGCTGGCGGCCTGGACCTCTGTACCATTAACAGTACCTCCAGGTAGAGAAACTAGTCAGGACCCCAGTTCAGGGTCAGCATAGACCCCGGTCCACCTCTATCCTGAGACAGCGTTTCACGTGCACAGTATAGACCCACAATACATTGGATATTATGTCAGGTAAGACATTGCTGGCAGATTCTACGTATACATGTTGATATTTTCTATAATATGAAATATAGAGTGTTGTCTCATTAGATATATGTTACTATCATAGAATATATCTGTTATACGTCGTGACAGCTAGCCCTATTATTAAGAGCAAACTCAGCCAAAGGCAAAAAAGAGACCCAGTCATCTTGATCAGCAGACACAAAACATCTCAAATAAGTCTCCAAGGTCTGGTTTGTTCTCTCGGTTTGTCCATTGGTCTGAGGATGAAAAGCAGAGGAGAAAGATAATTGAACACCAAGTTTAGAACAAAATGTCCTCCAAAATCTGGAAACAAACTGGACTCCTCTGTCAGACACAATGTTCTCCGGAATGCCATGTAACTGAACCACGTGCTGAAGGAACAAAGCCACCAATTCGGAGGAGGAAGGTAACTTAGGTAATGGTACAAGATGTATCATCTTGGAAAACCTATCACAGATTACCCAGATAACGGTCATTCTCTGCGAAACAGGGAGGTCGGAAATAAAATCCATAGAGATATGGGTCCATGGCCTCTTGGGCACAGGTAATGGCATTAACAAACCACTAGAGCGAGAGCAAGGCTTGGAGCGAGAGCAAGTCCCACAGGACTGCACAAATTCCCTGACGTCACGAGACAAAGTAGGCCACCAAAAGGACCGACTCACCAAGTATCTGGTACCAAAAATCCCGGGATGACCAGCCAACGCGAAACAATGAACCTCAGACATCACACTCTTCTTCCACTGGTCTGGGACAAACAATTTCCCAATAGGGCAGCGCTCAGGTTTATCCTCCTGACACCCTTCCAAGGCCAGTCTCAAATTGGGCGAGATGGCAGAAAGAACTACACCCTCTTTCAAAATAACAGTAGGATCAGATAACTCAGGAGAGTCCGCAAAGAAACTCCTCGAGAGGGCATCCGCCTTAACATTCTTAGTGCCAGGAAGAAAAGAAACCACAAAATTAAAACGTGTGAAAAACAAGGCCCACCTGGCCTGTCTAGGATTAAGTCGCTTGGCTGATTCGAGATAAACCAGATTCTTATGGTCCGTGAGGACCACCACCTGATGTTTGGCTCCTTCTAGCCAATGTCTCCACTCTTCAAAGGCCCACTTCATGGCCAATAACTCCCGATTACCCACGTCATAATTACGTTCAGTTGGAGATCATTTTCGAGAGAAGAAAAAGGCACAAGGGTTACTCTTAGAGGTCTCTGGATCTCTTTGGGACAAAACGGCACCTGCCACAATTTCAGAGGCATCAACCTCCACCTGAAAAGGTAGAGAAACATCAGGCTGCCGTAGAACAGGAGCAGAAGTGAATCTCTGCTTAAGTTCCTGAAACGCAGAGACTGCCTCAGGAGGCCAATTAACCACATCAGAACCCTTTTTGGTCAAATCAGTCAATGGTTTAACAATACCGGAGAAATTACCAATAAATTTACGATAAAAATTGGCAAAACCCAAAAATCTCTGAAGAGCCTTTAATGAAGGCAATCACAGATGGCCTGAACCTTGACCGGGTCCATTTCAATAACAGATGGAGACAAAATGAATCCCAGAAATGAGATCTTCTGTACGCTAAATAGACACTTTGATCCCTTAACATACAGTGCATTCTCTCTCAAAATCTGGAACACAGTCTGAACATGTTTCACATGAGAGTCCCAGTCATTGGAAAAAATCAAGATATCATCCAAATAAACAATCAGAAATTTATCCACAAAATCCCTGAAAATATCATTCATGAAGGATTGGAAGACGGAAGGAGCATTAGTGAGCCCAAAGGGCATCACTAGGTACTCAAAATGCCCCTCTGGGGTATTAAACGCCGTCTTCCATTCATCCCCGTGCTTAATGCGAATAAGGTTATACGCCCCCCTGAGGTCAAGCTTGGTAAACCAACTAGCACTTTTCACCCTGGAAAACAGGTCAGAAATCAAGGGTAACGGATATTGATACTTCACAGTGATCTTATTCAAGAGACGATAATCAATACACGGCCTCAATGAACCATCCTTTTTGGCCACAAAGAAATAACCGGCACCCAAGGGTGAAGAGGATGGTCTGATATGACCCTTCTCCAATGACTCCTTGATATAAGATCGCATAGCATCGTGTTCAGGTACAGACAAGTTAAAAAGGCGACCTTTAGGAAATTTACCACCAGGCACTAATTCAATAGCGCAATCGTAGTTCCTGTGAGGGGGCAAAGATGCAGATTTACTTTCACTAAATACATCCGAAAAATCAGTCAAAAAGTCAGGAACATCCTGAGACTTGGGAGAGGCAGAAAAAACAGGAGTGTCGGCATTAACACATTGGCAGCCCCAACTGGTCACAGACACAGATTTCCAATCCAAAACAGGATTATGAGACTGTAACCAAGGGAAACCTAGTACAATAATGTCATACAGATTATACAGCACCAGAAATTTGCAACTCTCCTGATGATCTGGTTCAACCCTCATTATCACCTGAGTAGAAAACTGGGGTTTATTCTCCACCAAAGGGGTAGAATCAATGCCCAGTAGGGGAATAGACTTCCGCAGGGGTATCATGGGAAACCCACAACGTTTGGCAAAGTCAAAATCCATCAGGTTAATAGCTGCTCCTGAATCAAGAAAAGCCTGAGCCGAAAATGTGGACAGAGAGCAAATCAGGGTAACAGTCAACAGAAATTTAGTCTGAGCACCACCCAAGACAACTGAGCGTGCAAAACGTCTGCCCCGCTTAGGGCAGACTGAAATAGCATGAGAGGCGTCACCACAGTAGAAACATAACCCATTGTGCTTTCGAAACTCATGACGCTGTGCCCCAGAAGTCACTCTATCACACTGCATGGGCTCAGAAGCTGGCTCACAAGGCAACACTATCTCACGCATACCTCTGCGCTCACGCAAACGTCTGTCAATTTGAATAGCCAATGACATAGAATCATTGAGACCAGAGGGAGCAGGGAATCCCACCATAACATCCTTTACATTCTCTGACAGCCCCTTCCGAAAAAGGGCTGCCAAAGCATCATCATTCCATTTGGTCAGGACTGCCCACTTTCGGAATTTCTGACAGTACAACTCAGCGTCTTCAAGACCCTGATTTAATGCCAACAAGGTTTTTTCAGCTTGATCAGTGACATTAGGTTCATCGTACAATAACCCCAGAGCCAGAAAAAATGCATCAATATCATTCAAAACAGGATCCCCAGGTGTCAGGGAAAAAGCCCAATCCTAAGGATCGCCGCGCAGGAGAGAGATGACAATTTGAACCTGCTGTGCTGCGTTACCTGAGGACTTAGGCTTTAAGGCAAAAAACAACTTACAGTTATTTTTGAAATTCAGAAATTTAGCCCGATCCCCCAAAAACAAATCTGGCGTGGGAATCCTAGGTTCCACAACCGGCAACCTAGCAAGATAGGTAGCAATACTCCGAACCTCAGTGGCAAGCTGATCCACACGGCCAGACAACTGTGCAAACTCCATTGAAAGAAAAAAAAATCCTCCTCAGCACTCAGAGAAAAAGAGGGAAAAAATGCAACAGACAGAAAAAAAAAAAAAAACTCTGACAACTCTGACAACGTTTTTCTTTCCACACTATTTTTCCCTTTTGTGAGTACCATATAATTTTCAGTTAAGGCCAGTGATACTGTTGTGTAGCGGTAGCTGAGGAGGACAGGAACAACAGCAGGGCAGCAGAACACCTGAGATGTTGGTAACTGATGGGTTGCAGATTCCTAAATTAACGACACAACTAGAGGTAGCCGTGGAGCGTTCCTACGTTGATCCTAGACGCCTCGTCACAGCCTGAGAGATAACTACACCTAAAGGCAAAAAGATGAAAGCTATCTGCCCCGGAGCAGATCCCCAAAGAAAATAGGAAGCCCCAAACATATAATGGCGGTTAGACAAGATGAAAACACAAACATAGGCAGAAAATAGATTGAGCAAACGCTGAGGCCACAAGCTGACTAAATAGGATAGGAAAGGAGAGATTACTTTCTGCAACCCAGAAAACCCTACAAAAATCCAACAATTCTGATTACAAAAATACTGAGATCACACGATCTCGCCACCCGCTAAATCAGATCTCAGTGTGAACAAAACCAAGCTGCAGCCACTGAAAAAACAGGAAAAAGCAAATGAGCAAACAACAGTGGCTGCAGATAAACTGTGAGGAGCTCAGGCCCCAGGAGGGGACCTGGCTGACCTCCACAAAAGTGCAGAAAACAATGCAAAAAGCAAGCACAAAAAGAAAAGCAAAAAATATCTTATCTGAAAGCAGGAGATGCAGGCAAGACTCCAGCAAAGTTCCAAATGAACCAGGAACCACAATTGAGACAAGAATAATTGATCACCGGCAACCATCATGGGAGGGAACCTCCCTTATATCAGACCAGTCCGTGATTCCAGATTGCCAATCCTCGCTGAAAGGTTCAGTACTGTCTGTAACCACCAGAGGGAGCCTCTGCTCAGAAACCATCTCTAGCACATTCATAACACTCTCCACAGGTGGTCATTGGCTCTTGGAAAACTCTTCTGATAATTCTTTTAACTCTTCTGTCTGAAATCTTGCAGGGAGCACCTGGTAATAGCTGGTTTATGGTGAAATGATGATCCTTCCACTTCCGGATTATCACCGCAACAATGCTCACTGGATCCTTTAGTAGTGTAGAAATTCTCTGTAACCAATAGCATCAGTATGTTTTGCTACAATAAGGTTGTGAAGGTCTTGAGACAGCTCACTGGTTTCACACATCATGAAATGCTTCTTGTGTAGCACTTTGAACCAGCTGATATTATTTTACACTAAGTGGCAGGATTACTTTCTAATTCTAGATAGATTCAGCTGGTGTCATGCAAAGATACCAAAAAGATTGATATTGCTGCTGAGCATTTTGCCACATTTGCTAAAGCCTATGTCTCCATACTGTGAATGCCTGGTGCCCCATGCACACAGTAGTCA
The DNA here is from genome assembly GCA_033576555.1 of Oophaga sylvatica. Classification (NCBI taxonomy): domain Eukaryota; kingdom Metazoa; phylum Chordata; class Amphibia; order Anura; family Dendrobatidae; genus Oophaga; species Oophaga sylvatica. The sequence goes on from JARQOD010000005.1 coordinate 74,214,531, forward strand.
TCAAGTATTGAGGAAAACATTCAAAAGATTGTAGTCAATCAATTCCTTTTAACGAAACTTTAAGACATAATGTTCATTGGCTGTAAAAATAATATTGCATAATTGCACACTGCTCTCCTAGGGGGCAAATGAACATTTTTATTATTTGTTCTCTAGATCCAGTTTTTCAGAAATGTAATATATTATGGTATGTACTTCACTTATAGAGCCAAGAATGGGAACAATTTAACGAGAGATACAATGGAACATAGAACCAAGCATTCTGACATATTCTGGAGTCTTTTCAGGTTTCTATGTGTATAACAGTGCCTCTTCTGCTATCGTAAGGAGTTATAACATTACAATTATGACACCAGTCTTATATGGTGTGACTCAAAGGTTATAACCTGTCACTAGGATTTCAGTAACTAATATACCAGTATCTCATTATACTAACTGGGAATAGTGTTCTATTTTGACAGTAGTGTATATTACCCCAGGGGGTCTAAGGCTAGGCTCACACAATGTCTTTTTCAAGAAGATTTGCAGTGGGTTCACTCCAAAAACCAACAGAAAAAGCACTTGGAAAATGCTAAAAAAAATGAACGTGTTTGTTTAACTGTTTCAAAAAATGCAAGTGGTTAAATCAATTGATCTGACCTACTTTCTAGTGTTTTTTTGCTTGTAAGATGCTCCACACTTATAATAGAAGTCAATGGGATGGCTCATAAAAATGCTTTTTCAACATTTTGTCAACATTGAAAAATGTGCAGAAAATGCTACTACAAAAGGACGCCTCCAAAGCACTGGAAAAATGTAAAAAAAAAACCAACTGGCATTCCAAAACATTAAATAAACTCAGAAATGGACTAATAATACTTCAGAAACTTTCAAATTATTCATATCAGGTTTTTTGTTGCTTGCTTGTAAGCTGTACTGTGTATACCAGGACAGGACAAGCCGAGTCAGCTTATCATGGCAGGGGGTGGGGTGAATGATGTGTCTATTATATTTTTGGAAATTTACAGAAGGAAGGATTATACTATGGTGGCTCAGTGGTTAGGACTGTAGCCTTGAAGCGCTGGGGTCTTGGGTTTACATTCCACAAAGAACATCTGCAAGCAGATTGTATGTTCTCCCGTGTTTGTGTTGTTTCCCCCAGGGTTCTCCGTTTTCCTCCCACACTCCAAAGATATACTGATAAGGAATTTAGATTGTGAGCCCCAATGGGGACAGTGATGATAATGTCTGTAAAGCGCTGCGGAATTAATGGCGCTGTATAAGTGAGAAAAAATTTGTTTTTACACCAGGAATTTGTCCTTTTGGCAGAGGGGACAGGTGCCAAGTCCTGCTGGAGAATGAAATGTCCATCTCCAAAAGCTTGTTGGTAGAGGGAAGCATGAAGTGCTCTAAAATTTCCTGGTAGACGGCTGCGCTGACTTTGGTCTTGATAAAACACAGTGGACCTACACCAGCAGATGACATGGCTCCCGAAACCATCACTGATTGTGGAAACTTCACACTAGACCTCAAGCAGCTTGGATTGTGGCCTCTCCACTCTTCCTCCAGACTCTGGGACCTTGATTTCCAAATGAAATGCAAAATTTACTTTCATCTATAAACAACATCTTGGATCACTGAGCAACAGTCCAGTTCTTTTTCTCCTTGGCCCAGGTAAGACGCTTCTGGCGTTGTCTATTGGTCATGAGTGGCTTGACACAAGGAATGTGACACTTGTAGCCCATGTCCTGGATACGTCTGTGTGTGGCGCCTCTTGAAGCAATGAGTCCAGCCGCAGTCCACTCCTTATGAATCTCCCCTAAATTTTTGAATGGCCTTTTCTTAACAATCCTTTCAAGGCTGCAGTTATCCCATTTGCTTGTGCACCTTTTTCTCCCACACTTTTTCCTTCCACTCAACTTTCCATTAATATACTTGGATACAGCACTCTATGAACAGCCGGCTTCTTTAGCAATGGACTTTTGTGGCTTACCCTCCTTGTGGAGTGTGTCAATGATTGCCTTCTGGACATCTGTCAAGTCAGCAGTCTTCCCCATGATTGTGAAGCTACTGAAACAGACTAAAGGTACTGCCACACTTAGTGATCTCGTTAGCGATCACGATAACGACGCAAGCTAACGAGATCGTTGGTGTGATCGCTTTTAGGTCGCTAGTAGCTGCCAAACAGGAGATCTCATAAACGACTCATCAGCGGTCAGCAATCTCTTTAACGACTTTGGCGGTCGTTAGGATGTCATTAGCATGTACTGAGCACTTCTGATTCATAGGAATTTCCAGCATCGCTCCTGCTCTCTGCGTCCTGCTAGCCTGCTTTGCAACTTCTGCGATCCTCTCTGTGACGCAAAAGAGAACCTACAGATATTGCGATCCACTCCGTGATGCTAAAAACCCTAGTCCCGCCTGCGCCGCTGTCATATGCGTCACAAACGAGGTCGCTCGTTGTTCGCAAAAGGTGCCAAACACAGCGATATAGGCTCACCAGCGGGACGCCAGCGATCAAAAAACGGTCCAGAACTCTAGTGAACGATCAGAGACATCACAGCAGGGGCCACATCGCTGCTACATGCCACACACAACGACGCCGCTAACGAGATCGCTAAATAGTGACGTTTTAGCGATCTCGTTAGCGATCTCGTTAGCGATCTCGTTAGCGATCTCGCTTAGTGTGGCATACCCTTAAGGGACCTCTTTAATGCTAAGGAGGAAGCCTTTGCAGGTGTTTTTTGTTAATTATTCTAATTTACTGAGATAATGATTTTTGGGTTTTCATTGGCTGTAAGCCATAATCATCAATATTAACAGAAATAAACACGTGAAATAGATCACTCTTCGTAATGACTCTATATAATATATGAGTTTCACTTTTTGTATTGAACAACTGAAATAAATTAACTTTTTGATCATATTCTAATTTAGCGAAAAAGCACTTGTATTAGTTTAAAGGTGTGCATATTTATGCAATCACATTATTTTATTTCTTTATTTTTTTACTTGAAATTATTTAAGTTTATTTGGCAATTGAATGGTATACATTATGGGTGGCATTAAGGGTGGAAATAGTGCTGAAAAGATTCTTCTTGGTGTGATTTTTACATGACAAAAGGCTGTGATTTTATCAGGGGTGTGTAGACTTTTATATCCACTGAATATCATTTTAATTCAGTATATGTAATGGAGATAGGAATGTGATCTTTTCTGCAGCGTTGAGTGCTCTATCATCAGTACATCTGAGGGGTTTATTAGAAACCCTGCATGAAATTGATGCATTGTGGTATCAGCGTCAGTCACTCATACAACAATACATGTATTGCAGTAAATTCAGAAAAGAAATGTATCTCTACAGTCCGGTCTTGGCCTTATCTGCCCTCACACCAACAGGCATTTTGCACTCATGTGCCACTGAATGTAAGGAGTGAACATATGCCAAAGACTGTTCACACTAGTGGAATGAGCTTTCCATCACGGTTACTGGTATTTTTGAAAGTGAGAATAATGCAGTCCTCAGTACTATTTTTGTCATTAAAAGTACCAGAACTAAATATACCCCAATTGTAACTAAATGGGGTCCACCAGGATCCACTGGTCCCATTTTTAAAATGCAGCCAGCATAGCTGTCATGGCGGACTTATAAACTAAAGCCTCAAGACTAGTGTAGCCAGAAACTAGAGAGGAGGAATAGATTTAATGCAAATAGAATGATTGTCACATTTTTAGAAAAATATTTAGAGTTGAGAGTCCTCAGTGGTTGATACCTTTTAATGGCTAACTGAAAAGATGGTAACAAATTGCAAGCTTTCGAGACTACTCAGGTCTCTTCATCAGGCATAGACTAATACAACATCTGAAGAATCACATATTTATACACATTTGTCCTCTTGTGTATAAATATGTGATTCTTCAGATGTTGTATTAGTCTTTGCCTGATGAAGAGACCTGAGTAGTCTCGAAAGCTTGCAATTTGTTACCATCTTTTCAGTTAGCCATTAAAAGGTATCAACCACTGAGGACTCTCAAGTCTAAATATTTTTCTATCTACTGGCTAACACGGTATGAAGATATACATCTTTCCTATGTCACATTTTTAGGAACTTTCTGAACCCAGAGTATTTCAACAATTTGCTGTTCACTTTATAAAAATTGCAAAAATTGGCCCATAAAATTTTACACATTGCAGAAGATTCCATCAACCAGAGAAGGCTCATATGACCTTGAGCGCTGTTTGGTGGCTTCCCCATATTGCTCATTGTATAGCACACTCAACCAGGAGGGACTGTCATAGGACCGCGTCTCCTGGATTAGAGTAAGGGTGCAGTCAGACGGCCGCACAAATCGCTCTGAGATCTGACCGTAATGCTCAGACTGGCCCCAGCTCTTCTGTCTGAGTGCCACAGCTCTCCTGTTTGAGTGCCGCATCTCTCCTCAGTGCCACAGCTCTCCTGTCTGAGTGCCATAGCTCCCCTGTCTGAGTGATGCAGCTCTCCTGTCTGAGTGCCACAGCTCTCCTGTCTGAGTGCCACAGCTCTCCTGTCTGAGTGCCACAGCTCTCCTGTCTGAGTGCCGCATCTCTCCTGTCTGAGTACCGCATCTCTCCTGTCTGAGTGCTGCAGCTCTCCTCTCTGAGTGCCCCAGCTCTCCTGTCTGAGTGCCACAGCTCTACTGTCTGAGTGCCACAGCTCTCCTGTCTGAGTGCCACAGCTCTCCTGTCTGAGTGCCGCAGCTCTCCTGTCTGAGTGCCGCAGCTCTCCTGTCTGAGTGCCACAGCTCTCCTGTCTGAGTGCCACAGCTCTCCTGTCTGAGTGCCACAGCTCTCCTGTCTGAGTGCCACAGCTCCCCTGTCTGAGTGCCGCAGCTCTCCTAAGTGCCACAGCTCTCCTGTCTGAGTGCCGCAGCTCTCCTGTCTGAGTGTGACAGCTGCATAGAAGTATATGTCCGTACAGTGCTGTCCGATCTTGGTCCAGTTTATACGGCCGTCTGACTGCGCCCAGGACTGGTTTTAGACAAAGTGGGGCCCTGGACCAAACTTTAAAGTTGGGCCCCAAATGCTAACATATTGCACCATCACACAAACATTTTGGTTGTATTTACATGTGCTGAGTTCAGTGCATGCCGGTACAGCTGAATGCTTGATGCAGGGAGGGGGAGGGGGGTTGGCATCAGATCCCTCTGACTCATGGGCCCCATAGTGGCCACGTGGTCTGCCGCTATTAGTAGCATACCACTGGTTGGGGGCCTCTAGGATAGTGGGGGCTCTAGGCAGATGCCTAGTCTGAGCCGTAACATCAGCTCTGACTGCGCCCTAATTCTGGTAAGGAGAAGTTCCCCCCTAGCCACAGATGTCTAGGGGCTCCATGGTCTCTGACCAGATCCCCCACTGATCTAGTAATGGGCATCTTTTATTGGAATTCCTCCCACACTCTTGAGGATTATTGGATGTCATAGAACAAATAGAAACAGTAAGACTATGTTCACACGTGGCGTTTTTGCCGAGTATTTTGCTGCACTTTTTCTGTAGACAAGAAACTGATTCACAGTAGCAGAAGAGCCCTGAGATTTCAGAAATCTCCCGCGCACGCAGTTTTTATTTTCCTGACGGAATTTGAGCACTGCAGCATGTCAATTCTTTCTGCGTTTTGCAGCGTTTTTTACTGCCAAGAGTTAAAGGTTTTGGCTGCAGAAAAACAAACGCTGCCTTCCTTACTTGCAGAAAAGTATTACATAAAACCAGCTGCACTTCCTTCACTTTATAACAGACCTGACTCAGAGTTATTGACTGAGCTTCTGCTGCCCTCTGGTGGTCAGTCCAAACATACATTTATGGTAGTAGTTACAGCTAACATATATCAGCTTCAACATTCAGTTTTTAATAAAATAATGAAAAATCTCAGATATAACAGAATATATCCGATAAATTACCGAGACAATTGCTCAGTAGCAGTTTGTTCATTTGGATAAGCATAAATCACTGCTTTAACCATTGTTCTGCGTCATAAACAGGCGATAGCTATTAATGATTGTGAAATAGACTTTCCATCTAAAAACTAAAATTTCTGCTTGATATTTGTTTTCCGTTAGTCAGTACGATTATTGGACAGACTCGGGTTTTGTTGTAGGCTGCAAGTAGCAACCACTGACATATGTGTTTTCCAAAATCAAAAATAACATTTATCATAGCACCACCGCTCTGATGGTCTGTTGGGTTTGGATATGTCTATGTCCTCAGGGCCGATTCTAGCTTTTCTGCTTCCTGAGATGAAAATTAAAATGGCACTCCTCCCCGTAATGAATAAATACAATTCCGTCATTGATTTTTTTTTTTATGTTTTGCTTGTATAGCATTTATTTTTTATATATTTTCCTCATTTATATAGCGCCATTAATTCCACAGCGCTTTTACAGACATTATTACAGCATTCTTTGAATTGTACAAATGACCTGGAATAATTGTTCTCCAGGTCAGTGCCGTCATGGAGATACCAAATCTTACATAGATTTATTATTTTTAAGTGATGCAAAAAAAATACAGAAGTTTGTAAAAAATGATTTTGGTTTGTGTCACCATTTTCCAAGACTCATAACGTTTTTATTTTTCTGAAGATAGGTCTGTGTGATAGCTTTTATTTGTGTGGTGAGCTGATGGCTGTATTAATGTCAATTTGGGAGCATATGATGTTTTGATAGCTTTTTATTGCTTTTATACGTAGATGAGATGACCCAAAAAAATTCCACATTTCTGGCATTTCAATTTTCTATAGGAGAGAATTATTTTATATTTTCATAGACCCGACATTTATAGATGCAGCCATACCAAATATGCAGCCATACTAATTTTTCACATTTTTAGTGGAGGAAAAGTGGAATGATTTATTTTTACGTTATTTTTTAGGCCCCGAAAAGAAGACATGAACCTACAATTATTTTATCGCTTGTTCTATATATTGCAGTAGCACAATAGGACAAATCATCGTCTGCTATGAAGCCCAGCCTGTGGCTGAGCTTCAGAGAAGAACCAAAATTGCAGTATAGGTGAGCTTCAGCATCAGGTCTTGGGGGCCAGTAGGAGCCAGTGTACTTGTGTACCATCGAAAACGCCATGTGAATGTCTCTGTCAAAGATTGATAGTGGCATCAAAATGGATCACAACAGCAATACGAACCATTTTGGCCGCTGCTGTTAGTTACAGGTACAGGCTATGAGACATAGTGTCCTTGCACAACTATGAGCAAAGTTATATTTATGATTATATTTATCAAAAAAAATGAAGTGAACCGCAGCACCTGGCAGTGGCTGCCAGACATTGGACAGAATCTATTCAAAGCTTACATCCAGCTGCTGCCAGAGTTAATATCAACTGATTGGTGAGGGTGCAAAATCATGAATTTCAAAGCCCCAGAAAACCCGTTTATTAATCATGATCTGATGGTTGACTGGAAAGTTTCTAGGTCATAATTGGCATCATTGTTATTCTGACTCACCTTATAGGGACACAGTTTTGAAATGGCTATTGAGATGGTTATTGCTGATGATGCCGTCATCAGCATCACAATACCAGTCATCTACATGCTGGAGCACACTTTGAAAAGTCAGTGGGAGGAGGTGGTGCTCACAGAGGAAGAAGCAGAGGAGGATGAGGAAGGGATAACATTATCTCTAAGTTCCAGACTGTCGTTGCACAGGCGGGTGCCATGGGAGGGTAGATTACAGCGATCGAGGGGAGCTCATGGTTCCAGACAAATTGTTAGTGAAGGTGCAGGAGCTGAGGAATAAATTGAGGAGGATGAGGAGGAAGAGGTGATGGATGCACAACAGGAGATGAAGAGGATAATGATCCCTCTCTGTTGTCTGTGGTTGGCGGGAGGGGATGGAGGAAGCAACCTTGAGTGTTACCCCGCCACCAACACACTGTAGACTTGGACCTAATGAAAGCGCCTGACACATGAGCGCCTTCTTGCTACACTATCTTCAACATGATGCCCTTATTTTTAGGGTTAGTAATAGTGCTGACTACTGGATTGTCACTCTGTAAGATCCACGGTACAAGAGTAAGGGATGCGCGCATGCTGGAGTATCGAAACACTCTTGTAGGCAATCTTAACAGTGATTTTCCCAAAGGCAGCACAGTGTGCATTGCAGTTCTTGACTTTCAACCCTGGGAACGTCAAGGAATGACTGCAAAAAAATTAGCAGCAGCGTAAGTGGCATATGCAATTTCTGTGAGTCATTTCATACATTTTTTAGACCAGCATGTGCCCCAGCAGAACAAAGTACAAGTCTGACACGTGAACGACTTGAGAGGATGGTGCAGGAGTATTTCGAGCTCAGTGTCAATGTGTAGCCCTGGTGGTAGGCACACGCAGTACCCTGGAGAGTGTATGGCGAGACGGCAGTTCAATGCTCAATATTCATTCACTCGACACACACTAGACACACCCCTAGGGTAGTGAAGTATACTCTAGAGGGAGTGGTCAAGGTAGTAGGTGTTAGAGTGATTAGTCTAGTTCCTGTCTTTGGACAGTGAGGACGTGTGGAGTAGAGTCTAGACTTCTTTGTGAGAAGACGTTTGGAGGGAGGAAAGAGTCTAGCCTGCTTATCACCAGTTCATATCGTGGAGTCTGGTATAGGTGTTTGGAATACACCTTAGTCTAGTCAGAGCTGTATCACCTTCTCAACACATACTGAGGAAAGAAGAAGGATTAGCACGGAAAGCCTTCAGCATCCCTGTCTAGAGGACGGTATCAGGTTCAGAGACGTGCTCCTGCCTGTGATAACTGAGCATCTGTGGCTAACTTCATTGGAAGGAAAAGGAAAGAAGTGACTGCTCGACCCTTGGCTAGTTTTGAGTGCTTATGTTACCAGCGTGGACAAGGCGAAAGGCAAGTGGATTTATAGGATTAGTGCTACAGGATTGCAGAAGTCCAGCACGTTGCTACCGGTCACTGGGGACCGAAGGGTCACTGTTGTTTCAGGCACGGTGACAGGAAAACCAGGAATCTACCGGACCCTAGGTCGCGGCAGACAAGCCCCTTATAGTCAGTACGTAACTGGGGTCAGGGGGAGTGAAGTCTTTGGAGTTCTGCAGGACCACGTAAGAATTCAGCTCCTTCATAGGAAGGCCCCTAACACTAAGCTGACTGGGCAGGTACAGCTTTGGATAAGCTGGAGAATTGAGGGAACTACGCTTCATGCTAGTTGCACTCGTCATATTGGAGATAAAGGAGGCCCCTAACTTGTCCAGCTGCCGTCTCAAGATACACTCTCCTTGGATCAGCCTCCCTGGGACCTGCCTTATCATCTTGCAAGTAAAGGTATGGAAAGACGCTGACCGTGTGAGACTGTGTTCTTTAACCGCACTCGACTTCACTACTCACATAGACTTTGAGGGACCAGTCCCACCTGTAGGGGACCCGACATCTAGCTGCCTCACCATCCCCTCAGAGATCTACAGCAGCGCTGGTACTAATTACCAGAATACTACAGGTGGCGTCACGAACTGTACATAAATCAATCCCCTGTAAATATATCCCCCCAACATACGCCAGACCGCCCGGGCCACAGACCGAGCCACAGCTACCTGTGACAACTCCCATAGACTTCCATGGGCTCGGCTCTGAGTACCCCATTGCCCTGGTAACCCACAATTGTGGTGGCGGGTCGACACAACTTTGGCGTCACGAACAGGATGCGAAACTCGCGAAATTGCGAGCCCTGTGTGCCTAAGGAACTGTTTTTGTGAAAAAGGACTGTTTGCACTTTTGGCGCCAAAATCGCCATTTTTGTCGCCATATTCGCGCCCTCAGGCGTTGGAGAAGAAGGTGGGCGTACCTTCGTGGGCGTCTACCCCCCTGTGGCGCGAAGAAAATGCCTGCCCTCTCAAAGTGCTATTACAACATGCGGTCCTGCCCTACAGCAAAGGAGGTCCGCCTCCTCTTCACCTTCCCTGCGAGGAGGAGGAAACGCAAACCCCACCTCCACGGAAGAGACCGGATGTCTCCACAGAAAGAAGAAAGAATCTTCTGGAACATGATGGAGGCAGGACGTGTGCAGCCGAGTGGGGCAGCGGAGGAAGGCAGGCCCCGTGCCCCCGCCAAGCTGCCGTCGGCATCGGAGTCTTATGCGATCCTGCACCTGCAACAGGCGTTGCTGGAGATCCAGGAGGAGAACGCACTCCTAAAGAAGATGTTCCAACCTGGACTGGAGGAGATTGAGAGACGCCGATGTAACCTGCTGAAGTGGCAACTAACCAACACGGCGTCCTCTCCCCTCAATGAACCCCCACGATTCCAAAAACCGAAGAGTCTGCTGCCCAAGGCGAAGGAGCAACCGGAGGCTGCCCCGAAAGTACCGTTCCCGATCCCACTGGTGAAGCGGTGGAAGCGGAGGAGGTTGAGGAGGTACAGCCAATCCCGGAACGCCCGCCCGGCCAAGAGGCCGCAGCAGATTATCGGTCCCCGGCAGGGACACCGGAGGGGTCCTGTCCGTCACTACCAGATGTGGACTGGGACGAAATGGCGCGCCTGGATGATGTCGCCTACACCGCCCAGTGGGAACAAGAATGGCGGAGTCGTGAGGAGAAGAAGAGGCGTCAGCAGGAGGAAGAGCGGGAAGCTCAGAAGAACCGCCAGCGACAATATGCCGAGCTGATTGCTGACAAGGAGACTGTCCGTCGCGACAAAGGTACCTTACGGGAACCGCGGCGGCGGGGGTGTGTGGCTGAGTTCCAGCTCCGGAAGGGCTGGGGCTTTATCCGTGAACCGGGCCTCTACCCAGCGGTCTTCGTCAGCAGGCGTGACGTGGAATCTCACCTGCCGCAAGGTCATCCCGGGAGGGACTTAGCAAACGGAGATATAGTCACCTATACGCGGCATTGGGGATTGAAGGGGTGGTATGCCCTTAACGTCGCCATCGTCCGCGACCCCGTCCCAGACGCAGGTACCGTCACCATTACCGCCGCGTCCCCGGTTCCAGTTCAAGCAGCATCCGGCCGTGCCCCAGCATCGCCCCCTGTAAAGTCATCGCAACTAGCGACCCAAAGTTCATCGCAAGTTAAAGCCACCTCCACATCGCCACATGCGACCCAGTCCAGATCGCAAACCCTGACGCGGTCTATATCGTTGACTGTAATGGCGACGCAATCGGTGTCACGCGGAGAGAGTATACCCGTTGCGCCCCTAGAGGTTCGCACCAGAACTGTCGCGACCCAGACCCTGATCGCAGCACATGATTTGCTGGTCTTGGGATCTAGGGCTCATTGCATCATTCCAGCCCCCGGGGTGAAAGATGTAGTGGAAGGTGTATTATTAGAAGATGAATAAATAGTAAAGAGTTGGTGAGATCCCTATCGGATCTACCACAAGTAGAAAGCAGGAAGTTTAAAATGTTTTGAAAAAGTTTTGCACAGGTTATATATAGTGAATATATATTTCTAATTATAGAATGCCCGGCTGGGTAATTGGTAAATGATAAATGATAAACAGTTGCACTTTTATAATGTGATTTAATATAATGTGTCTTTCTTTATAAATGGACTTGGAGGTTAAGGACTATGCTAACCCAGAACTTTCTTGTACATAGTTGCGCTTCGGTGCCCTATCTTGGTTTTACAAAAACCATCCATAACTACCTCTGAAAAACAAAACCCGTATGGTGTGGCACTGAGTGAGGTCTGCAATCGGACGTCCTGCAGCCCACCCAGGACCCACGTTGAAGGTTTGGTGCGGGTCCTTCACAAGTATATTGTATATTTATTTATTGAATGCTATTTGATACTATTTGTATTTTTCTATAAAGTTTGTAACGTTCAAGGTGTTCTCACCTCCCGGATGGGAAGATGTTATTGTTATTGTTATTGCATAAACAAAATGTCTTTTGTATTTCACAGCCCGGGAGTGCTGTCGTTTACCATGGGGGAATGTGTAGCCCTGGTGGTAGGCACACGCAGTACCCTGGAGAGTGTATGGCGAGACGGCAGTTCAATGCTCAATATTCATTCACTCGACACACACTAGACACACCCCTAGGGTAGTGAAGTATACTCTAGAGGGAGTGGTCAAGGTAGTAGGTGTTAGAGTGATTAGTCTTGTTCCTGTCTTTGAACAGTGAGGACGTGTGGAGTAGAGTCTAGACCTCTTGGTGAGAAGACGTTTGGAGGGAGGAAAGAGTCTAGCCTGCTTCATCCCAGTTCATATCGTGGAGTCTGGTATAGGTGTTTGGAATACACCTTAGTCTAGTCAGAGCTGTATCACCTTCTCAACACATACTGAGGAAAGAAGAAGGATTAGCACGGAAAGCCTTCAGCATCCCTGTCTAGAGGACGGTATCAGGTTCAGAGACGTGCTCCTGCCTGTGATAACTGAGCATCTGTGGCTAACTTCATTGGAAGGAAAAGGAAAGAAGTGACTGCTCGACCCTTGGCTAGTTTTGAGTGCTTATGTTACCAGCGTGGACAAGGCGAAAGGCAAGTGGATTTATAGGATTAGTGCTACAGGATTGCAGAAGTCCAGCACGTTGCTACCGGTCACTGGGGACCGAAGGGTCACTGTTGTTTCAGGCACGGTGACAGGAAAACCAGGAATCTACCGGACCCTAGGTCGCGGCAGACAAGCCCCTTATAGTCAGTACGTAACTGGGGTCAGGGGGAGTGAAGTCTTTGGAGTTCTGCAGGACCACGTAAGAATTCAGCTCCTTCATAGGAAGGCCCCTAACACTAAGCTGACTGGGCAGGTACAGCTTTGGATAAGCTGGAGAATTGAGGGAACTACGCTTCATGCTAGTTGCACTCGTCATATTGGAGATAAAGGAGGCCCCTAACTTGTCCAGCTGCCGTCTCAAGATACACTCTCCTTGGATCAGCCTCCCTGGGACCTGCCTTATCATCTTGCAAGTAAAGGTATGGAAAGACGCTGACCGTGTGAGACTGTGTTCTTTAACCGCACTCGACTTCACTACTCACATAGACTTTGAGGGACCAGTCCCACCTGTAGGGGACCCGACATCTAGCTGCCTCACCATCCCCTCAGAGATCTACAGCAGCGCTGGTACTAATTACCAGAATACTACAGGTGGCGTCACGAACTGTACATAAATCAATCCCCTGTAAATATATCCCCCCAACATACGCCAGACCGCCCGGGCCACAGACCGAGCCACAGCTACCTGTGACAACTCCCATAGACTTCCATGGGCTCGGCTCTGAGTACCCCATTGCCCTGGTAACCCACAATTGTGGTGGCGGGTCGACACATCAATGCCATCAGAGAAAATTTAGACCCTTTTGCATTTTGGTCTTCAAAAATGGAAGAGTGGCCTGAGTTCACCTGTCACATCTTGGAAGTTTTGTCAAGCACAGCAGCCAATGCTCTCTCAGAACATGTCTTCAGTGATGCTGGTGGTGTCCTGACTGATAAGCGCATCCGGATGTCCCTTGAAAGTGTAGACCGCCTAACTTTCATAAGAATGAACAAGTCATCTATCTCCAATGACTTTTGCACCCTAGTTGCAGACTGGGCAGACTAGGCAGACTAGGCTATGGTGTCGTTTTTGTGTCATTCATCAATCTTGTGTTATTGCAGTCTGTGCCACCTTTGTCGTGGCTTCTGTGTCTGCTGTTGCTATTGCTGCTGATGTTACTGAAGGTGTGTCAGAGGCCTATTATACTGTTTCTACTTTGTGGAAATTTATGCAACTTTAGTGGTGTGTGACAATAATATTTTGAAATGTGGAGAATTCAAGTTGGGTCTCATTCATGTGTGTTTTCTGTAACAGTAGAGCCCCCAGACCGGCAGACCTGCACTTACTTTCTTTTAACTACCTGTATTACTATCCTTACATGTTTGTGCCACCTGAGTGTGGCTGGTAAAAAAGAAAAAGGAAACGCTTGCATGAGGTATCAAGGCTCCCTGTAAAGAAGGATTACACCGCTCGCTCACCCACCTCATATTAATTGAAACTTCAATTTCAAGCTGTAAATGCTGGCCCAGACCCTGACACCTCATGCATGGCCCATGGCTGACTGCTTCTGTGCCATTATAAAATGTTCTACTGTGGGTCAATTGATCAGTCAACAACCTGTGTTACTTTCCTTACATTTTTATGAATAGTACCCTATGAAACTAATGTTTGTGCCATCAGAGTGTGGCTGTGGAAAAAACAAACTGTTGCATGTTGTATTTTGGTTTTCAAAACCTGTTCAAGAAAAACATTTCTAAAATTACCTTATATCCACAGCAAAAAAGATTTCCCATAGAAAAGAATATGAAGAGTTTCACGATCATTTTTGAGGATTTTTGTGTGGAAACACACCAAAAAACGCTTAAAAACTCAATGTTAACTTCGCCAAATAAAATAATCACCACTATTACGCATTACTTGAATTCTTTGCAAACCTGAAATATACAGTTTCCAAAAGGAAATCTTTGCCCTTCTCACTTTTTAAGTGGGATTAGGAAGGTGTCTTCACTAGTTCTTCTGCACTCTTTAACCTTTAGCAAGGTCCATTTAGCTTAAATAGGTTGTCCACTACTGTATCATTGATGCCCTATCTTTACGATAGGTCATCAATGTCTTTCTTATAGGTCAGGATCCGACACACAGCACCCACACCGATCTGCTGTTCTCAGTATCGGCAGCGGCCAGCCAGAAATGCTCCGTCTTCTGAAAGTGGCCGTGTCAGGGTACTGCACATCAGCCTCCACAGACCCCGTTAATAGCTGATTGTGGGGGGAGCCAGATGTCGGTCCCAGACCGCTGCTGAGAGCAGGCGCTGAGAAAGCCTGTTGCAGTGCCAGTCAGATCGTTGGTCTGACATAGTGCTGTGCACAGTGTCAGACCAGCGATCTGACCCTATACAGTGATGTCCCAAAGTAAAAAAGTTAAAAAATAAAAATAACATGTAAAAAAAAATCCTAAATAAAGAAAAAAAAATATTACCCAATAAATTCATTTCTTCATGTAAATAAAAAAAACAAGCAATAAAAGTACACATATTTAGTATCGCCGCATGCGTAATGACTCGGCCTATAAACCTGTCCCATTAGTTAAGCCCTTTAGTGAACCCCTTAAAAAAAAAAAAACAAGGCAAAAAACAATGATTTATCATCATACCGCCGAACAAAAAGTGGAATAACACGCAATCAAAAAGACGGATATTAGTAAACATGATACCGCTGAAAATGTCATCTTTTCCCGCAAAAAACGAGCTGCCATACAGCATCATCAGCGAAAAAATAAAAAAGTTATAGCTCGCAGAATAAAGCGATGCAAAAATAATTATTTTTTATATATAATAGTTTTTACTGTATAAAAGCGCCAAAACATAAAAAAATGATATAAATGAGGTATCGCTGTAATCGTACTAACCCAAAGAATAAAACTGCTTTATCAATTTTACCACACGCGGAACGGTATTAACGCCCCCCCCCAAAAAAAAATTCATGAATTGCTAGTTTTTGTTCATTCTGCCTCCCAAAAATCTTAATAAAAAGCGATCAAAAAACATCATGTGCCCAAAAATGATACCAATAAAAACGTCAACTCGTCCCGCAAAAAAAAGATCTCACATGACTCTGTGGGCCAAAATAAGAAAAAATTATAGCTCTCAAAATGTGATGATGCAAAAACTATTTTTTGCAATAAAAAGCATCTTTTAGCGTGTGACAGCTGCCAAACATAAAAATCCACTATAAATAGTAAATCAAACCCCCTTTATCACCCCCTTAGTTAGGGAAAAATAATAAAATAAAAAAATGTATTTATGTTCATTTTCCCATTAGGGTTAGGGTTAGAGTTGGAGCTAAAGTTAGGGTTAGGGTTGAGATTAGGGTTAGGGGTGTGTTAGGGTTAGGTTTGTGGTGAGGGTTATGATTAGGGTTGGGAATAGGGTTAGGTGTGTTGGGGTAAGGGTTGGAGTTAGAATTGTGGGGTTTCCACTGTTAGACACATCAGGGGCTCTCCAAACATGACATGGCGTCTGATCTCAATTCCAGCCAATTCGGCATTGAAAAAGTCAAACGGTGCTCCTTCCCTTCGGAGCTCTGCCATGCGCCCTAACAGTAGTTTACCCCCACATATGGGGTATCAGCGTACTCAGGAAAAATTGCACAATAACTCTTGGGTCCAATTCCTTCTGTTACCCTTGGGAAAATAAAAAATTGGCGGCGAAAATATCATTTTTGTGGAAAAAAATATGATTTTTTATTTTTATAGCTCTACGTTATAAACTTCTGTGAAGCACTTGGGGATTAATAGTTCTCACCACACATCTAGATAAGTTCCTTTGGGGGTCTAGTTTCCAAAATGGGGTCACTTGTGGGGGGTTTCCACTGTTTAGGCACATCAGGGGCTCTCCAAATGCGACATGATGCCCGCAGACTATTCCATCAAAGTCTGCAATGCAAAACGTCACTACTTCCCTTAGGAGCACCGACGTGTGCCCATACAGCAGTTTTCTCCCACATATAGGGTATCAGCGTACTCAGGAAAAATTGATCAACAACTTTTGGGGTCCAATTTCTCCTGTTACCCTTGGGAAAATAAAAAACTGGGGACTAAAAGATCATGTTTGTGGAAAAAATATGATTTGTTTATTTTCACGCCCGGTCTTTATAAACTTCTGTGAAGCACTTGGGGCTTCAAAGTGCTCACAACACATCTAGATAAGTTCCTTTGGGGGTCTAGGTTCCAAAATGGGGTCACTTGTGGGGGGTTTCCACTGTTTAGGTACATCAGGGGCTCTCCAAACGCGCAGACCATTCCATCAAAGTCTGCATTACTAAACGTCACAACTTCTATTCCGAGCCCCGACATCTGCCCATACAGTAGTTTTCTCCCAGATATAGGGTATCAGCGTACTCAGGACAAATTGGTGAACAACTTTTGGTGTCCAATTTCCCGTTACCCTTGGGAAAATAAAAAATTGGTGATTAAAAGATAATTTTTATGGGAAAAAAATAGGCTTTTTTATTTTCATGCCCGGGAATTATAAACTTGTGTGAAGCACTTGGGGGTTCAAAGTGCTCACCACAGATCTAGATAAGTTCTTTAGGGGGTCTAGTTTCAAAAATGGGGTCACTTGTGGGGGGTTTCCACTGTTTAGGCACATCAGGGACTCTGCAAACTGAACATGACACCCATCAAAGTCTGCATTCCAAAATGTCATTACTTTCTTTCCGAGCCCTGCCGTGCTCCCAGTTTCCCCCCCCCCACATATGGTGTATCAGCGTACTCAGGACAAATTGGACAACAACTTTTGGGGTCCAGTTTCCTTGGGAAAAATCAAAAATTGGGGACTAAAAAATCATTTTTGTGGAAATTTTTTTTTTTTTTTCACACCCAGGCATTAAAAACTTTAGTGAAATACTTGGGGGTTGAACGTGCTCACAACAGATCTAGATAAGTTCCTTAGGGGGTCTAGTTTCCAAAATGCTGTCACTTGTGGGGGGTTTCCACTATTTAGGTATATCAGGTGCTCTCCAAACACGACATGGCGTCCAGCCAATTCTGCGTTGAAAAAGTCAAACTGCGCTCCTTCCCTTCCAAGTATTGCCATGCACCCAAACAGTGGTTTACCCCCACATATTGGGTATCAGCGTACTCAGGACAAATTGCACAATAACTTTGGAGGTCTTGTTACCCTTGGTAAAATAAAAATTGGGGTGAAAAGATCATTTTTGTGGAAAAAATATGATTTTTTTAATTTTACGGCTCTACGTTATAAACTTGTATGAAGCACTTGGGGGTTCAAAGTGCTCACCACAGATCTAGATAAGTTCCTTAGGGGTCTAGTTTCTGAAATGGGGTCACTTGTGGGGGGTTCCCACTGTTTAAGCACATCAGGGGCTATCCAAATGCGACATGGCGTCCAATCTCGATTCCAGCCAATTTTGGTTTGAAAAAGTCAAATGGCGCTCCTTCCTTTCCGAGCTCTGCCGTGCGCCCAAACAATGGTTCCCCCCACACATGGGGTATCAGCATACTAGAAATTGCAAAACAACTTTTTCTGTACATTTTCTCCTTTTACCCTTGTTAAAATAAAAAAATTGTTTGTAAAAGATCATTTTTGTGACTAAAAAGTTAAATGTTCATTTTTCCTTCCAAGTTGCTTCAGCTCCTGTGAAGCACCTGAAGGGTTAATAAACTTCTTGAATGTGGTTTTGAGTACCTTGAGGGGTGCAGTTTTTATAATAGTGTCACTTTTGAATGGTGTCACTTTTGGGTATTTTCTGCTATATAGACCCCTCAAAGTGACTTCAAATGTGAGGTGATCCCTAAAAAAAAGGGTTTTGTATAATTTGTTGTAAAAATGAGAAATCGCTGGTCAACTTTTAACCCTTATAACTTCGTAACAAAAAAAAATTTTGGTTCCAAAATTGTGCTTATCTAAAGTAGACATGTGGGAAATGTTATTTAGTAACTCTTTTGTGTGACATATTTCTCTGTTTTAAGGGAATAAAAATTCAAAGTTTGAAAATTGCAAAATTTTCCAAATTTTTGACATATTATATTTCCATTTTTTTTCATAAATAACCGCAAGATATATCAAAGAAATTTTACCACTATCATGAAGTACAATATGTCACGAGAAAAAAATCTCAGAATCGCTAAGATCCGTTGAAGAGTTCCTGAGTTATAGCGTCATAAAGAGACAGTGGTCAGAATTGTAAAAATTGGCCCTGTCATTAATGTGCAAACCACCCTTGGGGGTTAAGGGGTTAATACTGTGAAGTTACATCAAATGTCACACAAAGACTTGATGTTCCTTAGAAGATAAAAGAATGTGTTGCTCCTTTTGCATTTCTTAGAAGTCTGTGAAGTCTACACTTTCAAAAGATCTGTATATATTTGAATAGACTTCTTGCGTCATTTACACATACTAAATAGATTACAGTCCTGTGGCTTTGATAAATATATAGTGAGTCAATGTAGTCTGTAGTAGTTGTACATACACATCAGTACAATGGCTTATTGGATACAGTAGGTGTTAATTCAGCAGACACCATATTATTTAAAGGTCCTGAAGAATAAAAGGTAGGGCTAGAAGTAAAATAGCAAAGGGACAAAAAATAAAACATATAATATATGAATAATACATAAATAATCTGTTTCAATATCATAGGCTATAAACATATTTCGGGGCTTGGGTTTTCTGGGTTTTGGAAAACCCATCTCACCACTGTAATTTTACCACCCCTTCCTGGGTCCACCATTGAGTCTCCTCTGCTGCTCCCGGTGTCTATTATTGTAGGCAGCACTGATGTCACATTGACAGCGCTGCAGCCAATCAATGTGATCAGTGGGTGTGAACTGCTCATGGCGTCAACTCGAGCAGAGTAGTTGAGCTCTGTTCCTGACTGCACATATTTTGGATCTGAAAGCATTTTTGCAGTAGGATTAAATTAAAAATGTGGGATTATTTAGCTTCAGCAGTGTTTATGTATCAATGATACTTACAATGAAGCATTGCGGTGGCTCGGTGATACCTATAGTGAAGCATGGCAGTGGCTTGGTGATGCCGACAGTGAAGCATGGTGGTGGCAGGAGATGCTTTTTGTAACAACCCTTCTGGCCTCCCATCCCTCACACACCTACTTGCTCACTGCTCCAGGTCATGCTGTGATTTCTGTCTGCTGCCAGCTCCAGGCTCTATACCTCTGGTCTCCTATCTGCTCTCTGCATGTCTCCTGGCTGTGTACATAGGGGGCGGCGCCAGAACTCTCTGGTTCTTATGGAGTCAGGGTACACCTGACTGACCAATTACCATTAGCCCTCTAGTATTTAAGGCAGCTCCACCCTGTGGATCTTGCCTGTGCAATGTGTTAACTCAGTTAGTATCTTGCTAATGAACTGCCAGGTCTTAAGGTACTGCCACACTAAACAATCCCGCTAGCGATCACGATAACGACGCATACTAATGCGATCGCTAGCGAGATTGTTTCTATATCGCTAAATGCGGCCACATTTAGCGATATAGTTAACGACGCTATCGCCGTTAGCGATCTTCTTAACGACTTTAGCGGTACAAAAGTACCGCTAAATCGCTAAGAAAAGGTGCCACACAGCGATTAGATACTTACCCAGCGGGAGCGCCGACGAGAAAATAGGGTCCGGAACGATTCCAGCGACGAGCGAGATCACAGCAGGAAGCTCGTCGCTGGAAGCTGCCGCACTGAACAATATCGCTAACGGGATCGCTAAATAGTGACGTTTTTTAGCGATCCCGTTAGCGATATTGTTTAGTGTGGCATACCCTTTAGGCCTTGCTCTGTGTTCCTCCATCTTTGGAGGCTTCACTCCTAGCTTTGTCTTGTACCTGTTTGTCCGCCCTCCAGGAGGCTGCATATCCTGGACTCTGTGCCTTTGTCTTTGTACCTTGTCTCATGTCCTTGCCTTGTCTGAACTCAGTCCTACCTGTCTCTTAAGGGTATGCCACACTGAACAATATCGCTAACGGGATTGCTAAAAAACGTCACTATTTAGCGATCCCGTTAGCGATGTTGTTCAGTGCGGCAGCTTCCAGCGACGAGCTTCCTGCTGTGATCTCGCTCGTCGCTGGAATCGTTCCGGACCCTATTTTCTCGTCGGCGCTCCCGCTGGGTAAGTATATATCGCTAGTGTGGCACCTTTTCTTAGCGATTTAGCGGTACTTTCGTACCGCTAAAGTCGTTAAGAAGATCGCTAACGGCGATAGCGTCGTTAACTATATCGCTAAATGTGGCCGCACTTAGCGATATAGAAACAATCCCGCTAGCGATCGCATTAGTATGCGTCGTTATCGTGATCGCTAGCGGGATTGTTTAGTGTGGCAGTACCTTAAGTCTCCTTGTCTGTGGTTTCTTCCCTGCTGTGTCTTGCCTTGTGGTCTCTCTGTATCTCTCTCTGCCCCTTGTCCGCACTCTTGCAGTTCCGCTCTGCCTCGCTCCTGCAGCTGCAGTAATCTCTTGCTGCAGCTCATCTCCGCATATCTTGCGGTTCCACTCTGCCTCGCTCCGGCTGCCGCAGCAATCTCTTGCTGCAGCTCCTCTCCGTATATCTTGCGGTTTCGCTCTGCTTTGCTCCTGCCTCTGTAGTACCTCTTGCGGCTCTACAGCCCTTCTCTGCAGCCTTGCGGTTCTCCTCCTGTGTGAACAGGTCTCTACCTGTCCCTCCATATACTATTCCTTCCAGGCAGTCCCATTATCTACAGTTGCTGTGTGAACAGCTCTCTAACTATTTCTCCATACACCATTCGTTCCAGTCAGTTCCCGTATCTGCAGTCCTGTGTCTCATCTATGCCTGCCAGTCCTGTGTCTCATCCGTGCCTGCCTGCCCTGTGTCTCAGCCGTGCCACCGTCTCCCCAAGTGGGATCAGCAGCCACAGCCAGACACCACCCTGAAGTTGCACCTGCCTGCCGTACAAGCCTGATCTCACCATCAGAGGCTCCAGTGAAGACCGAGGCAGCTGACCAAGTCAAGCCCCTTCCAGGGTAGTCTGGTTTGTGGCACAATGGGGCCATAACCCCCCATTGGCTCACGCCCATCAGCAAGGGCATGAGCGTGACACTTTTCTTGCTCTGACATTGGAAACTCCTAGTGTGAGAAGAGCAGGATGGATTTTATCAACTATCAGGAAATCCTATGAGAAAACTCTTGTCTTCTGTGAGGAAGGTGAAGCTTGGGCATCACTGGACTTTCAAACAGGACAATGATCATGGGCATAACTCAAAGTCCACCAAGGTTTGGATTCAGAAGAAGTCCTGGAAGATTCTGGAATGGCTGTCACAGACTTGAACACTATAGAAAATCTTTGACAGGACTTGAAGAAAGTATTTATAGCATGCAATCAAATACCATTAACCCCTTCACCCCCAAGGGTGGTTTGCACGTTAATGACCGGGACAATTTTTACAATTCTGACCACTGTCTCTTTATGAGGTTATAACTCCGGAACGCTTCAACGGATCTTCGCGATTCTGAGATTGTTTTCTCGTGACATATTGTACTTCATGTTAGTGGTAAAATTTCTTCCATATAACTTGCGTTTATTTTTGAAAAAAACGCAAATATGGCGAAAATTTTGAAAATTTAGCAATTTTCAAACTTTGAATTTTTATTCCCTTAAAACAGAGAAATATGTCACACAAAATAGTTAAGAAATAACATTTCCCACATGTCTACTTTACATCAGCACAATTTTGGAATCAAAATTTTTTTTTGTTAGGAAGTTATAAGGGTTAAAAGTTGACCAGCGATTTCTCATTTTTACAACAAAATTTACAAAGCCATTTTTTTTAGGGACCACCTCTCATTTGAAGTCACTTTGAGGGGTCTACATGACAGAAAATACCCAAAAGTGACACCATTCTAAAAACTGCACCCCTCAAGGTACTCAAAACCACATTCAAGAAGTTTATTAACCCTTCAGGTGCTTCACAGGAACTAAAGCAACGTGGAAGGAAAAAATGAATATTTAACTTTTTAGCCACAAAAATGATTTTTTACAAACTTTTTTTTATTTTCACAAGGGTAAAAGGAGAAAATGGACAGATAAGGTTGTTATGCAATTTCTCCTGAGTACGCCAATACCCCATATGTGGGGGAAAACCACTGTTTGGGTACACGGCAGAGCTCGTAAGGGAAGGAGCGCCGTTTGACTTTTTCAAACTAAAATTGGCTGGAGTTGAGATTGGACGCCATGTCGCGCTTGGAGAACCTCTGATGCGCCTAAACAGTGGAAACCCCCCACAAGTGACACCATTTTGGAAACTAGACCCCCTAAGGTACTTATCTAGATCTGTTGTGAGCACTTTGAACCCCCAAGTGTTTCACAAAAGTTTATAATGCCTGGGTGTGAAAAAAAAAAAAAAAAAAATTTCCACAAAAATGATTTTTTAGTCCTAAATTTTTGAATTTTCCCAAGGAAATTGGACCCCAAAAGTTGTTGTCCAATTTGTCCTGAGTACGCTGATACCCCATATGTGGGGGTGGAAAACTGTTTGGGCGCACGGCAGGGCTTGGAAAGGAAGTAGTAACGTTTTGGAATGCAGACGTTGATGGGGGTCATGTTCCGTTTGCAGTGCCCCAGATGAGCCTAAACAGTGGAAATCCCCCACAAGTGACCCCATTTTGGAAACTAGACCCCCTAAGGAACTTATCTAGATCTTTGGTGAGCACTTTGAACCCCCAAGTGCTTCACACAAGTTTATAATGCCCGGGCATGAAAATAAAAAATCCTATTTTTTTCCCACAAAAATTATCTTTTAGTCACTAATTTTTTATTTTACCAAGGGTATCAGGAGAAATTGGACCACATAAGTTGTTGTCCAATTTGTCCTGAGTACGCTGATGCCCCATATGTGGGGGGGAACCACTGTTTGGGCGCACGGCAGAGCTCGGAAGGGAAGGAGCACCATTTGACTTTTTCCAACCAAAATTGGCTGGAATTGAGATTGGATGCCATGTTGCATTTGGAGAGCCCCTGATGTGCCTAAACAGTGGAAACCCCCCACAAATGACCCCATTTGGGAAACTAGACCCCCTAAGGAACTTATCTAGATCTTTGGTGAGCAATTTGAACCCTCAAGTGCTTCACACAAGTTTATAACGTAGAGCCGTAAAATTTAAAAATCATATTTTTTCCACAAAAATGATCTTTTCACCCGAATTTTTATTTTTCCAAGGGTAACAAGACTCCAAAAGTTATTGTGCAATTTGTCCTGAGTACACTGATACCCCATATGTGGGGGTATACCACTGTTTGGGTGCATGGCAGAGTTTGGAAGGAAGGAGCGCCGTCTCACTTTTTCAACGCAGAATTGGCTGGACGCCATGTCGTGTTTGGAGAGCTCCTGATCTGCCTAAACAGTGGAAACCCCCCACAAATGACACCATTTTGGAAACTAGACCCCTCAAGGAACTTATCTAGATGTGTGGTGAGAACTTTGAACCCCCAGGTGTTTCACTAAAGTTTATAACGTACAGCCTTAAAATAAAAAATCCTTTTTTTTTTTTACAAAAATGATTTTTTCGCCCCCAATATTTTATTTTCACAAGGGTAACAGAAGAAATTGGAACCCAAAAGTTGTTGTCCAATTTGTCCTGAGTACGCTGATACCCAATATGTAGGAGAAAACTACTGTATGGGTGCACGTCAGGGCTCGGAAGGGAAGTAGTGACGTTTTGGATTGCAGACTTTGATGGAATGGTCTGGGGGCGTCATGTCGCATTTGGAGAGCCCCTGATACGCCTAAACAGTGGAAACCCCCACAAGTGACCCCATTTTGGAAAATAGACCCCACAAGGAACTTATCTAGATGTGTGGTGAGCACTTTGAACCCCGAAGTGCTTCACAGAAGTTTATAACGCACAGCCGTAAAAATAAAAAATCCTTTTTTTTTTTACAAAAATGATTTTTTCGCCCCCAATATTTTATTTTCACAAGGGTAACAGGAGAAATTGGACCCCAAAAGTTGTTGTCCAATTTGTCCTGAGTACGCTGATACCCAATATGTGGGAGAAAACTACTGTATGGGCGCATGTCAGGGCTCGGAAAGGGAAGTAGTGACGTTTTGGATTGCAGACTTTGATGGAATGGTCTGGGGGCGTCATGTCGCATTTGGAGAGCCCCTGATGCGCCTAAACAGTGGAAACCCCCACAAGTGACCCCATTTTGGAAAATAGACCCCACTAGGAACTTACCTAGATGTGTGGTGAGCACTTTGAACCCCGAAGTGCTTCACAGAAGTTTATAACGCACAGCCGTAAAAATAAAAAATCCTTTTTTTTTTACAAAAATGATTTTTTCGCCCCCAATATTTTATTTTCACAAGGGTAACAGGAGAAATTGGACCCCAAAAGTTGTTGTCCAATTTGTCCTGAGTACGCTGATACCCAATATGTGGGAGAAAACTACTGTATGGGCGCATGTCAGGGCTCGGAAAGGGAAGTAGTGACGTTTTGGATTGCAGACTTTGATGGAATGGTCTGGGGGCGTCATGTCGCATTTGGAGAGCCCCTGATGCGCCTAAACAGTGGAAATCCCCAACAAGTGACCCCATTTTGGAAAATAGACCCCACAAGGAACTTATTTAGATGTGTGGTGAGCGCTATGAAGCCCCAAGTGCTTCACAGAAGTTTATAATGTACAGCCGTAAAAACAAAAAAATCTTATTTTTTTTTACAAAAATAATATTTTCGCCCCCAGTTTTTTATTTTCCCAAGGGTAACAGAAGAAATAGGACAAATTTCACAATAACTCTTGGGGTCCAGAGTACGCTGATACCCCATATGTGGGGATAAACTACTGTTTGGACGCATGGCAGAGCTCAGAAGTGAAGGAACACCGTTTGACTTTTTCAAAGCAGAATTGGCTGGAATGGAGATCAGACGCCATGTCACATTTGGAGAGCCCCTGATGTGCCTAAACAGCGGAAACCCCCCAATTCTAACTCCAACCCTAACCCCAACACACCCCTAACCCTAGTCCCAACCCTAATCCCAACCCTAACCTTAATCCAAACGCTAACCCTAATCCTAACTTTAGCGCCAACCCTAACCCTAACTTTAGCCAAAACCCTAACCCTAACCCTAATGGGAAAATGGAAATAAATACATTTTTTTTATTTTATTATTTTTCCCTAACTAAGGGGTGATAAAGGGGGTTTGATTTACTATTTATAGCGGTTTTTATGATTGGCAGCTGTCACGCTAAAAGACGCTTTTTATTGCAAAAAGTAGTTTTTTGCATCGCCACATTTTGAGAGCTATAATTTTTGCATATTTTGGCCCACAGAGTCATGTGAGGTCTTAATTTTTGCGGGACGAGGTGACGCTTTTATTGGTACCATTTTTGAGCACGTGACATTTTTTGATCGCTTTTTATTTCGATTTTTGGGAGGTTAGAATGAACAAAAATCAGCAATTCATGAATTTCTTTTGGGTGAGGCGTTTTTATTGTTCCGCGTGTGGTAAAATTGATAAAGCAGTTTTATTCTTCGGGTCAGTACGATTATGGCGATACTCATTTATATCATTTTTTTATGTTTTCGCGCTTTTATAGAATAAAAACAATTTTATATAAAAATAATTATTTTTGCATCGCTTTATTCTGCGAGCTATAACTTTTTTATTTTTTTGCTGATGATGCTGTGTGACGGCTCGTTTTTGCGGGACAAGATGACGTTTTCAGCGGTACCATGTTTATTTATATCCGTCTTTTTGATCGCGTGTTATTCCACTTTTTGTTCAGCGGTATGATGATAAAGCACTGATTTTTTGCTTCGTTTTTATTTTTTATTTTTTAAGGGGTTCACAAAAGGGGTTAACTAGTGGGACATTTTTATAGGGGGGGTCGTTACGGACGCGGCGATACCATATATGTGTACTTTTATTGTTTTATTTTTTTTATTTACAATAAGTAATGAATTTATTGGGAATATTTTTTTTTTTTTTTTTTTTTTTTTGGATTTTTTTTTTACACATGTTTATTTTTACTTTTTTTACTTTTTTACTTTGTCCCAGGGTGGGACATCACTGTATTTCATCAGATCGCTGGTGTGACAGTGTGCACAGCACTCTGTCACACCAGCGATCGCTCAGGCAGTGCAGCAGGCTTCTCAGTGCCTGCTCTCGGCAGGCACTGAGGAAGCCGCCTCCCTCCAGGACCCAGCGCCATCTTGGATCCGGGTCCTGGGAGGGAGGAAGCCCTCAGAGCAGCGCGATCACATCGCGCTGGTCTGAGGGTCTCAGGGGGGCGCGCAGGGAGCCCCCACACTGCGCGATCCTCCCCTGTGCCCCCAGTACACCGCGATCATGTTTGATCGCGGTGTGCAAGGGGTTAATGTGCCGGGAGCGGTCCGTGACCGCTCCTGACACACAGTCACGGGTGTCAGCTGTGATAATCAGCTGACACCCGGCGGCGATTAGCTGCGCTCCCTCGGGGAGCGCAGCTAATCGCCTATGACGTACTATCCCGTCCATGGTCAGAATGGCACGGGTTTTATGGACGGGATAGTACGTCTAATGTCAGAGAGGGGTTAATAAACTAGAGGCCAACGCCCTTGCGAAGTAGGCTAAGATTACACAGGAATGCTGCCAAAAACTGATGTCTGGCTGTGCATCACATTTGCAGCAGGTCGTAACAGCGAAAGGGGCTCTACTAAGTACTAAAGACATTTGTCCTGAAGATATTGAATAATTCTCAGACTGCTTGAGTTATTGTAAGTGGTATTTTGTGATGAAATTGGAGAATCCACTTGTTATATTAGTTGTGTTTAGTTTTTTAAATGTAACAACCCTGCTGGCATCACTGTATGGCCTCCCATCCCCCACCTGCCTTACACACCAGTTTACTCACTACTCCGGGCCATGCTTTGAGTTCTGTCTTCTGCCGACTCCATGCTGTGTACCTCAATGTCTCCTGCCTGCTCTTTGCATACTTCCTGGCTGTGTGCATAGGGGGCGGCGCCGGCACTTCCTGGCTCTTATAGAGTCAGTGTGCACCTTTCTAAGGTGTCCCCAGCCAATTGCCCAGAGACCTCCGGTACTTAAGGCATCCCCGCCCATAGGAGAATGCCTGAGCAATGATTTTTGCTGAGTTGCCAGGTCTTGTCCTGTTTTCTGCCTTCTCTGGGGACTTAATACCCAGACCTGTTACTGTGCTTACATACCTTGGTCTATTCCAGTGTTTCTTGCTTAGTCCGCCACCTTGGGGGCAGAATACCCAGGCCGTCGTCCTTAGTTCTTGTACCTGTTCTTGTTCCTGACCTTGTCAGTACTCAGTCCTATTTCTGTGTCCGTTCTATTCTTGTCTGTAGCCTTTCCCACCTGCTGTGTGTATCCTTGTGTCTACTGTGGTTCTGCTCTGTGGTTCTGAAGGCAATTGTCTATGCTGTGAAGATACGAGATGTGCAACATCTGAAACAACAGATACTGGAAGCCTGTGCTAGCATTTCTTCTGTGGTGTTGCTATCAGTGTGTCAAGAGTGGGAGAAGAGGGTTGCATTGACAATCCAACACAATGGTGAGCACTTTGAACACATTTTATAAGTGGTCATAAACTTGTAAATAACTCATGAAAGAATAAAGTTACATTAAAACCAAGCATACCATTGTTTTTCTTGTGAAATTCTCAATGAGTTCAATGCGTCACATGACCCTTTCCCATTGGAAAAAATAAAGTTGGATACAAAATGGCAGACTTCAAAATGGCCGTCATGGTCACCGCCCATCTTGAAAAGTTTTCCCCCTTCCATATACTATTGTGCCAGAAACAGGAAGTTGATATCACCAACCATTCCCACTTTATTTAGGTGTATAAATGGCCCACCCTGTATACACAGTTGTGCTCAAAAGTTTACATACCCTGGCAGAATTTATATTTTCTTGGCCTTTTTTCAGAGAATATGAATGATAACACCAAAACTTTTTCTCCACTTATGGTTAGTGTTTGGGTGAAGTCATTTATTGTCAAACTACTGTGTTTTCTCTTTTTAAATCATAATGAGAACCCAAACATCCAAATGACCCTGATCAAAAGTTTACAACACCATTTCTTAATACCTTGTATTGCCCCCTCTAACATCAATGACAGCTTGAAGTCTTTTGTGGTAGCTGTGGATGATAGTCTTTATTTTCTCAGATGTTAAAGCTGCCCACTCTTCTTGGCAAAAAGACACCAAGTCCTGTAAACTTCTGGGCTGTCTAGCATGAACTGCGTGCTTGAGATCTCCCAGAGTGGCTAAATGATATTGAGGTCAGGAGACTGAGATGGCCACTCCAGAACCTTCACTTTGTTCTGCAGTAGCCAATGAAAAGTAGACTTGGCCATGTGTTTTGGATCGTTGTCATGTTGGAACGTCCAAGTACGTTCCATGTGCAGCTTCCGGGCTGATGATTGCAAATTTTCCTCCAGTATTTGCTGATAACATGCTGCATTCATATTTCTTTCAACTGTAACCAAATTTCCTATACCTATGTAGCTCACACATCCCCAAAACATCAGCGATCCACCTCCGTGCTTTACAGTAGGAATGGTGTTCCTTTCATTATAGGCCTTTTTGACCTCTCTCCAAATGTAACGCTTATGGCTGTGGCCAAAAAGTTCAATTTTGGTCTCATCACTCCAAATTTCCTTGTGTTAGGGGTCGAGTTGCCGCTTCTGCACAAGGGGAATCTCGAACCATCCCCGCTGCGGTCTCCCATCCGTCTCCGGCCGCAGT
This sequence comes from Oophaga sylvatica, assembly GCA_033576555.1. Lineage (NCBI taxonomy): Eukaryota > Metazoa > Chordata > Amphibia > Anura > Dendrobatidae > Oophaga > Oophaga sylvatica. Next base: position 74,243,714 of record JARQOD010000005.1, read on the forward strand.
GGACGCTGCTCAGCAGAGACGTCGGTCCCAGCGTCTCGCCCAGTCTAATACTGTGCAGAGGATTGCTGCTGCCTCTCCAGGTTCTGCTATTGTAGCCAGTACTGGTCAGCGGCGAGCAGGCGTCTTTGGGACTAAGTCCTGCGTTTCCCCTTCTGAGCATGCCCTGGGTAAGATCTCTCATTTGAGATCAGGGGTCACGTGCTCAGGTACTGCAGCAACTCCTATTGGCCCGCCAGGAAGGTCCTGAAACTGCTGAGGTTCTGAAACAGTTTCTCATTGGTCCTTTTCTGGAAGGTCTTGTAGTTGCTGCTATAAAAGGGTTGCATGGCCGCTCGGCCATGCGCTAGTATCAATTGTGTTATGTGCTTTGCGCCAGTGTGATCATGCACGCATGCGGTTAGGGCTCGGCTGAAATAAGCCCCTAGAATACCGGCACCTCCGGTGAGGCGTTTTGTATGCACGTGTTCAGGGCTTGGCTGAAATAGCCTCTAGAATACCGGCTACTCCGGTGAGGAGTTGCTTGTTTGCGTTGCTGACTGCATGACCATGGACTGCTATCCGCACAGCAGTTATCTGTTTACCCCTGTGGTGTTAACAGGACACAGTCTCGTTCTCTGCATCTCTACCTCAGCGACTCTGTGGTGTAACAGAGTTCGCTCATACCACCATATAGTGCCACAACACCTATGTCTGCGGCTCTGTGAAGTAACAGAGCTTGCTTATATAACCTGTCATCTTACTAGCAGCAGGCTCTGTCTGCACGGTGGACCCCGGGCTGCGAACGCATCTATTATTTATATTTATTTGGTGCGTTCAGCAGTCCTTAACACCTTGTTACAGAAGTTTTGAGGTTTGTCTCTGTTCTGTTTTGCGCATTATAGGCTGGATATTTTGCGGCATTTGCGCAGTAATGGCTTTCTTCTGGCGACTCGACCATGCAGCCCATTTTTCTTCAAGTGCTTCCTTATTGTGCATCTTGAAACAGCCACACCACTAGTTTCCAGTTTTTCAGCTGATGTTATTTGTGGCTTTTTCTTTGCATCCCAAACAATTTTCCTCGCAGTTGTGGATGAAATTTTTGTTGGTCTACCTGACTGTGGTTTTGTTTTTACAGAGCCCCTGATTTTCCATTTGTTAATCACAGTTTGATTGCTGCTGACTGGCATTATCAATTCCTTGGATATCTTTTTGTATCCCTTTTCTGTTTTATACAGTTCAACTACCTTTTCCCATAGATACGTTGACAAATCTTTTGCTTTCCCTATGATTCACAATCCAGAAATATCAGTGGCTGAATGAAAGATGCAAGAGTCTGTCTGGATCCCAGAAACTCACTCAGCTTTTATGCTCACACACTGATTACATGCAAACAGGTCACAGGTGAGGATGTTACCTTTAGTAGCCAGTCAAACCTATTTGTGTCAACTTCTGTGCATGTTATCAGGCTTAAATCGCCAGGGTATGAAAACTTTTGATCAGGGTCATTTGGATGTTTTGGGTTGTCATTATGATTTAAAAAAAAATAAAACACAGTAGTTTGACAATAAATGGCTTCACCCAACAACTAACCATGAGTGGAGAAAAAGTTTTGGTGTTATCATTCATATTCTTTGAAAAAAGGCCAAGAAAGCAAAAATTCTGCCGAGGTTTGTAAACTTTTGAGCATAACTGAATATATATGTGTGTGTATATAGCGGGCGAAATAAGTATTGAACACGTCACCAATTTTTTAACTAAATATAGTTAAAAAAGTGCTATATGACACAGGGAAAAGGAATTGAATGCATGAAGAAAGAGGGTGTAAAAAGCCATGGAAAATTATGACACCAGCTGAAATATATCAGTAATTAGAAAGCATCCTGCCACCTAATGAAAAATAATATCTGCTGGCTCAACTAATGGCCTATAAAAAGGTAGTGCTGTCTGAAGACCTTTGCAACTTATTGTTGCAAAACATACTGATGGAATTGGTTACAGAAGAATTTCTAAACTATTGAAGGATCCATTGATCCCTTTTGGGGCCATAATCCTGAAGTGGAAAGAACATAATTTCACCATAAACTGACCATGACCAGGTGTTCCCCATAAGGTTTTAACAGAGTGAAAGAATTATCAAAAGATTTTTCCAAGAGCCAACGACCATCTGTGGAGAGCTACAGAAAGACCTGGAATCAGCAGGTACAGTTGTTTAAAAACATTAAGTAATGTACTCACCCTCTATGGCTTGTATGCACGCTCACCATGCAAGACTCCACTGCTGAACAATAAGCATGTTCAAGCACATCTAAATTTTGCTCAACATTTAGACAAGCCTGTGAAATACTAGGAGAATATTAAATTTAACGCTTTGGATGACCTAATACACATCATGTTTAGAGGCCAAAAGGCACTGAATATCACCCACAAAACACCATATCTACAGTAAAGTTTGGAGGTGGGAACATCATGGTGTGGGGCTGTTTTTCAGAATACAGCACTAGCAAACTTCATATAATTGGAGGAAGAATGAATGGACAAATGTACTAAGATATCCTTGATAAAAATCTGCTGCCATCTACCAGGATGATGAAGATGAAATGAGGGTGGACACTTCAGCAAGACAGTGATCCCAAACACACAGCCAAGGAAACTTTCAAGTGGTTTCAGAGAAAGATAATAAAGCTGCTAGAATGGCCCAGCCAATCACATGACCTGAATCCAATAGAAAAGTTATGGAAGGAACTAAAGCTCAGAGTTCATAGAAGGAGTCCACAGAAGCTTCAGGACTTGAACAGTGTGTGAAAGAATGGACGAAATTCACACCAGAGCAGTGCATGTGAGTAGTTTCTCCATACAGGTGTCTTGAAGCTGTCATCATCAGCAAAGGCTTTTGTACGAAGTATTAATTAAAATTCAGTAAGCGTGTTCATTACTTGATCCCTGTGTCATTTGTCATTATTACAAATAACTTAATTTATGGACATCTATGGCATCATTTCTTTGCCTGTGTGGATTGGATGGGTTGTTACTAGGGATGAGCGAGCACTAAAATGCTCCGATGCTCGTTACTTGAACCAGGCAATACTTAATGCTCGGATGCTCATTTCAAGTAACAAGTATAATGGTGAGTCAATGGGATACCCAAGCATTTTTATAGCAAATCCTACAAGGAGGTCTGGGGGGCATTGAAAATGGAAAAAGTGCTGAATGGAAGGAGAATAGCATGAGGAAGACCCCTGAAAGTGTCTCGACCACGCACCACAATTGTGGGTTTCCAGGGATATGGGGTACTCGGAGCCGAGCCTGTAGATTTCTATAGGGGATGTCACTGGTAGCGTGGCTCGGTCCGTGTCCCTGGCGGTCAGGCGTTAAAGGGGGGTTTATTTACAGGGGATTTAGTAGATAACAGTTCGTGACGCCACCTGTAGTTGTCTGATCACTAAGACCAGCGCTGCAGTAGATCTCTGAGGGGATGTTGTGGCAGCTAGATGACGGGTCCCCCACAGGTGGGACTGGTCCCTCAAAGTCTATGGTATTAATGATGTAGGGTGCAGATAAATGAATCAGTCTCACACCATCCAGCGTCTTTCCATACCTTTTACTTGTCAGATGTTTAGGCAGGTCCCAGGGAGGCTGGTCGGGGTGGAGAATGTGCTTCAAGATAACAGCTGAACAGGTTAGAGGCCTCCTTTACTTCCAATATGATGAGTCCACTAGCATAGAGCTAAGTTAACTCCGAATACTCCAGCTAACTCCATAGCTGTACTGCCCGGTCAGCATTGTGGTCGGAGCCTTCCAAGTGATGGAACTAGGTTCTTGCTTTTGTCGTGCACTGACTCAAAGTTCCTATTCCACCTGACCCCTGTTACGTACCGACACTCCAAGGGCTGCTTTCTGCGACCTAAGGTCCAGTAAGACTCTGGTTTTCCTGTCACTACGCCTGAAGCTGTAGCGACACCTCGGTCCCCAGTGACCGGGTAAATTGTGCAGGATAGTTCAATCCTTAAGGCACTTCTAGAATTCTTTCCACTGCGCCCTTCGCCCTGTTCGCGCTTTTAACATAAGCACTCCACACTTCCTAGGATAGTACAAGCCAATCCTTTCTTACTTCTTCCTTTGGGCTTGCTAACAGATTCTCAGTATTCTCCTAGTTCAGGAACTCATCAACTGAACTTCACTGTCCTTGGGACAGGCGACTGAAGTTTCTGCTGCAAACTTTCCTTTCTTCAAAGCTGTCTCCGTCTGTCTGACTTTAGCTCACACAGAGCTCTGACAGGAAATGCAATCTGATCTCCTCTCCTCCTGCACAGACTGACTGGCCAACTGACTGGGAACTCCCGGAAAGCCTCTGCCTGACTGACTGACTGAGCTTATATACCCTATGGGTGTGTCCAAATGTGTGATGGAGTGAATGGATATCGAGCATTAAACTGTTACCTCTCCGCACATCCTCCAGGGTACTGTGTGCCTTACACACCAGGGCTACACAAAAGTATCCCAGACTCCAAGATTGCTGCTGAGAACAATGATGTCACACTTTTACTCCACTTTATAGACTGGCAATAAAACATTCAAAATCGAAGAGAAATTGGCATTTACAGGAAAAAAAATGTTAAGAAACATTCTTTCCTGTGTAAAGATTGTTTTATATATTGCGCAAAATTGAAACAAGATTTTAAAAAATAATAATTGAAGTAAAAAAAAATTAATTTGTATTATAAAATTAGAAATTTAAGTGTAATTTATCAAGGAAGCAAGAACTGTAAAAACAATTGATAGAAGACAGACTTAGATACACGCTGTATTAGATCAAAATGAGGGCCTCATACACATTCTGCTCAAATTTTTACATATTGGTACTCCTAGACTCATAAAGGCTATGCACCAAGTGCAAAACCTGCCAAAAATTTCAAGGAGAGTATCCATACACCCTTGAAGGCACCAACTGGAGGGCCTCATTAAAAAAAAAAAGTGGAGTTGTGGTACTTCAATATCCTAATTACCTCTTCAGAGAGTAAGAGGACTTGAACTCTGTAGCACCACCTGTTGGAAGCAGCAGGGGTGGGATTCAGCCGGTTCTCCCCGGTTCGATGGAACGCTTGTTAAAAAAGTAGCCGGTTCCCCGAACTGGGGAGATTCAGAGCCGCGATCCGGTACTGGCCCCACAGCCCCAGCACATGTACAGGGACGGCTGCACAGCAAATTGCCTGCGGCCGTGCCTGCTGTACTGTGACGCGGCCGGCAGCAGACACAGCCGACCGCGTCACAGCGTTCAAGCGGAGCCCGGGAGCTGTGCACGGCCGTCACCTTGACGGCTGCGCAGCTCCTTCATCCTCCCTCTCTACTTTCTGGTGTCGGGCCTGCACGATGACGTCATCGCACAGGCCTGACATGTACGGGACGCTGGAAGCGGAGAGGCGCTGCTGGGGAGCGGCTGTGAGGAGTCTGAGGTAAGTATGGGAAACTTTTTTTTTTGCTTATAAAATGAATTGAGGGGCTGCGGGGACTGCACATGGTGGAGGGGGGCTACACATGGTGGAGGGGGCTGCACATGATGGAGGGGGCTGCGGGGGCTGTACATGATGGAGGTGGGTGCGGGGGCTGTACATGATGAAGGGGGATGAATGGGGCTGCACATGATGGAGGGGGGTGCGGGGGCTGCACATGGTGGAGGGGGCTGTACATGTGGCGGGGCTGTACATGATGGAGGGGGCTGCGGGGGCTGTACATGATGGAGGGGGGTGCGGGGGCTGTACATGATGAAGGGGTAAATGGGGCTAGCCTGTACATGACGGAGGGGGGTGAATGGGGCTGTACATGATGGAGGGGGATGAATGGGGCTGCACATGATGGAGGGGGGGTGCGGGGGCTGTACATGATGAAGGGGTGAATGGGGCTGTACATGATGAAGGGGTGAATGGGGCTGCACATGATGGAGGAGGTGAATGGGGCTGTACATGAGGAAGGGGTGAATGGGGCTGTACATGATGGAGGGGGTGAATGGGGCTGTACATGATGAAGGGGTAAATTGGGCTTTACATGATGAAGGGGGTGAATGGGGCTGTACATGATGAAGGGGGTGAATTGGGCTTTACATGATGGAGGGGGTGAATGGGGCTGTACATGATGGAGGGGGGGTGAATGGGGCTGTACATAATGTGGGGGGAGTGGGGATGCACATGATGGAGTGGGGCTGCACATGATGAAGTGGGGGGAGTGGGGCTGTACATGATGGAGTGGGGCTACACTTGATAACGGGGTAAGGGGGATTGCACATGATGAAGGGGGAGTGGGGCTGCACATGATGACTGGGAGGGTAAGGGGATTGCACATGATGAAGTGGGGGGAGTTGGGCTGCACATGATGAAGTGGGGGGAGTGGGGGCTGCATATGATGAAGTGGGGGTAAGAGGGACTGCACATGATGATGGGGTAAGAGTGACTG
>JARQOD010000005.1:74250236-74404278 GCA_033576555.1 Oophaga sylvatica
CTGATCACGTCCTTAAATTTTTCTGTTGAACAAGTTTTCATAAAGAAAAAAATACCCACAGAGACGTGCATTTTTTTGGGTCAGGGTTTTGAACTTGTTTCCTCTTCAAATAAAAGGATCCAAAAAAAAAATATAGATCACAGAGATGCATCAATGTGAAACTTGGAAGTTTGGAAGGAAGCCTTAGGCCAGTTTTACACATCTGACATTCATGGTCCATGTACAGACAGCAATGTCCAGACGGCCTGCATTTCTCCGGACACGGAGTTTGGGTCAAGAGAACCCTTGGCCATTCAGACATCACTGCCTGTAGTCAGACTGCGAATCTCAGATATGTGAAACAGAGATACTTGTGGAATAAAATGACAGATTAAAACTTAATCCATTGTGCTTAAAAACTCAGGACATCAGGAACATTTTACAGACATGTGAGACGTAAAAGAGGAGGAAATTATCACTTTCTTGTAAAAATAATCCACCATGATATCTCTACAAGCAGTTAATTATTGTACAGCAACTGTGGACTCACTTACCGGAAGTCGTATATTCCCACCAAAATAACGTGGGCACCTGCTGAAGACCGTAGCAAGCGACAGTTGCCCAAGTGCATTAACTGGTGACAGGTGGAAGAGTTGGGAGCACTTGCTATAACCGTTGCTGTCATTGAATGGACAATAAGCAATAAATGTGGGAACAGACACAGAGAAAGCTGTAGGCAATATAACTGTCAGTGGCGAGTTGTGTCTTGTGGATTACGACGGCAGGCGGGGTGGGTGTGCACAGCAGGTTCAACAGTAAATGGGGTCTTAGGTAGTTTAACAGTTGTAGAATAACTCCATTCATGCCTATATTAAAGCAACAGCAACAGAGTCACATTGTCACCCACCTGCTTCTATCAAATTTAGCAATGGACCTTCCTTAAGATAATTTCACTTTAACAATGACCCTTTTCTTTGTAAGTGGTATTTTAATCTTTGCACATCTCCTAAACACTTTTATTCACGAAAACTTGAAAGATATTGACCATTGTCTTGCAAAATCATAGAGATAGTGTCATACTAAAAGGTTATATCCTAGCCATAGAATAAAAGATAACTTGCTGATTGCTGGGAGTCCGACTGCGGAGACTCCAAGTGATTCCAAGATCAAAGTAACGCAGAGCGCTATAACTGGCAATCCAATAGACAATGAACGGCGCGAAGGTCGAGCATGTGAATGTGTCTGCTCCATTCAGGATTCCAGGGTTCCAGAACCCCACTCCCAGGGGTCAGAGTCACAGAAATCAACAAACTATCCCCTGTCCTATGAATAAGGAACAACTTGATTTTGGGGGGAATAACTCTTTACGAGTAAAATGTTCAAAGTGTGGGTTCAGTATCGCGAGTGGAAGTAGACGAGAATTAGATAAAACATGATGGATTGGAGCTATGAGAAATATTTCAAAAATTTCAAAAACTTAACTTGAAATTCGTATCTTTATCATTGAATATAAAGAACTATCTAAAAGCTGAGGAAGCATTGTACAGCTCCTGGTAGATTGGTAGATGTAATTTAGTAAAAATGCTTATTGTCCCTGAAATCCTTTGTATCATACAAACTCACATGTTACTTGGAGAGAACGTTGCGCTCTGTGACCAAACACCCAGCCGGTTTGTCATTTTTGAAACAGTCACATTACGTTGCGTGCACAACTATTGTGCAACCCAGCATTACGGTGACACTGAATGCAACACTAAGGCCGGGACTTTACAGTGACTTTGGTTGCAACAGACAAGTGCTGTTCACAAACGTACTACATCGCAGCAAATTGTAAATGTATGTAGTCAAGTTTGCGACCTTCAGCGTAGCAGCCCAGTGAGGCTATCTTTAGGCATGACTTGTGTCATAGCCAAGGCTGCCCTGTAGCTCCAGTCTATGAAACAGGCTCAGTATTTTATTCTTCTGTAACCTATCAGATCCGGAATAGCCTATTGCCAATAGTCATTCCCATATTACATCCTGGTTCTAATTCTATATTCTATTCTATTACCGGTATATTAAAACCTGTTTCCATCAAGCGAGTCGTCCTTCGTTGCCCGGAGAGCGGCACTTTATTCCAGAATATCTCTACTTGCCTTAGAATACATAAGAATCTTGCTAGGACAGCTGTCAGACATTTTATGTGAAATATTTGTAGAATGCTTGTGATATATATAATATATATTATCTAAATGTATTATGTGTTATGTCTGGTCCACAGGGTATGGTATGTCTGCACAAATTGTGATATATAATATATATATATATGTAATCTCCTGGCAGCGTTGCTGACGTCTTGCAGCGTCCAATCTATTCCATAAGTGACAATAGGAATAATATGTAACACTGTGAGAGAATCAGAGAACTTTATGTTGTACTCAAAAACAGCAATTACGGTAGACCTGTTCGTTTATGGTTTGCTATGTCTGGGTGCTAAACTTTCCCTTTAGTGACCAGTGTCAGGCAGCTGCTGCCAAGGGAATCAAAATAATGGGATGCATTAAAGGAGGAAAAGATGCTCAGGACAAGAATGTAGTTTTTCCTCCAGTGGCTAAGAAGGACATATCTGAATTAGAATGGGTGCGGAGATGAACGACCAAGGTTATTAAGAGTAGGTAACAGGTAAACAGACTTGGGCTTATTCAGTTTGGAAAAATGAAGGTTTATAGGTGATATTCTTACAATGTACAAATATATGAGGGGACAGTACAAAGATCTTTCTACTGATCTTTTACACCTAGGCCTGGAATGGGGACAACAGGCATCCTCTACATCTAGTGGAAAGAATGTTTAATCATAATCATAGATGCAAATTCTATAATATTAATATTATATCTATTTCTATATTTAAATGGTTGTCCAACTTCTTCAACAAAAATTGAAAGGGCAGGGCATATGATAAAATAATAAAGGAGGCTATGCTCATTACCGGAAGTTATGACATTCCAATGTTCTGGTGATCAAAGAGCGACGTGTAGTTGCTCCTGCACATTGCTGCCCTACAGCTCGATTTATTACCCTGGTCAAGGCAGAGGAACTTTTGGCTACCCCTTCTGACACCAAGCTCACGAGGCATAGAAAGAGTCATTTATGTCCACTGAACATTTTTTGCAGATTAATTTGTGTGTTGGGATGAATAAACATATTTAATATACTTCATAAAATCTGCTGTTTTCCAGCTCCTTGACTTCACTGGTGACATCTGGTATGATACGGTGATTTCTGTATAACCACAGCTAACTAAAATCTAGTCTAATAATTATTCTTCAAAAATGAACACAACCAGAAAAAATATAACACCCTACAGTGGCGGCCAAAAGTTTTGCATTTTTTTAAAAGTGTGATTACTTCTGTCTGGTTGTTGTCATGCCATTTTCCTGGCGATGAATGAAATTGTCATCATGCAAAACCTTAATTTTAACCAAACTGCTTTAGAATACAGGTAGGGTCATTTAATTAAAGAAAACTGGTTGCCAAAAGTTTTGCATATACTATTTATTGATCACAACACGGAGAGTAATTCTTTCTTTACAATGCCATAACTTAGTGTTTTGTAGCATAACCTCATGCTTTAATTATTGCACTACAGAATATTGAAGCCACTAGGGTATTCAAGACATCCTGAGGGATCTTGCTCCTTTCCATTTGCAAATCTGCAAACAATTCATTTTTATTGCTGTGGGTACGGGCCTCAACTCATCCAAAAGGTGCTCTATAGGGGTAAATCAGGTGATTGGCTTGGCCATTGCAACAGGCGAACATTTTTCTTTACGAACCACTTTTTGAATAAATTAGATGTGTGCTTAGGATCATTGTCTCGCTGGAAGTTCCAGCCCCTGCCTACTTTGGTTTTTATCATGTGGCATCATTACATTCTCCAGTATATAATTGTACATGGTAGCATTCATATTTCCATCAATTCTTTGCAGAGGGCCAATGGCAGATGCAGAAAAACAGCCCCAAACCATGACATTGCCCACACCATGTTTCACTGTGGGTGTTTGGTACCTTACATCATAAAGTTTTCCAATTGGGTGGCATATATAGTGCTTGTCATCAATACCAAATAGATTGAACGTGGATTCATCCAACCACAACACCTTAGACCAATCTAACCCTTTCCATTGGCTGTGTGCTTTGACAAACTCAAGTTGGACCATCCGGTTCTTTACAGAGGTGAAAGGCTCCTTGACTGGTAGTCGAGCATTCAACCTTACTGCTTTTAGCCGTCACACCACAGTTTGGATACTCACTTAGACCCCATATTCTTCGTTCATTTCGTGACATCTGTACAGCACTTTTATGGATATCAGATACTGACTTTTTCTTAATAATGTGATCAACTTTGGAGGAAGTTTTCCGTGGTCGTCCACCTCTAGGTTTGTCAGCTGTTCCATAACCACCTTGTTCCTTCTTTATTATACATGACACTTATTCTGAAAACAGTTGAATTCCAGAGCTCCTCTTTTTGGCTTTACCCTGACTTCGCTCTCAGAATAATAAGCTTTCTGACATATGGTGATAAATTTGGCATGTTTTAACCGAAAAACAGACACATAAAAAAAATAAGTACAATTTTTAGGCAAAATTTGACTACTCATCACAAAATATGCAAAACATTTGGCCCATTAAATGTTGAAAACTAACACATAAAGAGATAACACAATGTCAAACACCATTTTCATCCCTATAGCTGATAATTACCATTAGCTTTCGGTTTACTAAAATCACCAGGAAAATGGCATCACAACAACCAGACAGAAGTTATCCACTTTTAAAAAAATGCGACATTTTTGGTCGCTACTGTATATATTCTAATGATTATCGCAAAATATAAAAATTTTATATAAAAAATCTACATATTATACAAGGTTCAATTATACATTATTTTCAGATTCATGGACATAATTTATACAGAAGAAGTGGCCATAAATATTAGAGAAAAGTCATCCAAAACTCACCAAGTGTGTATGAAGGTCTTCCAATTCTTCCCCGCTGGGAGAAGTCTGTAGCAAGAGGTGTTTGGCAGCGGCTTAATCCCCTCTTCCCATTGAAAACACATGCACACTCAGCCAAACTGAGCATGCTTGTGTATGGGAGCATCTGGCATAGCCGTTGGCCAAAGTATTTAACCAGTGATGTAACTAGAGTTCTATAGACCCCATAGCAAAATTTGGACCGTGACCCCCCACCAGCATGTTGGTCATATTTATGGGCCCCTGTAATAATGTCCCCTGTCCTGGCCCCTTATCCTGTAATAATGTTCCCCATCCTGTAATAATGACCCCTATTGTATAATAATGTCCCCGATCATGTAGTATTGTCCGATGTCCTGGCCCTATTCTGTAGTAATGTCATCTGTCCAGTAATAATGTCCCCAATTGTGTAATAATGTCCCCCATCCTGTAATAATGTTCTCTGTCCTGGCCCCTGCTCTGTAGTAATATCCTCTGTCCAGTAATAATGTCCCCATTGTGTAATAATGTCCCCCTTCCTGTAATAATATACCCATTGTGTAATATTGTTCCCCTTCCTGTAATAATGTGTCCAATTATAAAATAATGTCCCCCTTCCTTTAATAATATCTCCCATTCTGTAGTAATGTCCTCTGTCCTGTAATAAGGTCCCCCACCCTGTAATATTATCTCTCATCCTGACCCCCATTCTGTAGTGTTGTCCTCTGTCCTGTAATAATGTCCCCCTTTCTGTAATAATACCTCCCGTCCTGACCCCTATTCTGTATTAATGTCCACTGTCCTATAATAATGTCAACCATCCTGTAATAATCTCTCATCCTGACCACTATTCTGTAGTAATGTCCTCTGTCCTGTAATAATGTCCCCATCCTGTAATAATATCTCCCATCCTAACCCCCATTCTGTAGTAATGTCCTCTGTCCTGTAATAATGTCCCCCACCCTGTAATAATATCTCCTGTCCTGACCCCCATTCTGTAGTAATGTCCTCTGTCCTGTAATAATGTCCCCCACCCTGTGATAATATCTCCTGTCCTGACCCCCATTCTGTAGTAATGTCCTCTGTCCTGTAATAATGTCCCCCACCCTGTGATAATATCTCCTGTCCTGACCCCATTCTGTAGTAATGTCCTCTGTCCTGTAATAATGTCCCCCACCCTGTGATAATATCTCCTGTCCTGACCCCCATTCTGTAGTAATGTCCATGTCCTGTAATAATGTCCCCCATCCTGTAATAATATCTCCTGTCTGGACCCCTATTCTGTAGTAATGTCCTCTGTCCTGTAATAATTTCCTCCACCCTGTAATAATAGCTCCCGTCCTGACCCCCATTCTGTAGTAATGTCCACTGTCCTGTAATAATGTCCCCATCCTGTAATAATATCTGCCTTCCTGACTGCTATTTTTTAGTAATGTCCTCTGTCTTATAATAATGTTCCCCATCCTGTAATAATATCTCCCATCCTGACCCCCATTCTGTAGTAATGTTCATGTCCTGTAATAATGTTCTCCATCCTGTAATAATATCCCAATTGTGTAATAATATCCCCCATACTGTATAATGTACCCTGTCCTGGCCCCTGTTCTGTAGTAATGTCCTCTGTCCAGTAATAATGTCTTCCATTGTGTAATAATGTCCCCCTTCCTGTAATAATGTACCCACTGTGTAAAAATGTTTCCCTTCCTGTAATAATGTCCCCAATTGTATAATAATGTCCCCTTTCCTTTAATAATATCTCTCATTTTGTAGTAATGTACACTGTCCTGTAATAATGTCCCCATCCTGTAATAATTTCTGCCTTCCTGACTGCTATTCTTTAGTAATGTCCTGTCTTATAATAATGTTCCCTATCCTGTAATAATATCTCCTGTCCTGACCCCTATTCTGTACTAATGTCCTCTTTCCTATAATAATGTCCCCATTCTGTAATATTATCTCTTGTCCTGACCCCTTAGCTGTAGTAATGTCCCCATCCTGTAATATCTCCCGTCCTGACCTCCATTCTGTAGTAATGTCCTCTGTCCTGTAATAATGTCCCCATCCTGTAAAATTAGCTCTGGTCCTGACCCCCATTCTGTAATAATGTCCTCTGTCCTGTAATAATGTCCCCATCCTGTAATATTAGCTCTCGTCCTGACCCCCATTCTGTAGTAATGTCCTCTGTCCTGTAATAATGTCCTCATCCTGGAATATTATCTCCCGTCCTGACCCCCATTCTGTAGTAATGTCCTCTGTCCTGTAATAATGTCCTCATCCTGGAATATTATCTCCCGTCCTGACCCCCATTCTGTAGTAATGTCCTCTGTCCTGTAATAATGTCCTCATCCTGGAATATTATCTCCCATCCTGACCCCCATTCGGTAGTAATGTCCTCTGTCCTGTAATAATGTTCTCATCCTGTAATAATATCTCCCGTCCTGACCCCTATTCTGTGGTAATATCTTACGTCCCCCATCCTGTAAAAATGTTCCTCATCCTAAAAGCAGACACGAGGTGAATGTTATTAACCATTTTGTGTGCTATGACTATGTGGATTAAATGGGTTAAAGGGATAATAATCATTCAAAGTTTATACATTGCTAATTTATTAAAATTTTGTTAAATTTCTTAAATATTTTTTTTAAATAAACGCAAAACATATGAACCTAAATTTACTATTATCGTAAATTATAACGTGTCACAAAAAAAAAAACTATCTCAAAATTACTGGGATATGCGCAATCATTCCAGAGTTATTTCCACATTAAGTGACACTGGTCAGATTTGAAAAAAAAAAATGTCCTGGTTACTAAGGGGTCAAAATGATGATGATGATGATAATAATAATAAGTAGTACTAATATTGAGAAAAGTAGTAATAATAATTTAAAAACAGGAGAAGTTATGCTCAGGGATACAGAGCAGCTACATCACTTTCATCTCTTTTTATGTCATCTGGCCTATTTTGCTGTAGTCTGGGACTCTGCAGCCCTTCTGCTCTTTGTTCCTCTCCCTTCCAGTATGCACAGGCAGCAGGGGATTATACCGCCCCTAGTGGAGTGTAGGGGTAGGTGCAGCTCCTGGAGAGAGATAGGGTGGAGAGCACAGTCCCAGGAGAGGAGGCAGAGAGGAGGGGCAGGAGAAAGGTTATGTGTGGTTAGAGCTGCTATCCCAGGGGGAGCCTGAAACTCTCACATTCCTGGCATATCACAGCTAGTGAGGCAGCAGCAGCAGCAGCAGTCAGCTTAGTCCAGCAGTGAGCCAGTCACAGTCAGTCTGCTCTGAGCTCCCAGGCTGTGCACAGCCTGCTCCCTGCACTGAGGATAGCCACCAAGCACACTGCCACATGCTGCAACATTGGGGATGATCTGGTGAGTGCACACTGTCACTCCATGTTGTTCTCCAGGGTTTGGGACTGTGACATGGAGTGTTTGCTTTGTTTTTTGTTTATTCTATTTTTTCTGCAGCACTTTGTATTTTGGCATTTTGCAAATGTTACTATTTTTTATTGCAATGCTTTTTTTTTTTACTTGTTACATTTTAATGTGTTAACAATCAGCATTACTTACAAGGAAGCAATGAACATATGTTACATGTTTACGCAGAGATACCTCTAGATTACCTTTTCTGTTACGTATGCGGGTTTATTTATTATATTTTTTAGTTATAAGATATTATTTATGGTCTACCTTCTAAACATGAGCCCCATAGAGTGCGTATTTATGGGACCGCTCTCTTGCTGGTCCGGATGGCATGTGCTGAGTTTTTGCGATCTGTTTGTCTTTTTTGACTATTTATAGTGTTGTGATCATTCTGGTGACTCGGTGTGCTTTGTTTACAATGGAAGGGTTAACAATGGCGCATTCTTTGGTGGGGAGAGAAGGACAGAAATGCAGGTGTTTGGTCACCCCTAGCAATGGCTAAGGAATTTGTAGGGTATTTTTTTTGTTATTGTTCTTATTTTGAGTACAGGCTTTTGTATAGTTGCGGCCGGGCTGCAATCCACAAAGAATGTCAATTGCAACACAAAGAGACTGGTGATGTCAGACCATAGATATTTCTGAGGTGGTAGTATCTCCTACGCTGTGGACAACAGCTTTGGGCATTAAAAATCCACAGCTTGTGGCCTTTAACCTTCTGTTGTTGACAGCAATATGCAAAATGTGGAATATATATTTTTTTAATTGATCGTTGCATATTAAAATTATGATATGTGTCTACCTGGAATCTACAGGGCATGGCCGAAAAGTAGAAAATGCAACATTTAGAATTCAAATTTTTCCTAATTCCTGTGAGATGTTTCCATAGATTAAACATTGTATGGTTTGTTGTTCAACTTCAACTAGGATTTCTGGTATTCGGCTTAAAAACAGAAGCTGCAGGGGGGCATACCAAAGAAATACTGGACCTTATCTCTTTAGAGAAAAAGGGGAGGGAGAATTCCAATCATTAATACGCCCACTTGCCTAAAACAAAAAAGCAGGTCAGAAGTCTTACCTCTCCAGGTTACTGTGAGGCAGCGGAGTATTAGGGACCAGAGCAGTAGATTGGTATTTGGAATTAACCACTGAAGGTATTGTCAAGGTCAATACGCTCAGAAGTAACAAGGGATCCTCAGCCTCCAGAAATGTCCTCTGATGTTATCTATTGACATGCAAAATTTTGGTAAATGAAATAGTTTGCAAAGAAAAAATGCAGATGATACAGATATACAATATATTTCTCAAAAAGCAAGATGAGCGTAGACCAGTAACAAGTTCCTATTGTAATATGTTGTTTTTTCATTCACAGGCTGCTATCACAAGAGCCTTAGATCAGCAGAAGAAAAGGATTATCCATAATTTTTTCTTTTTCCTATTGTGGGATATATATTTATTTTTTTGAGCAAGAATGAGAACAGCGGAGGATTCGTCTGGAACAGTCCTACACCGTCTTATTCAGGAGCAACTGAGATATGGGAATCTGAGTGAGAATCGCACATTGTTGGCCATTCAACAGCAAGCTTTGAGGGGTGGCGGGGTCATTGGAAGCCCCAGGTCATCACTTGAAAGCCTTGAACAAGAGGAGATGCAGGGGAGTCCTTCAACAAGGCAGGAACCTCAAGGCCAGGAGCATCATTGTGACCATTTCTACTTGGAGAACCCTATGTACAAAGCTTATGAGTTCCAACATAAGGGTGAGGAGCTCCCAACCTATGATGAAGCCAAAGCTGCCCTTGCTCAATATTACGCAGCTCAAAATGTCCAGAATGTTGAACATGTTCCTCATAGGCAGGACCAGTCCCTTATGGAGCTGAAGCATGGTCATGTAAGGTCTCTAAGTGAGAGGCTGCTGCAGATGTCTCTTGAACGTAATGGTGCCAAGTCTCAAAACCTCATAAGCTCCTCACACAGCTTCCCTCAACTTTCTAAGCAATACCAGCTATCAGTAGCCCGTGGACAACATGATGGAGTGGTACACTATAGAAATGCTCCACCTGAGTATCCAACTTACAGCCAACCTGAGCAGATGAGCGGGTATGCTCCCGAACAAAGGCGATATCCTGGAGATCTCCCATTGTACCATCAGCCTGATATCAGGTAAACACATAAAATACAAGAACCATTGTTCTGTTTCCTGTAAAGTCTAACATGGCCCATAATAATTCTTCCTTCTATCTGAGAACCCATAAACCAGACTTCAAACAGTTGACAATCTGAATTGTGCCGGTCTCCATAGATGTATTCGGCCGCACAGACAGACCAACATTGTATTAAAAGCGACATCAAAGGCGGATATAAAAATCTTGTAAACTCTGGTCTTTGGTATTTAAAAGAGATCCCTGACCATAAAGCCTGAACTGGTGGGCTGCGACAATTCTGCATTGTTCACACAGGAAGAGATAAGCAAAGGCAGGAAGTGGCTCCGAGAAATGCCGATAGTAATGAAGGAATATTTTCAGCCTCATAGTAAAAGAATTTTCTCCCTTGTTAGTTCTTGTAACCCCTTTGGCAGCAGCGGCGATTAATCCCATTAACGGAAATACCATTCCCATTGTGAGGGCCATTATGGATTCCTACAGTTCCAGTCAACGAACAGTATAAAGGAAGATGTATTCTTCTGGCTTTAGGCCGTGCACCTACGTCCAGCACCTTCCTTCAGGACGTTGGTATCCGGGCTAGCTCAGGAATGGCATTTAGCTCATAAGGAGGATCAATAATTAATACATTAGGTAATTACATTCATAGGAAATTACCAGCATACTCCAGATCGTGGAGTAATTAGATGGCCGGCTATGGCGTAAAGGTTCAGGATAGTCTCAGGCTAATTAATTATTTCTGGGAGTCGGTGCATTAATTTCGGAGACGCTTGGAAAGATGCTGCTTTGTGTAGGTTGTACAAGACCGTACAGGCCCACGTACAAGTTAATGCTAATCTCTCGGTAGCGTTATAAAAGCAGTTCCCAATGTAAGGTGAAGTCATTTGGTTATTTTGGGACAGGAAGGAAGCGCTATCTGCATTTACATTTGGAATCGATTTGCATCATAAAACAAGTAACGATCTGTTCGCTGAGCTTGATAAATACAGGAATATCTGACTTAACATTCTCATTACTTCCTTGCAGGACAATGCCAGATCCTAATGTACAATATGGCCAGATGGCATCCTTCAATGCGGCAGGTAACCACATGGCTCGCATGGATTCCTTGCTTCGAGAAAACGAAAAGTTGCGCAGAGAACTTGAGACGTACAGCGAAAAGGCAGTCCGGATCCAAAAGGTAAAGGCAACATTATAAGAAGACCCCTGGCACACGTCACGAGCGCACTGTGTATCTATGTACCCAGCTGTCTTTCCTGTCTGGTGCACCAGGCCCTACATTTTTGGAAAACCCATTAGCGTCCATAATACGATTCCCATCAACAAACAGGTTATTGTAAAGGTTCTCCAGCTGGTCACGAGGGTGGGGTGTCTTCCCTCTCGGTTTCGTTTTGTCAACCCTTTCACTTTCTTTGCACCAAGGTTTCCCCCCTCCATAGCCTCCCCTTTAACAGCTGCGAGGACTCTTTGCACAATGAGGCAGCTATGAGCCATTTGTTAAAGGCACACGTAGAGCTGAAGGCCGCTGACAGTTGCTTGGGTTTTGTGTTCTGCTTGAGCTGACCTGATGTGGCATAAATGAGCCATTGTGTGCGGATGAAAGGTGCCTGTGTTAGGAAGGCCTCAGCTGTAAGGAGCGGGGAGGGGGTGCCAGCCCCTCGGCAAATGTGTAATCCAGACGGGCAGGTGGCATAAAGTCTACAGACATAATCAGTGTTTAAAGAAGGAGCTATGGTGCTGTCTGGGCCCTTTAAAACTATTTAGAAACCGAGCGTAATGAGATCACGCCGGAAATCCTGCTCGGTTTGTGGCATTGAGGCCAAAACAAGACTTTAGAGAATCTTTTGGAATATAATATTAAATATATATATATAATGTCTATACTAATTGATCTATGATGGAAGCATATAATATTAATCTTCAATCAACATTAATGACTATTAATTTCTTTCCATTTTTCCAGCTTGAGACCGAAATTCAGCGAATCTCTGAAGCCTATGACAACCTCATGAAAGCCTCTTCCAAGAGGGAATCACTTGAGACCACCATGAGGACCAAGATGGAAGAAGAAATGAGACGCATGCAAGACTTTAACCGAGACCTGAGAGGTGAGGGAAGAGGGGGCTGAAAGAATGACTCCTACCCCCTGTAACAGGCCATGTCATGTGCTATCAATCATCATTACCTTCTCACAATGGATATTAGCGTTAAGTGAGTGGACTCAGGCTCTTAAGACTATGAAGTCCTTCAAAAGCCATGTAGGAGAACTAAGACATAGAAAAAAACAATGGGGTCTTCTGCCAAAGCTCATTAACCTAGATATCCTTTGTGTTAATTGGAGTCTCCACTGAGCTTCACTGCCCTATATACAGGTTATTTTCTGGAAGAAGACCTTGTCACTAGAGAGGCAGCCTCAGAAATAAGGTGGAGGGATGAGCTGAGGATAAAGTAGAATAAGTAATGTGTTTCATCCAGGCGGAATTGTAAAGGCTAAAACTCATTTTGTGTTTTTTCTTTAGAACGACTGGAATCTGCAAACAAACAGCTGGCAGCCAGGAGTCTGGAGAGCCGAGAGGACAACCAGGGGACTGTATCCAAGCTGCTCGCTCAATGTAAGTTAGACTTTTGCAAATCAACCCCAAAAACTTGTTATAGTACAACTACATTCATAACTACAACCCCAGTTCTGTTGCAAAACATTGCTATGGAAAACGAGAATCCAGTGTAATCCTTCAGTCCCTGTGAGGAGCTGTGTGAGTTAGGAAGAGGTGAATGTCTTCTTATTCAGCCCCTGTTACACACAATGCACATATTACAAGTAGATTGCTAAGAGTTCATAAACAAGTGAGTCTCAACCTGACCGCTGTGTATCTGGGATCTGGCCTGACGCACGTCTGAGGATACAGAGGAGGTGTGTCCATTCTTCCCTTCCTGAAGAAAAGGCTATGTTTCTTTAGCAAACAAGCAGAGTTCAATGTGACCTGAATTCTTGGCATTCCAGTAGCTGAGCGTCCCCATCCCCCCCCTTTCTTAGCTTTAGAAAAGTGGAGGGGAAAAAACACAGTAGATCCCATAAACAAATAGCACGGCAGGGGTTAACAGGATAAGTTCTGAAGTTTGTCTCGTGAAAAAAAATTCTTGCTCTACGAACTGGAAAAAATGAATGCCACGAGGAAGTGATAGAAAATAGAATACTAGGGTTCTGCGTGACGTTTTCTGCATTATTATCAATATTTCATTCTGTCATGTTACAGGATGGGTGATAGACGTATGACTGGTGGAGGACTGATCGCAGAGCCTGAGAACTGGGGACAAGTGTCCCCATATGAATGTGCATGCCTGACCGCCGCTCTATTCACTGTCTACAGGAGTGATGGTCACGCAGGCGCACTGCAGCTTTATTCGCAGGGAATCTCGGGACCCCGGTTCTTGGGCTCCTTGGGGGGGTCATCTGTCCCGATGTGAATGGAGTGGTAGTGCGCTGTCACGCTGTATAGCAGATATATATATGTGATGTCAGTAATCTATATCAAAAGGGCAACATACTATATAACATGCGCATAGATATATGATAACATAGAATTACCTGACAGAATGTCCAGTGGGTCAATACGGAATCCGTTATACGCTGTCTCCGGCTAGAGGGTGACCGGGGTCTATGCTGACCCTAAACTGGGGTCCTAACTAATCCCTCTACCTGGAGGTACTGTTAAAGGTACAGAGGTCCAGGCCACCAGCGTAAACCCTGTCTCCTATCAATCCCTGCCAACTGTAATCTAGTCCTAAGAAGGACCCTGATTACCACCAAAGGGAATGAACAGGTAACGGTTAATGAACAGAAAGACAAACAACAAAGACAAGAAATAAAGTAAATAAAGTCTTACATACAACACTCACACACAGTAGGAACACCTAAGGTCTCAGAGAAAAACTATAAGCTGTAAGAGTAAAAACAACTAAGGAGCTCTTAGCTTAAGTATTCTCAGAACCGATCCAGTCTGCTAGACTACATGAATGCTTTCACCGGCATCTAACACCCAGACTGGCAGAAATATAAAGGAAACTAATTAGAACATAATCAAAAGCAGCCGGGCGAGGCTGCACCTAGCCTTAGCAAAGAGCTAGGAAAAATTAACTCTCTCATTACCAAAAAACAAAGAAACAGCAGCTCAGCTGTGAGAAGTCAGAATGTGCAATCGCGACGATCTTCATGGCGATGCACCCATGACATGTGCACTGTCTATAGTAGTGGTAGTCACGCATGTGCACCCCAGCTTCATTCACATTGGATTTTAGGATTCCCATTCTTGCGATCGTTAGAGGTCCCACTCACACCGATCTCACATTTAAGGAAAGCAGTGCATGAACTGGCCGTGACCTCTCCTGACCCAAGTGTGACTGCTTCATGTATTTCTATGCATCTGTCACGCTCGAGTCTGGAGAACCACCGGCCAGTCCGTGCACTGCGTTCTGGTCTTGTTTCAATTTCTACACCCATCTGACTGCGCCCTTGGGTAACAACTATTGTTTGTAGGATAACCCCCTTTAAGCATTCAGTAACCTCCGCCATAAGGCTGATCCAGGTTCCTATGCATTTTTATTATATATACTTGATAAATTTTAATTGCCCAGACCAATGTGTTTCCCAATGTTGGAGAGCTGGGAACACCACCAGAGAAAACTGGTCTTACCAGGATATACATCCTTGAGCTGTTATGTCCTTGGTGTCTGGCTTCCCCAAAGCCTGGGAACCTTAATGTTTGCTTAACCTTTTCATGGAAGAGTGAAGTAGCAGTCAAGTTTAACATATTCTTAGGAATATTCTTGTTAGGTCATTCCACATAGAGACAAAGCTCTTGTAAACATGTTCGGATCTCACAGGCCTCTTGGCTGTTTACAGAGCTTATCGTACCTCTCAGGTCTCTTCATTTTTGTTTGCCAAGTCTCCTAAACCTAGCTGGGATCTCCAGCTCTGAGGAAACGTTACTGGCTTGTAGACTACCTGCAGCTGTTATACTGAACTCCACTCAACACTTCTTTGTTAAACTTGCCTTATATTTGTTTCCGGACTGCACTTCCCACCAGGGACAGGTTCTTATTATGAATGGGTCATTTTAACCTGTTTCAGGAATTGCGTTCAACCTACCTAATGTAGAGATTACTGATAATTTCAGGTTTTATTAATTATATTTTTGTAATTACATGCAGGTCGTGAACAGCAGCAGGAAAAGGAGAAGCTTGAGAGAGAGGTCATCCTCCTACGTAGTGCCAATGAGGACCAGCGGAGGAGAGCAGAGCTCTTGGAAAAAGCCCTTAGTAATGCCCAGTCCACCGCAGCGCGAACAGAAGATGAACTGCGCAAAAAAAGGGCATATGTAGAAAAGGTGGAGAGACTACAACAAGCTTTAAGCCAACTCCAAGCTGCCTGCGAAAAGAGAGAACAACTGGAATTGCGTCTGAGGACGAGACTGGAGCAGGAGTTGAAAAATTTAAGAGCTCAACAGGTAGGGAGGACTGTAGTGCCCCATTTTTCACATTCACTGTATATAATACTCCCTACAAGAGAAACTCATAACTTGTTTTTTCTTCAGAGACAACCACTGTCACAGAACGGAGGTCAATCTCCTGAGCTCTCTGTCCAAGTATTGTCTGAGCATCTGAGGGAAAAAGAGGAAAGGATTTTGGCACTGGAGGCTGACATGACCAAGTGGGAGCAAAAGTACTTAGAAGAACGCACTATGCGCCAGTTTGCAATGGATGCTGCTGCCACTGCTGCCGCTCAGCGAGATACTACCATCATCAATCACTCCCCTCGCCACTCCCCAAACAATAGCTTCAATGAAGATCTGCTAATGGTCAACCACAGGCACCAAGAGATGGAAAACAGGTATGCTGACTATTCCTTATTTCTATACTTGGATGACTGGTATCCTCTCTTCTCTTCCTTTTTAATAATTCTTTCCATGTTTTTCCTATGTAGAATCAAAGCTCTACATGCCCAAATACTAGAGAAAGACGCAGTGATCAAAGTCCTGCAGCAGCGTAAACCCCACCAGGGCCCTTTACGGCCGGCGAAATCTGTTCCCTCCATTTTCACACTATCTGTATCAACTCCAAATTCAACGGCTGGAGATCGACAAGCCAACGTGTCACAAGTGTTAGCAGGTGATTGCTTGTGTATATTACTTACACATCTCAAGACAGCTGGACTTGATATTTTAACCATCTGATGTGCATGTACCTCCTGGAATCAGAAAATAACACTCATCATTGCCTTATGTTTCCTCTCTAGTCAGCCAACCAAACTGTTCACCACCTGCCAATGCCAACATCTTACCCGTACACTCGAAACATGGCAGCAAAGATGGCAGCACCCAGACGGAGTGTTCAACTCAAGTAACGGACTCCTTTCTGGCTAATAACACATCTTCATTGGGTAAGTCTCGTGTCCATTTTGGGTATTTTTAAATTTACTTGCATTAATTTATTTTTTACAGTTGGTTTATCATCTCCGTCAGCTTCATAGCAGTCAATTCAGTTCACACAAAATACTATGGACTTTCAGAAAGGTGTGTTCTTGGTGCACACAACCCTAAACTCTACCACAGTAAACATTGTATGCTCACCCATGGAATAACGCAAAACGAAAAAAAAAAGCTCACCGCACTTGCTTGTATGCTAGGAATTGGAGTACTTGAAGCCAGTGGGTACCAAAGACTGCTGGTGGAGCATAGCAAACCTTGACGAAAACGAGGACGTAATGCGGCACAACCACCCGGTGAAAGAAAAACTTCTGTATTTGTTATCCGTTAAAACAAGTGGATCCATACAGATTGCAGTTGTATTTATTTGTTTTAGCGGATAGCAAGTTTTTTCATACCGGGTGGTTGTGCCGCATTACGTTCAACCATCGACAAAGCTTTCATTGGCTCGCCGGGAGTCTTCACACCACTATACCATTATTATGCAAGTATGAACAAGCCTGTATTCTTTCACTTCTGATACTCGGGAGACGTTTCGCAACGGCAGAAGCTGCACTCGCTCACCTCCCCTCCCCCAGGCTGAGCCTGTGCCGAGCCTTGCATAGCTGAGAGCTTTCTCCTCTCACAATCCCTGCCAAGGCTTGGCCTCCCTTGGTGATGACTAATGCCAATGAATCTCAGCTATGCAGCTGGGAACAGAATGCAGGTGTGAGGCCAAAAGATTGAACGAAGAAGAGGGGGAAGGGGGTAGAAAAGATGTCTAATGCACTAGAGAATATGTTATTGATCTCGCGTTACTATCAAACCTGATTATACCATAGGGCGATATCTAAAATCTATTAGGAACATGAATATTACGTGCTCTGCACTAGTTCCCACAAGTTCCCTGAAAAAAAAAAGTTGCCCGGTCACTAGAAATAACCTCCTCCTCCAGTTTGAGTGGCACTAAGAAGCTTTTGTTCGGCATTATGTCCTTAAGAACAATTAGCCAATAGATTCCTTAAGGTTTTCCTCATATTTATCACATTCCCATTACTCGGGAGTAACCTCACCATAAAGATGCAGTCTGTCTGCTCACCATGTAAGGCCACAGACATGTCTGGAATGTCTCCCCACCACTACCACCACTTCACGATCCGGCCAAAGAAAATAGACCATTGTGACCCAGTGCGCTCGTTTTTGAAATCTTGAGCAATAGCGCTGCATACATCCTCCCAGACAAACCCTTTCACACTACAAGGAAGGCCCACTGTCCCGGCTTCACTCCTCGTTACAATTCATTGTATGGAATTCAGTCCTCTTTTATGTGGCCACATATTAACATGACTGATCACATGCTTGTCTCATCATCTGTGCATTCAATGGCCTTTGTAAGGGGTGAATCAGAGAATGGAATCGCTCGGGTGCATAGCTAGTGCTTAGATGGATAAAATCCACTCATGCATAGACAATCTGCTTTCATGCTGACAGGACATCCAGTGAATGTATATTAATATCTGTCCGCCTGCTGCTCCTCATGTCCTGGCATCTGAAATATTACAATGTAGTGTGTAAAATACATAAGTAATGTGTAACTATCAGGTCAGCTCCATATTTTACATTATCTTAATGATTTTATCATGACCAGTTTGTTTTTGTGTTTCAATGGCTGACTGCTATCTCACCTGTCCTCCCGTTCCCATACACCCATGTTTGTGTGGACAGACTGAATTAAAGCTGAATTTACAGAGAAAAATAATCATGAACGAGCTTTCTTAAGAACGCTTGTTTCACGATAGTCTTTCAGTGTAAACAGGTTCATGATAGTCGTTCAGTGTAAACAGGTTGCTGATCATCCAAGGAACGAACAAAATGCTTGATCATTGGGTGAAATAGTTTTTTACTCAGCGCAAAAGATCATCATTTTCGGCTGTACACAGGTTCTCCCATGGGTGAAAACAATGAAGCCTATTCACACCGTGTGATCTTTTACACATCACTCAGTTTGCGTCATTTACTGCAGTCTGCCCATGTAAACAGACTATTAAACAACCACCGATCGGTAAAGGTTTACTGATCGGAGGATGTAAATGGACTACCAGAGACCTCTAGCGTTGGCTTATCTTCTCTGAAAACAAAAGGTTTGGGCATGTTAAAATCCAACTGCCTTATCCTTTATTCCTCCATTGTTTTCCTTCAGAACAGAGTCAGAAAGCCCCATACACATTTGATGTTTAACCGGTCCCCATAGGTTTGGACAACTTTATCTTCATCATTCATTTTTCTGAAGAGCTTCTGTATGTTAATGTCTTTTTTTTATTTTTGTTTTTCAGAAACTGAGTCTACTGCTAAAAGCTCCAACATTTCTGAAATAGTAGAAATCCTCATCTGAGTTGGGGTTAACACCCAAATGTTGAGAAAGTCTTACACGACCAGGAACCATAGCTGGTCGATCAATTGTAGGTTACAGGGAATGAATCCTGTGCTGCAACTATGAGGCAGTCTTAACGCCAGAAGATGTGCTCAGCTTGGAAGCTCCAACCTAAATTGCAGATGGACTTTAGAGTTGTGTGAGCACTGGCTTCTCAGAAGGCAAGAAGATTGAGTAAGACCTCCTTACATTTTCACCCATCTGAAGTTGAAGATGCTTACCAACTTCAATAAATGTGATACAGTATCTGATCTTTTGGAACTGCAACTCAACCATAAGACTTTGATTCACGTGGAAACAGACTCTGGGAGGGGGAGATGAATAAAGTCTACTTTTGGCTTTCGAAAGCCAAGGGCCAATTCCTGTTGCTGCTAGAAATACCTACAAAAATGTAGGGGTTTGAAGTGGTTTAAAGTTGTCGGACTCTCGTCCCGAACATTTGTCATGTACATACTTATGTGTTTATTTTTATAAGTTTTCTTCTGTTGATTCTCAAGTTATATTTATACATCTGCGTTTCTGTCTTGTTCAGACCTTCTGCGGTCTACTCTGGTCGATGTTCTACCATGATACAAGGTTTAATACATGAGCCAAGCCTCATAGGTTGATACTTAGAAAAAGCTCACATAAGTACAAGCCAAATACTATTCCTTGTACATCTCCACTAGATCGTAGATCGTATTTATTATATATTTTAAACCCTTTCCCTCACTCCGACCCTTCCCTTTCTCATTGGGTTGCTGTTGCTGGTCAACAGTGGTCATTTTTTGATTTCTCTTCTTGTACATTGTTTACAAAATTAGATCAGAAGAAAATTGCATAATGCAATTTACTAAAGATTTTTTTCTAGTAATTTTCACCCTTCCTCCACCCCTCTGACATCAGAATGGGTTACAAATGTAATATATATATATATTTTTTTTGTATTGGTATTTCTGCCTATCTGCGCTGTGAAAGTCTGTTTTATTCCAAAGATGTGTGAATCTGATATATATTTTTTGTGAGTTTACTTAAGTTATCGAAAGTATTTAAAGACGTAAGCGTGGCTGTTGTTTCTTAATATTATTCGCTTAATGTATGCTGCCTGGATGCCGTCTGGTTCTGCTGTTGCAGACCAGGATTTTGTTATTTTAAATATGAAATTAAATAAATTTTAAAAGTGAAAAGAAATTTTGTGCGACTTCATATCATTTCTTTATCACAACGGAGTTGTATGTCTAGCGCAAAACTTAGGGAGGCAATGGATTTAGTGGTGATTCATTTCAGTAGGAAAGAAGAAATTTCAGCTCCCACGATCCAATAAAGTGATGGTTGGCTTTTTTGAATACATCACGAAAATCAAGTACAAAAAGCAACGCGTTTCGGATCATGAAGAAGCATAGGACATGCTATGAAGAAGGATCAAAAGTGATCTGAAACACATTTTTTGTAATTGTGTCTTGTCCAATTTTCGAGGTATACTCCGTAAAGATAACTTTCATTTTATTGGATTGTTGGAGCTGGAATTTCTTCGTTCCGCTTCATTGCTACACACAGACCGTGTGATCTATGCACCTAGTGGTGAGTTAGCTGGACTTTATTTTTTCTACAGGATTCAAATTCCCCCAAAAATCATGTACCTCCCATGCAGACGTTTCATACATGTTATAAGATATAATGAGTCTTTTTTTCCTAGAAAAATAGGACTTCAATAACAGATTAATGGAGGTCCGACTCCCGGCTGATTGCAAGTGCACAGGAAACGGCACTGCACATTGTGGCTGCCGGTGGTATTTTTTAATACCAGACACAGTCTATGGGCAAGAGTGGCTCTGATTCTACTAAACAGAATATTGTACACTTTTTTTATGGTCTTTAAAAATGATCTTCAGATGATGAAGTCATGCTCTTGTGTTCAAAGAAAAAAAACTGTTTTCATTCCCCGATAGGGTATGCATGATGTGTGTAAGGCAACAGATGGACCTACAAAAATATTCTTACAAAAATAACAAATATTTCCTATATGTGACATAGTCATTCAGAAATAGACTCAAACTTTTATGTCTTGAAAGTTAGCGCTCAAAAAGAATCCTAAAAAAGCATGACGCGACATCTCCACTCCTAGCCTTAACAGCTGAATGGAAGAAACGAAGCAACAATTCCAACCTTTCATAATCAGAGGAGCTATAAGTGAGCAAATATGCCGAGATGTGTTTACACATTCCTGTGCTAGTGCCCTTCCCCGTCTGCCAAGACTTTATTCACCCTCTTGTCTGCTTCTCTTCCTCCCTACTACAGCTCCTGATTTATTCATGTCTTACCTTCTTCGCGCTGAATCAGTGAATTTACCACAAAGTAACCTATGTTCTCCCTATGAAGTCATGCTAAACTAATCTTTGGTAAAGTTTGATGTATCTTTAAAAGAAATATATATTGGACTTGAATAGTTTCTAAGTAGTAGTTAAGGACTCCATTCTGGTGGCACTAATAAGTGTTGGGTGGCATACATGTTTGCCTGTACAGTTGAGAGGTGGCAAACTAGCGGTGTTACACATTGCCCTCTGGCAATAAGCCATGAGGCTTCTCCCAATGTTCCCAAACTATAGTTTAACATTCCTATAGACCCCCATTCACCAAACATAGGAAAAAGTATTTTCTCTAGGCCTTAATCTGGCCGGTATGCATCAGCGTACATTTTGTTTCACTGTATAAAAAAGCACAGCAAACTGTTCCACAGCAAAAAAAAGTACTTCATGCAATATGTTTTTTACAGTGGGTCCACTTGGTGGACAGACCCTAGGTATCCATTCAGACTGTGGCCACCATCAGGCCTATACCTCCAGAGTGTGTGTACACCCAATAGTAGCCATAAAGCTGTAGTTTAAGAGATTGCCTTATTTAAAGTTAAAATTGGTGCTACGAAACTGTTCAAGCGTAAGATGCCAACTGTGAACTGCAACTACCAAGCGTATTGTACCACGTAAAGCCACCGTAACCATCTAATGTTAAGAGAAGTGAAACTCTCTTGCACGTCAACATATTCTGCAATGATTTACAAAGGTTTTCGGCTCGGTTCAGACTTTTGTGACAAAATACAGTCTAAATTTAATTACTTATAACCAAACGACTAAAAAAATCAGAGAAATGGGATTGTAGTAGCATTGTCCACACCTTTTTTCTCCTTGTCTGCTCAATTTTGGAGTCTTTTTAACTTTAAACTGGTTGACTAAGATTTTTTATTATACAAAGTCTGAGCGTGCTATAAAAATAAGAAAACCATATGCCTACTGATCAACTATGCAGTGCTCACTAACCTACAGCACTGTAAGAAGGAGAGAGAAGAACCTAGCCAGTGGTACTGAGGAGTGATGGAGGATAGCTAAGTGCCTATCAAATGATCAAGTGCTGCTCTTCCGTACTACTGACGCGGTAACCCGCCGGTCTCCTCTCATTCTCTTCTTGCTTTGGTCATCACTGCATCCACTTATTGGCTGCGTTGACCTATAATGCTGGAAGAGGAAGAGAGGAGATCAGCGGGAAACCTGGGCAGCCATAGTGAGGAATGGTGGAGACTAAGTAGGTGAGTATAGAGATGTTCAGACACTTTATCAAATGAAATAGGGTAAACATCCCCTCTAAGCTAAGGATATGAGTAATCTGACTGATTACCTGGCAACCTTATTTAATAGAGTGGAGTTGTAAAACAATGCAACCTTAACAACAAGTCTGTCTGAATGACTAATTATGGTTACTTCTTGCCGATCGAGCCTGTCAGAGGAAAATATCGCAGCATGCCCGATTTGCATCCGAAAAATGAGGTTGCACTTGGCCACGCAAGTCAATGAGTCCGTGGAAAAAATCGGATTGTACTCAGATAACATCTAAGTGCAGTCCGATTTCCACAGACTGAAAGGATGGAGAAGACGAGACATTTTTTTTCCAGTGTTCTCTTCATCTGAGAAAATTGGATCATACATGATCACATACTGATCAGAGTTTGATCATAGTGGTGGTATTAGCATAATCAGACCTATTTTCTCTGGTAAGGGAATAGATAGTCGTGTGACCCTAGCCTAAATAGGATCCCTCATTATTATTATTATTATTTATTTCTATAGCACCATTGATTCCATGGTGCTGTACATAAGATGGGGTTACATGAAAATTACAGGTATCACAGTAAACAAACTAACAATGACAGACTGATACAGAGGGGAGAGGACCCTGCCCTTTTGGGCTTACATTCTACAGGATGGTGGGGAAGGAGGCAGCAGGTTGGGGGGTTGCAGCAGTTCCGGTTTTGGTTGAGGCAATATCTCCGGTAGTGGTGAGGAGGTAGCAGGGTCATTGCAGGCTGTAAGCTTTCCTGAAGAGGTGGGTTTTCATGTTCCGTCTGAAGGATCCGAATGTGGTTGATAGTCGGACGTGTTGGGGCACAGAATTCCAGAGGATGGGGGATATTCGGGAGAAGTCTTGGAGGCGGTTGGGTGAGGAGCGAATAAGTGTGGAGGAGAGAAGGATGTCTTGGGAGGATATGTGAGAGAAGATATCAGGAGATTAGTTCAGAGATATATGGAGGACACAGGTTTTACTCATAAAAGTACATATGACGCAAATCAGGTGTTGTCTCAAGCATCTAATCAAGCGCTTCATTAGTAGAGTCATGGAACCCAGGGGTATGTTCACACAGCAATTTTGTAGGCGTTATTTGAAACAGATCCTCCCTAAATTGCTAAGTTTAAGGTCACTGTGTGACTGCAGACTTCTGAATCCTCCCAGCGCTCGCACTGTGCTCTGTGAGGATTCGCTGATTCCAGAGCCACGAACGGAGGTGATATATGTGTAACGTGGTGCAGGGTGGTAGCTGTGGAAGTGGTACTCACCTTTTTACACCTTGGCATGTTACTTGAAGGTGAGGTCCTGACTGGGTGCATGGACTTGTGCTATGGGGGCACAACGCTTGTGCAGGCCATATGTAACTGTTGACACTGGTTTGCCAGTACCATATGTTCAATGAGGGAGACCATCATTATAAAATAAACTATTTACTGAACTGGAACTTGGTAGGGAATATATACAGGAGATAATGGGCACACAACTTCACAAATGTTTTCTTCACAACAAGGAGCATTTTCCACACAGTTTTGATTCCTTCCTTTTTACTCTCTTTACTCTGTATTCACCTTTTCTCACTACGTCATCACCACCCAGCTCGACACTACAGATCAGCTTAGAAAGAGTCGTATACTCCACCCGCGGTTCGGCGTCTTCTTTCACCTTAGGGAAGATTAGGTGCCAAAATAGCCAATACTTATCTTCTCTAATGCTGACGCTCAGTAACTCCTGCCCGGAGTTCCGCTCTATTCGTCTGGCATACTCAGTCCTGTCTAGGCCGGTTACCTTCAGGAGTTGTAAACTCTAGGCCTTACTGCTAGGCGTCCTCTCCCAGGACCCGTCTCCAGAGAATCACTCTGTCTCTTAGTCACTTTTCCTCTTTACTGCTCCGGATTATGCTATCTCTTTCTCCCGGTCTCCTCTCACTTTAATGACGCCCAAGAATGTGGTACTGCTCACATTGGACCTTGGATCCTTTTTCTATGCACTCTAGACCCTATCTGACAATCCAACAAGAAACTGTCTTTTCTCCCTTCAAATTCCCTTAAGATTATCCCCTCCCACTCTGTGCTAGTCCCAAACATTAAGTCTCACTGTCCTGTCAACTACCTGTTGCTGGGCAGAATACAATATCAACACCATAATTTATTTAAAATTACGCATAAAATACACATATTCTTCAAGGGGGAACATGGGCAGCATTTCCATCTCCTTATATTTGCGTTATGGATATTCTCGGCCAGAACCCATCTTGTGGGCGGGGCCTCGCTCCATACACTTGTATTGAAAGAGGCCGCATCTCGTCTAGTGAAGCAGCCATCCAGTGGACCTCGCTCAATAAAAGTGTATGGAGCGAGGCCGCGGCCATTAGTCGGGCTCTGGCTGGGAATATGCATAACCCATACGTTCCCACCGGTCCCAGCTCAGAAACCGTTGTATCTTTGCAGAGCACAGTGCGTGCGCTGGGGGAATTCAGAAGTCTGCAGTCACACGGAGTCACACGGAGTGACTGCAGACATCAATTTAGACTGGCCAACAACCCCTTTAACCCCGGAGCAGTTAAAAGAAGTGGAAGTTGCACGGTTCTTAATAGATGATACAGAGAAAAGATGTAGGATTAAAGATGTTGTGCGCACATAGCCACATTCTGCGCCACAAACTCCTCGAAAAACTCTGTGCTCATAGCCTATTACTAACCTGTCATTTTACTTACAGTATAAATAATGTTGCTTCTATTAGGTCTTGTCCACTGAGTTTGCATGCTGTTATATGCATCTTCCACTTCAAAGTGTCACTCAAAATATCCAGAAATCTGTTTTGCAAAACCTGCCAGGAATATCTGCTGAAGATTCCCCGACTTATTTTGCTTCAGCACCAAGCAAATGACATTCTTGTCCTCACTTCCCGACATTCCACATCCATCCAGTCTGGTGCCTGCAAACTATGTCCAACTGCCCAAAAGGGAAACACTCTTATTAGCACCAAGAATGCTATTCTCTCATCTTTTCTGGCACTTTGTGACTTGTCATTGACTGGGATTTGTAGTCTCATATAACACTTTTCTAAATATTTTAACACCACTAACAGTAACTTTTTTTTCACATATATATAATATGTAGTGATAAATTATATTTATCAATGTTAAAGTCCCGATCAACCTCTTTAGGTGGCTGCTGGCAGATATTATAGTGAAATGTACAAATAAATATATCTGTAATGACCGATATCCTTACTGAAGCTCAATGTAATGCCATACATTGACTTAAAAGGCTTGTCTGTGGCGTAAATAATTGATATTATAGGATATCATGGCGCTATTATTACAAATAAATTAACCTAAATTAAATTCTAATTTCTAAAATAAATTTGAAATTCTAAAATAATGTTGCTTTTTTGCTTCCTTCCCTCACCTCCCTGGTTTGGCCAAAACAGCTTTCCCCAGATGATGGTGTGTGGCCCAGCTGCGCTTGGTACACATGTTCCCAGGAGTGTGCACAAAAAGGTAGTTACAAAACCTGATATTCATTCACATCTCACACTTCCCAGGAGCCACCAGAGGGAGCCCTTTAGATTCAGGTATTTAGGGGTGTGGAGAAATGCAGCAGTAGGCATTCTAGCTAGACAGCTATTCTAGTTGTTGGTCGTACCTCAGACAGATCAGATCTCCTCAGGACATCAGAGTGAGAGGATTCCTGTCAGAGCTAGTTCCTGTCAGAGTTGATTCCTGTCAGACGAGACAGAGGACGAAAGATTGCAAGCTGTTATCTCAGAACATCTTGACTGTTAGTACCCTATGAAGGTGGAAAGTGACTCTCGGAGTGAGCATGAAATCAGTCTGACGGAAGGTCCTGATAGCCGCTCTGGACAGAGTCTATGAAGGAAAAGAAGGAAGGGGACTACAGTTATTACAACAATGAGCCAACTGAGAAACGGTCAGTGAGCTGTGGAAGGAAGCTGACAACTACACCTACTGCTACCCTTGCTTATGTTAAGGGTGAGAGTAGGGCGACGGGCGAGTGGTGAAAAGAAGACGAGAGAGTGACATAGCACCTCCACTCTGCTATCCGGACGCCGGGTCCGAAGCCTTGCTAGAACCTTCACGGCTAGTAGGAGAAATACCGGAATCCCTGCTGGACTTCAAGTCGCAGAGGGGTCCTATAGTGCTGATACGTAACCGGGGTCAGGGAGAACAGGAGTCAGGCCTGATCAGCTATAGACTTAGTTCTTGCCAAAAGAAGGCTCCACCACAATGTCGGCCGGGCGTAGCTGTTATACACAGAGTTGAACTTAGCTTTATGCAGGTTGGAAACTCACCTCACTAAACCTACTCAGTGATTACCTGGATGTGCATCCTCCACCCTGAGCAGCTTCCCGGGACATACCTGCTATCATCACCAGTAAAGGTATGGAAAGAGACTGACTTGTGTGTGACTGACTTATTACTTGCACCCTGCACCGCCATATACTTTGAGGGATCTAGTCTTACCTGTGGAAGACTTAACATCTTGCTGCCCAGTAACATCCCTCAGAAGATTAACCCTGCAGCGCTGGTCTACCTGATCAGAAACCACAGGTGGCGTCACGAACAATTACTATTTTCCCCTGTAAATATTCCCCTTTGTATGAGCGCCCAGGGCAACGGACCGAGCTGTGCTACTTGTGACATTCCCCATAGACTTCAACGGGCTCGGTGCCGAGTACCCCATAAGCCCTGGTACTGTACGTGCGACTCATTCTTTGGCGTCACGGACAGGATGCGAAGCTTACTGGATGTGAGTCCTGTGTGCCTAAATGGACTGTTTTGTGCAAAAAGACTGCAGTTTTTGTAATTTTTGGCGCCATTTTTCGCCATTTTGCCGCCATATTCGCGCCCTGAGGCGCTGGTGAAGAAGGTGGGCGTGCCTTCGTGGGCGTACCCCCCCCTGTGGCGCGAAAGCTATGGGCGCCCTGTCTAAATGCTATTACAATGTGAGAGCCTGCCCTACTGCAAGAGAGATCCGTTGTGACCTGGAGAAGCTGACCCTCTCCATTGAAGAAGAAGTGGATGCTGCCCTGCTGTATCTGGCCCGGCACCGCGCTGAAGTGGAGGAAATGGAGCGAAGCTGGAGGGCTCTGAAGCTGCGGCTGCAGCAGAGCCGACCGCTCCCTACACCGCCCGCGTGTCTGCCACCGGCGCCACCTGAAGCAGAGTCTGAGATCTGGCCGGAGGCTGACCCTGGAAGAGCTGTACCTGACCCCGCCGAGGACGCGGCGAGAGGAGAGGAGGATCCCGACATCGGAGCTGCCACCACAGAGGAGGCACCCGGCTCCACGGAGGAGCCCACAGAGGAACGTCTTCTCACGCCGCCTGCACAAGATCCGTGCCTGCCATCAGCATCGCCGGAGGAAGACAGACCCTGCGGCCTGGAGAACCGGGACGAGCCGGCTCCCGCACCTGTATGTGCTGAGCGCCGCCTGTCCCAGCAGCGGATGCAGCAGATGAGAGGTACTGTGCAGGGGCAGCGGCGGCTGGGGGCTAGACATGATCTACTAGTGATGCGTTCCAGAGCGCACCGCGTACTTCCAGCCCCAGGTATGGAAGAAGTCATCGCAATTTGCAAAGAAGAACAGTAGGACCCAGACAGGGTTTACTGCATCTGTACAAAGTTAAAAAGAATTGCACTTTATTGTGAATGTGATAATATGTGAAGTAGTATACCCCAGTTGGGTAATGTGAAATATTGTGTGAAATGTGATTTTTCTACGAATGTTCTTATGCGAAGGACTGCGTGCTGAGGACTCTTGCAGCACAGAACTTTAGTTGTAAATAGTTAGCACTTCGGTGCCCCATCTTGGTTTTACGTAAAAGCCATTCTACCTCTGAAGCAAAACCCGTATGGTGTGGCCTTGAGTGAGGTCTGCAGCAAGGAAGTCCTGCAGCCCACCCAGGACCCACGTGGGAGGTTTGGTACGGGTCCTCCACAAGAATATTGTATTTATTTGCACTGAAAAAGTATTTGATATTTTTGTATTGCAATTTGTACACAATGTAACGTTAAAGTGTCCTTACCTCCCGCAAGGGATGAGTTATGATGTTAATGTTATTATAAAAATTGTTTTTCTATTTCAGCCCGGGAGTGCTGACGATAACTAGGGGGGGATGTGTGGCCTAGCTGCGCTTGGTACACATGTTCCCAGGAGTGTGCACAAAAAGTTAGTTACAAAACCTGATATTCATTCACATCTCACACTTCCCAGGAGCCACCAGAGGGAGCCCTTTAGATTCAGGTATTTAGGGGTGTGGAGAAATGCAGCAGTAGGCATTCTAGCTAGACAGCTATTCTAGTTGTTGGTTGTACCTCAGACAGATCAGATCTCCTCAGGACATCAGAGTGAGAGGATTCCTGTCAGAGCTAGTTCCTGTCAGAGTTGATTCCTGTCAGACGAGACAGAGGACGAAAGATTGCAAGCTGTTATCTCAGAACATCTTGACTGTTAGTACCCTATGAAGGTGGAAAGTGACTCTCGGAGTGAGCATGAAATCAGTCTGACGGAAGGTCCTGATAGCCGCTCTGGACAGAGTCTATGAAGGAAAAGAAGGAAGGGGACTACAGTTATTACAACAATGAGCCAACTGAGAAACGGTCAGTGAGCTGTGGAAAGAAGCTGATGACTACACCTACTGCTACCCGTGCTTATGTTAAGGGTGAGAGTAGGGCGACGGGCGAGTGGTGAAAAGAAGATGAGAGAGTGACATAGGTGACATAGCACCTCCACTCTGCTATCCGGACGCCGGGTCCGAAGCCTTGCTAGAACCTTCACGGCTAGTAGGAGAAATACCGGAATCCCTGCTGGACTTCAAGTCGCAGAGGGGTCCTATAGTGCTGATACGTAACCGGGGTCAGGGAGAACAGGAGTCAGGCCTGATCAGCTATAGACTTAGTTCTTGCCAAAAGAAGGCTCCACCACAATGTCGGCCGGGCGTAGCTGTTATACACAGAGTTGAACTTAGCTTTATGCAGGTTGGAAACTCACCCATTAAAGAGAAAGGAGGCCTTAAACCTACTCAGTGATTACCTGGATGTGCATCCTCCACCCTGAGCAGCTTCCTGGGACATACCTGCTATCATCACCAGTAAAGGTATGGAAAGAGACTGACTTGTGTGTGACTGACTTATTACTTGCACCCTGCACCGCCATATACTTTGAGGGATCTAGTCTTACCTGTGGAAGACTTAACATCTTGCTGCCCAGTAACATCCCCTCAGAAGATTAACCCTGCAGCGCTGGTCTACCTGATCAGAAACCACAGGTGGCGTCACGAACAATTACTATTTTCCCCTGTAAATATTCCCCTTTGTATGAGCGCCCAGGGCAATGGACCGAGCTGTGCTACTTGTGACATTCCCCATAGACTTCAACGGGCTTGGTGCCGAGTACCCCATAAGCCCTGGTACTGTACGTGCGTCTCAATGGGACCACTGTATGAAGAGAGCAGTAGGACAAGGACATCTGTCAACCTCTATACAACAGTAGATCTTTTTCTCATTGCTTTTATGGGAGGATATGTGTGAAATATGGAATTCAGACAAAGAAAAGTTCTTCATATGGACATATAGATTTTTTTGAAATTCCATCCACTATGCTGTAACAGCTGGACGCTGTGGGTTGGACGCTGCACAAGTAAGCAGCGTCCAACCCGCGGCGTTTACTGATCGTGTGAACATTCCCTTACAGATGTTTGACTCATGGCTCCTTCATGCTCCACCATTAGTTACCCAAAAACAATATACTTCAAAAGGTATATTTAATAGTTATGTAGAATTACAATAAAAGTCACTGTATTGCGTTTCATGGGAAAAGGACACCTCTTTCCTCAGACAACTTTTTGAAATTGACTTGGTTCAAGAGAGCAGCATAATAAAGCACGGAGCCAATTTTTTGCATAACCACACTCTTCAGGCCTTGTTTCCCACCCCCTGAATGTGTGTCTGAATGCTGGGGCTCAGTCTAATGATGAAGCATTTCTATACCAGGCACAGGAAACCATCAGGAAGTTCTGATTATCGGGAGGCTAGGGTAGTCTTCTGCGTCACCATGGAGATTTGTCAACGTTCAGGAGATCTCTCCTTTTCCCAGGAAGCCTCCTAGAATTCTGGGATAGATGGCAAGTATATCCCACGCACATGATATTAAGGCATGATTCTTATTAAAGGGAACCTGTCAACTGATTCACACTGTGAAAACCACAGGCAGCATGAATCAGATACTGGCTACACGATTGCAGCCAGGTACATTTTTCTCTAAAACACCGGAGGCAGTACACCCAACCGGGGACCATAGCCAGAGACAAGACTGGCCTGACAGCACCCCTGGCCAGCTTTTCCCAGCACTTCTCTAGATGATTGACAGGAAACTATGTACACAAATGGGAGAGACCTGTTAATGACCGAAAGTGGAATGAGGAGAAGCTGGTTGAGAGCGGTGCCGGACTTGTCTCGTCTCCGGCTACGGTTCCATGCCTGATCTTCACACTATATTCTCTCTGAAATGCTGGAACATTTCAGAGAAATACATACCCAGCCGCAATCATGCTGGGAGACGCTGATCCATTCTGATTGTGGTTTGGGCACCATGAATCGACTGCCAGGTTCCCTTTAATATATGTATTTGAGGTCATGCGGACACTTTTACGGTAAATTATTTAGTGTGCTGTGTTGTGCAATGAGCGGAGGCCACTGCGTCCTACAATCTTCCCTTCATATAATAATAAAAGGAGAACTGGGATTTTGTCACTGGAGGAAAGGCCATACAGAGGCAGAGCAGGTGGTGAAAGAAGGATGGCTTTATCTTTATAGCTGCGCAGGTATTTATTCCCCTTGTTTGTCTACATTCCTCAACTAACACAATTAAAATACCAAACCCCAAGCTAGCAAAACATTCCTAGGATTTCATCCACAATCGCACCATCAGGTAGAAGGCATAACAAGCAACACTTTACCATTATACCTGAGGATGGTACGAAGCCATGATCTGTAAATATCATTACACCCGACTACACGTAACCACTCACACTCAGGCCCTTCTGGCGTCAGGATCCCTGGAACCCTTCGTGGTCAGTTGTAAGGGAGTTACTGGTTGTACACTGGTGTATATGAGTGTATGTTCCTATGCGCTAAAACATAGAGTATTTTGTAAGTTAGGCCCAGGCTGCTACAGACATGGATGGCCTATAGGGCATAAAGAAGCATACAAAATGGTGTGGGGCGACAACGCCACAAGACATTAGCGCCCCAAGTAGACGTCTATCAAAAGATTGTACGACCATCATACTCATGGTCATGAAGTGAATGAGTCACGTAGAATACTTTGTAAAGCTCATGGCCTGTGCAATGACACACAATCAAAGAGAAAATGCACAAATATATCTAGGAATTTCTATCTTAATATCATCCTCGCCTTTAAGGAGAACCTCTCACCAGGTTTTTCCCACCTGAGAAATGGCCAGAACCTTTCATACCTCATATACAGCATCAGCGTCGGACTGGAACACCTTGGGCCCACCAGAGAAAATCATTCTTGGGGCCCACTATGTAGCTACATAGAAATAAATACAAGACCACAAATTGTGCAGTAAAACACACTAATATCAGGGTATAATATAAGGTAGTACATGTCTTAATTATGTAGCAGGAGTTGGGGTAGCCTCCCTCATAGATTATAAAGCAGCCCCCTCATAGGGGATAATGCTGCCCCCCTCATAGGGTATAATGCTGCCCCCCTCATAGAGGATAATGCTGCCCCCCCCTCATAGGGTATAATGATATATATATATATATATATATATATATATAGATATAGATAGATAATAGATAGATACCATATATACTCGAGTATAAGCCGACCCCCCTAATTTTGCCACGAAAAACTGGGAAAACTTATCGACTCGAGTATGAGCCTAGGGTGGAAAATGAGATTATGCCCCATATGCTGCCCCATGTATTATGCCCCACAAGATGCTCCATAGATTGTGCCCCATATGCTGCCCATGTATTATGCCCCCATAGATGCTCCATAGATTGTGCCCTCATATAAGCTCCATAGATTATGCCCCCATAGATGCTCCATAGATTATGCCCCCATAGATGCCCCATAGATTATGCCCCCATAGATTGTGCCCCCATAGATTGTGCCCCCATAGAGGCTCCTTAGATTATGCCCCCATAGATGCTCCTTAGATTATGCCCCCATAGAAGCTCCATAGATTGTGCCCCCATAAATGCTCCTTAGATTATTCCCCCATAGATGCTCCATAGATTATGCCCCCATAAATGCTCCACAGATTGATGCCCCCAATTCAGATTATGCCCCCCTAAATGCTCCACAGATTATGCCCCCATAAATGCTCCACAGATTATGCCCCCATAGATTATGCCCCCCTAAATGCTCCACAGATTATGCCCCCATAAATGCTCCACAGATTATGCCCCCATAGATTATGCCCCCTAAATGCTCCACAGATTATGCCCCCATAGATTATGCCCCCATAGATGCTCCACAGACTGTGCCCCCATAAATGCTGCAAAAAAAAAAAAAAGACATACTCACCTCTCGTCGCTGGGGGCCAGGTGCCGGTGTCCTGAGCAGGCGGGGACACCGGCGCGCTATGGGTGACAGGTGCCGGTGTCTCCGCTGGCTCAGGGCCCCGGCACCTGCGATATTTACCTGTCACCGGGTCCACTGCTGAGCGCCGCTGTCTTTGGTCCTCCGGCAGTGAATGCTCAGGCAGGGGGCACGGCGCTCACTAATGACGTCATTGCGCCCTCTGCCTGAACATCGCAGCAAGAGAGGACGCGATTACACAGCGGCGCTCAGCGGTGTAACGGGTGACAGGTAGGTAATGATATTCACTGCTTCCCACGCCCATGTGGGCGTGGGAAGCAGTGAATATTCATTTCTCTTTAGCAGCGGGGACAGAGGCTCCTGCCTCCTGTCACCCGCTGCTGCTCCGCTGGCACGGGGCCCCCATGGCAGCTGCGTGGTGTGCCGCTATTAGCGACACGCCACCGGATGGGGGCCCCTGGAGCAGCGGGGGCCCTAGGCAACTGGCCCCTGTATGCCAGCAGGTGCCAGGGCCCCCCAGATGCCAGGGCCCACCGGAGAATCCTCCGGTTCTCCGGTGGGCCAGTCCGACCCTGTACAGCATTCTAATATGCTGTATATATGCTCCAATCCAGGAGTTGGTATCCAGGCTAAACATCGGGTTACTAAGGGCCGCACGGTGCTTAGTTACCCGATGTGTACCCTAGATACCAGTTCCCAGCTTCTGTTGTACGTGCTGGGAGCTCGCTGATCGTTTGTCTCCCGCTGTCACACGCACCGATGCGCGCTGGCCAGTGGGAGACCAACGATGAAAAAATGGTCCACAACATCCAAGGATGATCAGCAATACCCAGCAGAGGGGCCGGTCATCACTGCGTGTCACACTATGCGAGATCACTGGCTAAGTCGCTGTTGCGTCACAAAATCGGTGACGCTTCAGCGATCTCGCTTAGTGTGACGGGGCCTTAAGATTTCCCCTTTTGGAGAGTGACATACAAGCTGTGGCTTGTCAAGGTAAGGAGGCTTATTTGCCGTGCAATGCCCCTCTGGGAAATTTAATATGCAAACCTCTCACCTAGCCAAATTAGTTCTCATACTTTGCACTGACGAGGGCCAATAGCCCGAAACACTGTGTCTGCAAATTGAAATATCGATTTAGCTTTTATCCTAAGTCATATAGCAAGACTCGTTAAAGGGTTGATTGTGACTTGTAGGATCGCTGCTTCCAAAAGGTGGCGCTATAGAGTTCAAGTCCTCTTTTCTCTGAAGAGGCAATTTTCATATTAAATTTGCCAGTATAGTAAGACATAAGATTAATAATACCCACT
Organism: Oophaga sylvatica; assembly: GCA_033576555.1. Lineage (NCBI taxonomy): Eukaryota > Metazoa > Chordata > Amphibia > Anura > Dendrobatidae > Oophaga > Oophaga sylvatica. The sequence continues at coordinate 74,285,182 of JARQOD010000005.1, forward strand.
TCTTTGGATAAGCCTCTCTACCTCAACCATTCTTCAGACAAAAACTATAGAGGCTCCTTATTGGGGTGCTTTATACTACAGAGGCTCCTTATGGGGGTGCATTATACTACAGAGACTCCCTATGGGGAGTGCATTATACTACAGAGGCTCCCTATGGTGGTGAATTATACTATAGAGGCTCCTTATGGGGGTGCATTATACTACAGAGGCTCCATATGGGGAGTGCATTATACTACAGAGGCTCCCCATGGGGGTACATTATACTACAGAGACTGCCTATGGGGAGTGCATTATACTACAGAGGCTCTATATGGGGAGTGCATTATACTACAGAGGCTCTATATGGGGAGTGTATTATACTACAGGGGCTCTATATGGGGAGTGCATTATACTACAGAGGCTCCATATGGGGAGTGCATTATACTACAGAGGCTCCATATGGGGAGTGCATTATACTACAGAGGCTCCATATGGGGAGTGTATTATACTACAGAGGCTGCCTATGGGGTTATTATTATTATTATTTATTTATATAGCACCATTAATTCCATGGTGCTGTACATGAGAAGGGGTGACATACAAAGTTATAGATATCGTTTACATTAAACAAATTTACAATGACAGACAGGTACAGAGGGGAAAGGACCCTGTCCTTGCGGACTTACATTCTACAGGTTGCCTTATAATATAGCGGCTGCCTATGGGGGTGCATTATATTATAGACCCTGCCCAGGGCCGGCGTCAGCACCCGGCACACCTGGGCAAGTGCTGGGGCCCTGAGCAGGCGGGGGGGCCCACTCGCCGTCGGGCACCCCGGCGCCCGTTAGCGGAGGAGAGCGGTGTCAGCGCCGCCACTGGGCCCCCTCCCCCGCTTGCTCAGGGCCCCGGCAGCAGCTGGCACAATACTTACCTCTCCCTGTGCCTCCGCTGCCACAGCTCCGGGCTCCAGGGGGCGCCGGCGCTTCCTCTCACAGCAGCGCCGCTGAATGACGTCATCATTCAGCGGCCGGCTGTGGCAGAGAGCACGCGGACGCCGGACAGGTGAAGCGTGTGTGTATGTGTCTGTGTGTCTGTCTGTCTGTGTGTATCAGTGTGTGTGTATGTAGTGCTGTGCTTTGTGTGTGTGTGTGTGTGTATGTATGTATGTGAGAGAGTGCTTGTGTGCTGTGGTGCTGTCTGTGTGTGATGATGGGCAGGCATTGATGATAATGGGCAGGCATTGATGATGATGGGGAGGCGATGATGATGATGGGCAGGCATTGATAATGATGGGGAGGAGATGATGATGGGCAGGCATTGATGATAATGGGCAGGCATTGATGATGATGGGGAGGAGATGATGATGATGGGCAGGCATTGATGATATTGGGGAGGCGATGATGATGATGGGCAGGCATTGATGATAATGGGCAGGCATTGATGATGATGGGGAGGAGATGATGATGATGGGCAGGCATTGATGATATTGGGGAGGCGATGATGATGATGGGCAGGCATTGATGATAATGGGGAGGCCATGATGATGTGATGGGCAGGCATTGATGATAATGGGGAGGCCATGATGATGATGAGGAGGCAATGATGATGATGGGCAGGCATTGATGATGATGGGGAGGCAATTATGATGAGGGGAGGCAATGATTATGAGGGGGAGGCGATGATGATGATGGGGAGGCAATGATGATGATGGGTAGGCAATCATGATGATAATGGGGAGTATTTCCACAGTGCCCTTTCCTGAGCCGTAACAGTGCAGAACGCAGTACAGCGCAGAGGAGAGCTCCATATTTTGTATGGAGCATTATATGGGGACCAGTATCCTGTATGGAGCATTATATGGGGACCAGTATCCTGTATGGAGCATTATATTGGGTCCAGTATTCTGTATGGAGCATTATATGGGGGATGGGGTGACATCCTGCATGGGGTATTATATGGGTGATGAGGGGGAGACTATGTGGTGCCCATAATATTGTATGGAGGACTGTACTGTCCAGTCTGTACTGTGCGCTGTGAGGATTTGGCGGTTTTTGAGCTATTGTACAATTTACAATAGATATCACTCATGTAATGGAAGAAGTGAAGTATTTGGCATTGTACTGTACCTATATTTTTCTGCTGTATCTGTGCATCATGAATCGTGGTCTGTGTTAAAGGGGCCCACTGAGGCTCTTTCGCCCGGTGCCCATAAAAACCTGGAGCTGGCCCTGACCCTGCCTATGGGGAGTGCATTATACTATATTGAGGACTATCTGGTGTATTATGCTATATGGATGCTATCTAGGGGGCCATCATACGGAGTGGGGATTATAGTGGCGGGGCCATCATACAGTGTTGGAGCCATTAAATAGTTTGGGGACATTAAGGGGTCAGTATATATCCAGTGAGGGGCATTATTCTGTGTATAGGGGAAATGTACAGGGGGGAGACTTGGGACATTATTAAATGTAAAGTGGGCACTTATTGCTATAGGGGAACTCGGGTTACTGTGACTGTCAAAGGGGCACACACAGTGCATTATTACATTCTAGGGGACAAAATGTTGGCGCTGTTTTCTAGGGCACTTGCACCCGGCATTACTATATTCTAGAGGGCTGATTTAGAATTTAGAGGTCACACAGAACCATACAATAGGTGCAGTAATAGGGACACATATGACAGCAGCGGCTCAGTATTGGGGTATCAGGTGCAGTAATAGGGGCACATACGGCAGCAGCGGCTCAGTATTGGGGTATCAGGTGCAGTAATAGGGACACATACGGCAGCAGCGGCTCAGTATTGGGGTATGAGGTGCAGTAATAGGGACACATACGGCAGCAGCCGCTCAGTATTGGGGTATCAGGTGCAGTAATAGGGGCACATACGACAGCAGCGGCTCAGTATTGGGTATCAGGTGCAGTAATAGGGACGCATACGGCAGCAGCGGCTCAGTATTGGGGTATGAGGTGCAGTAATAGGGACACATAAGGCAGCAGCGGCTCAGTATTGGGGTATCAGGTGCAGTAATAGGGACACATACGGCAGCAGCGGCTCAGTATTGGGGCATGAGGTGCAGTAATAGGGACACATACGGCAGCAGCGGCTCAGTATTGGGGTATCAGGTGCAGTGATAGGGGCACATATGGCAGCAGCGGCTCAGCATTGGGGTATGAGGTGCAGTAATAGGGACACATACGGCAGCAGCGGCTCAGCATTGGGGTATGAGGTGCAGTAATAGGGACACATACGGCAGCAGCAGCGGCTCAGTATTGGGGTATGAGGTGCAGTAATAGGGACACATACGGCAGCAGTGGCTCAGTATTGGGGTATGAGGTGCAGTAATAGGGACACATACGGTAGCAGCGGCTCAGTATTGGGGTATCAGGTGCAGTAATAGGGGCACATACGACAGCAGCGGCTCAGTATTGGGGTATCAGGTGCAGTAATAGGGGCACATACGCAGCAGCGGCTCAGTATTGGGGTATCAGGTGCAGTAATAGGGGCACATACGGCAGCAGCGGCTCAGTATTGGGGTATAGGTGCAGTAATAGGGACACATACGGCAGCAGCGGCTCAGTATTGGGGTATCAGGTGCAGTAATAGGGCACATACGGCAGCAGCGGCTCAGTATTGGGGTATCAGGTGCAGTAATAGGGACACATACGGCAGCAGCGGCTCAGTATTGGGGTATCAGGTGCAGTAATAGGGGCACATACGCAGCAGCGGCTCAGTCATTGGGTATCAGGTGCAGTAATAGGGCACATACGCAGCAGCGGCTCAGCATTGGGGTATGAGGTGCAGTAATAGGGCACATACGGCAGCAGCGGCTCAGTATTGGGGTATGAGGTGCAGTAATAGGGACACATACGGCAGCAGCGGCTCAGTATTGGGGTATGAGGTGCAGTAATAGGGACACATACGGCAGCAGCGGCTCAGTATTGGGGTATCAGGTGCAGTAATAGGGACACATACGGCATGCAGCGGCTCAGTCATTGGGGTATCAGGTGCAGTAATAGGGGCACATACGGCAGCAGGGCTCAGTATTGGGGTATCAGGTGCAGTAATAGGGGCACATACGGCAGCAGCGGCTCAGTATTGGGTATCAGGTGCAGTAATAGGGACACATACGGCAGCAGCGGCTCAGTATTGGGGATGAGGTGCAGTAATAGGGGCACATACGCAGCAGGGCTCAGTATTGGGGTATCAGGTGCAGTAATAGGGACACATACTGCAGCAGCGGCTCAGTATTGGGGTATAGGTGCAGTAATAGGGACACATACGAAGCAGCGGCTCAGTATTGGGGTATCAGGTGCAGTAATAGGGCACATACAGCAGCAGGGCTCAGTATTGGGGTATGAGGTGCAGTAATAGGGACACATACGTAGCAGCGGCTCAGTATTGGGGTATGAGGTGCAGTAATAGGGCACATAGGCAGCAGCGGCTCAGTATTGGGGTATCAGGTGCAGTAATAGGGACACATACGGCAGCAGGGCTCAGTATTGGGGTATCAGGTGCAGTAATAGGGACACATATGACAGCAGCGGCTCAGTATTGGGGTATCAGGTGCAGTAATAGGGACACATATGACAGCAGCGGCTCAGTATTGGGGTAATAGGTTGCAGTAATAGGTCCAACATACCGTGACAGTGGCTACAGTATGGGTATCAGGTCAGTTAATATGCACATACGGCAGCAGGGTCGTTTGGGTATCAGGGCAGTAAAGGACAACAATGAAGAGCTCAGTATGCAGAGACAGTCAGTAAAGGCACATACAGTAGCAGTGGCTCAGTATTGGGGTATGAGGTGCAGTAATAGGGACACATACGACAGCAGCGGCTCAGTATTGGGGTATCAGGTGCAGTAATAGGGACACATATGACAGCAGCGGCTCAGTATTGGGGTATCAGGTGCAGTAATAGGGGCACATACAGTAGCAGTGGCTCAGTATTGGGGTATCAGGTGCAGTAATAGGGCACATACTGTAGCAGCGGCTCAGTATTGGGGTATGAGGTGCAGTAATAGGGACACATATGGCAGCAGCAGCTCAGTATTGGGGTATCAGGTGCAGTAATAGGGACACATATGGCAGCAGCGGCTCAGTATTGGGGTATCAGGTGTAGTAATATGGACACATATGACAGCAGCGGCTCAGTATTGGGGTATCAGGAGCAGTAATAGGGACACATATGACAGCAGCGGCTCAGTATTGGGGCATCAGCAGGTTGAGGAGTTTGTACAGGTTGAGAATAGTCCAATCAGTGACCGTGACAGTGCTGACAATATGAGAAGTGAAATGTGTCTTTGTTGTATTATCTGCATTCAAGTCCCGGCTGGAGGAGTCGTCATGTCGGTCTGGGCCAGATGGAAAAGACATGAAAAGTGAATGATTCCATCAGAAAGAACGTCAGTGGTAAGTCATTATCTGTAACTCTGCTGTAATCTATTATATGTTCTGTAGGACTGGTATTATTTACCACTGACCATATAGCGGTGATATCAATATTGGTCTTTTTATATATAGATTATTTTTGGCAACAGCGCGGTCATTTGCTGAGGTTTTCTGTTTAGGGGCCCACTCAGAAGTTTCGCCCCCCCTAAACCAAAACCCTAGCTACGCCTCTGGTTGGGAGGCCTCCATACATTCAGCAGACTTTACTCTATTGCGTGTAGTATCCATACCCCCTGTTTCTCTGAAGGATTTTTACAAGCTTAGGTAACATACAGAAAATGCTGTATACTGTCAAATAATGTGCACAATTTACCAACGGTTTAATTTCTAGGTTTAGTGTTCCTCCAGGTGCAGACGAGGGTATTTGCTGTCTTCGGGCCACACCCGGACCAATGTTAGTCTATAGGGCAGTGCATATGTGCGATTTCTTTCTTGGACAGAGTGTCCGTGAAAAAAATCGCAATATGCCCGAGTTGGATCCAATGTTCAGATAACAGTTGGCCATACAAGTCAATGAGTCCGTGGAAACCACTGAACCGCACTCTGATGACATCTGTGTACAGTTAGATTTCTACAATGGAGACGATGGAGAAATGTTTTTCTCCATCTTCTCCTCATCCAAGAGAATCAGAGCACACTGCGATCACGCTCTGATCCAGCTCGGATCTGGGTTTGATCAGAGTGTATTTTGCTTAATTGGCCCAATTTTCTTTGATGAGAGAATCTACGGCCATATGCACCTAGCACCAAGATAGAGACTGAAATATTAGCAGGCCTATGCATTGTATAACTGATCGTAGTAATGCAGTGTTACATATTTCCTCATTCATACTCTGAACATCCAACAAAGAATGGGACAAATGTTACTACTTGCAGTTTATTTTTACTTTACCAGTTACTGTTGTTTGCAAAGCTCAAATGCTTACCTAACAAAGGACTGTCAGCTCTATAGAATTCCTTGAAGGCAATTTTACAGCATTGTACTGTAAGCTGTGACATAGAGGAGGCCGCGAGCGACAGAACATCAACAACGCAAGAACATTCCATCACAAGGTGATGAATAGAAAAGCTTCATAGGAGGGAAAGAGGATTTTTACAGCGGGAGAACAATGGCTTTTATAATATAACTGAAAAATAGCACCCAGGTATGATCTGACAATCGTCCTCTCCAAGAACAGTTCTGGCCTCTGTGATATTTTTTGTCATGTGCAGCTCATTTTTGTAAAATTCTTCTTAGGCCTCATTCAGAAAACTGTAAGACAGATATGATCACAGTCAACTCTAATGATACAAACTAATAGTGATGAGCAAACGAGCTGGGATAAGGTGTTAGCAAACTCATGTGCCAACCGAGTGTCTTCGGCGTGCTTGAATAATATGTTGGAGTCCCGCGGCTGCAGGTTTGGTCTCGTGGCTGTTTGACAGTCACAACACATGCTGAGCTAACAAACAGGCAATCCCTACATGTGTTGCGACTGTCAACAGCCGCAAGACATGCAGCTGCGAGGATTCAGACTTATTTTTCGAGGATGCCGAACACACTCGGCCAACACCCGAGAATGCGCCGATAAGGGCTCATACCCATTTGTGGAAAAAAAAAGGTCAGTTTTCTGGATGGAAAAAACGGTCCGAATATATACAATTGTCATGCGATTTGTATGCGATTTTTAATTGCTCCATCCGTTTTCCATCAGTTTTCCATCTGTATGCAATGCGATTTTAACATGATGTTTTACATAGAGCAGTTCTCTCTATGTAAAAAGTCATGTAAAAAAAATGCACTCAAAAAACAAATATATATATATATATATTGTAGACTGTTCAGGGGGTTTAGCTCCGGGATCGCCGTCTCGGGTAGACGGAGTGGCATAAAGAGTCCAATCACAGACAGCAGCACTGGTGTAAACTGGCCGCAACCAGTTTTATTGAAAGTCCACAGCAATACACATGAAACAAACCATAAAATAAAATCCTAAGCCTGTCAGGCTGCTAACTAAACACAGTCAGTTACCTCACTACTGTGAACTAGGCTCTAGCAGCCTGGCCACAACAACACAAATTTATAATTACCAGAGATGGGTATTGCAGGAGACTCCAGCAACGTCTGAAGCCAGAATCAGACTGAGAGCTCTGTCTGTGTAACTCTACCACCTATTTCTGGCTGCTTAATTAGGCAGCTGTGTGTACTCAGGGTTGAGCTGCAAGCCTGTACTGGATGGGGAGTGAGTGAACGTCGTAAGAAACCTGGGCGAGATATACACCCCGTCCAGTACGCACCCCTTCACTGTCTCACAATATATATAGGTCATACACTTCTACATAGTATAATAGCCGCTAATTCATCCCCGGCTATACTGTAAAATCACACTGACAGCTTTAATAAAGAATAGAAACAATACATATACACACATAGAATACATATATATATATCATTGTGACATATATATATATATACATATATTTATAGTTCATACACTTCTACATACTGTAATAGTCACTAATTCAATTGCTGGCTTTTGTGAAATCACAGAACCCGACATGAAATGACACATGGTTTACATACAGTTAAACATGTCATTTCATGTATTTTGATATATGGTTTTAACTTACAATTACATGAGTGTATGTGTGCAAAATTGCAGACATGTAGAGGTTAATTAAAGGTGTAAATTCGTTGAAAAAAATGCGTGGGCTCCCGCTGTATTTTCTCCATCAGACAGACAAAGCAAGCGAGTGGGGGCAAATAATAATAGCCCAGGGAGGGTGCATTTATTTTGTGCCCCCCCCCGGCGCTACTAACATCTGCCCCCAGACACCCCAGAAAAGGCAAATCTATAATTAGATTAGCCCTTTCTGGCACTTTGCCCGTCTATTCCCATTGCCCTGTAGCGGTGGCGAATGGGTTAATAAGGGGTTAAAGCCACCTTGCAATTGAAAGGTGACTTTAAGCCAGGTTAATAATTGAGAGTTGTCATAACGACCCGCTCTATAAAACCATCTCACTAGTTAACCCTTTAGTGAACACAGTAAAAAAATAAACAAAAAACGAGACAAAAAGCAATGCTTTATCATCATACTGCTGAACAAAAAGTGCAATAAAACACGATCAAAAAGACAGATGTCAATAAAAATGGTACTGCTGAAATTGTCATCTTGTACCACAAAAAAACAAGCTGCCATACAGCTCCATCAGCAGAAAAATAAAAAAGTTATAGCTGTCAGAATAAAGCGATGCAAAAATAATTATTTTTTCTATAAAATAGTTTTTATTGTGTGAAAGCGCCAAAACATAAAAAATATGTAACTGTGGTATCGCTGTAATCATACTGACCCAAAGAATAAAGCTGTGTTATCAATTTTACCACACGTGGAACAGTATAAAAAGAAAAAAAAAAAGAAGCAATTCCTGAATTGCTGTTTTTTGTTCATTCTGTCTCCCAAATTTCGAAATAGAAAGCGATCAAAAAATGTCATGTGCCTGAAAATGGTACCAATAAAAACGTCAGCTCATCCCGCAAAAACCAGCTATAACATGCCTTCGTCGGCCAAAATATGAAAAAATTATAACTTTCAAAATATGTAGTTTTCACAGTAAAAAGCGTCTTCTAGTGTGTGACCGAAGCCTAACACAAAACCCTGATATAAATCTGGTATCGCTGTAATCGCACCGACCCAAAGAATAAAGTCGCCTAAACACTTATTCCACACGAGGAATAGCATAAAATATAAATAAAACCAATTCTTCACATGCTGTTGATTTTTTTCATTCTGCCTCCCAAAGATCGCAGTAAGGCTAGGCGCACATTTATCCTGCGCTCTACGCTGAACGCTTACACCGGGGTTTCTGTGTAAATCTCAGAAATATGTGATTCAAACAGAACCCTCGATGGAAGATTCCCTATAATGAAAAATATTTAGACTTGAGAGTCCTCAGTGGTTGATACCTTTTAATGGCTAACTGAAAAGATGGTAACAAATTGCAAGCTTTCGAGACTACGCAGGTCTCTTCATCAGGCAAAGACTAAAAAGACTTTTTAGTCTTTGCCTGATGAAGAGACCTGCGTAGTCTCGAAAGCTTGCAATTTGTTACCATCTTTTCAGTTAGCCATTAAAAGGTATCAACCACTGAGGACTCTCAAGTCTAAATATTTTTCTATCTACTGGCTAACACGGTACGAAGATACACATCTTTCCTATATCCCTATAATGAGGCAGATGTAGGCACTGTGGACGCCGTCTGACCTGTGATCCAGTTGGGTCTGTCTTTTTAGGATTGCATAAAAGTGCAGTCAGCCACAGTTTTGCGCACTTCTAAAAAGGACACTGCTGTTTAGAGGCAAGACAGAGTCCAGAGTAAATCTGCTGCCTCAATATAGTGAATGGATCCCTCGGGGGTTTCATCTGGCTCGTCACTCAGAGATTTAGATGGAAACCCCAAAGTAAGTGTTCAGTGTAGAACGCCAGATAAATGTGATCCCTAGCATTATGTAAAATGTTCCCAATAAAAGCTTCAACTAAATCCACAAAAAAAGCAAGTCCTCACTCAGGTCTGTCATCGGAAATATAGGGGGCTTCCATGTTACTGGTAGCACAAAGGCTCTTGAAAAGCGAAATGGCTTCACGCTCCCCAAAAGAAATTCAGCTAATTCTGCGCTCCCAAGTCCAAATGCCCCCCTCCCTTTTGAGCCCCAGTGTGCCTAAACAACATTTAGCGCCCACATGTTTGGCATTTTTGTAATGATGGGAGCCCAACTAATTTACAGGTGCTTTTCTCCAGAACCATGAGCTGGGCATAATGTGCTGGTCACTACAAGGGCAGTTTGCAATTTTCACTCAGCAACATCCACTGCCGCCTGTTTCTGGAAAACACGCATGGAATCAAAATCGTCACTACATCTGTAGATAAATTCCCAAAGAGTTATAATTTCCAAAATGTGGTCACTTAAGAGGGGTTTCCACTGTTTAGACACATCAGGGGCTCTCCAAATGCGACATTGCATCCGGTAATTATTCCAGTAATTTTTACATTCGCAAAGTCAAATGGCGCTCCTTTCCTTTCAAGCTCTGCTATACGCCCGAATAGTAGTATTCCCCCACATATGGGGTATCAGCGTGCTTAGGAGAAATTTCACAACAAATTGTATGGAGCAATTTCTCCTGTTACCCTTATGAAAATGCAAAACAAGGAGCTAAAAAAGATTTATTTAGGAAAAATGTGATTTTTTTATTTCCACGGCTCTACGTTATAAACTTCTGTGAAGCACCTGTGTGTTCAAGGTGCTCAATACACATCTAAGGGGTCTAGTTTCCAAAATGGTTTAACTTGTTGGGGTTTCCACTGTTTAAGCACATCAGGGGCTCTCCAAACGCGAAATGGCATCCGCTAATTATTCCAGCATATTTTACATTCAAAAAGTCAAATGGCGCTCCTTCCCTTCCGAGCCCCGCTGTGTGCCCAAACAGTAGATTTCCCCCATATATGGGGTATCGGCATGCTCAGGAGAAATTGCACAACAAAATGTATTGTCAATTTTCTCCTGTCCTCCTTGCGAAAGTAAAAAAAATTAGGTTTAAAAGAAAATTTTTGTGAAAGAAAAGTAAATGTTTACTTTTTTCTTCCACATTCCAAAAATTCCTGTGAATCTCCTGAAGGTTAAATAAACTTGATGAATGTGGTTTTGAGTACCTTGAGGGGTGCAACTTTTAGAATGGTGTCAATTTTGGGTATTTTCTGTCCTATAGGCCCCTCAATGTCACTTCAAATGTGAGGTGGTGCCTAAAAAAAAATGGTTTTCCAAATTTTGTTGTAAAAATGAGAAATCGCTGGTCAACTTTTAACCCTTATAGCTTCATAACAAAAAAAAATTATGATTCCAAAATTGTGCTGATGTAAAGTAGACATGTGGAAAATGTTATTTATTAACTATTTTGTGTGATATGACTCTCTGATTTAATGGCATAAAAATTAAAAATTTTAAAAATTGCAAAATTTCCCCCAAATTTCCATTTTTTTTAACAAATAAATACAAGTCATATCAAAGAAATTTTATCACTATCATAAAGTGTATATTATACGAGAAAACAACCTCAGAATCACCGGGATCCATTGGAGCGTTCAAGAGCTATAACCTCATAACGTGACAGTGGTCAGAATTGTAAAAATTGGCCTGGTCAGGAAGGTAAAAGCAGGCTTATGGGTGAAGGGGTAAAGTTTATTGAGCACAAAGGCAGAGGAGGTGAGCCATAACATCAGCTGTTGTGAATGGTGGATCCTGTGGTATTTGCTGTATATTGAGGTGTTAACTTTTATTGCTATCCTGTCTTTAATGAGATTGCTGAAAAGACTTTTGTAAATAGCAGGATGTTTGAGCCTAAGTATAAGGCCGGCATCACATATGCGAGGAATACGGCAGAGTCTCGCATGTTAATTCCCGGCACTGCCACCGGCCTCGGGAGCAGAGCGTGTGGCCGCATAGCAATAACAGGAGCCGCGCGCTCCGCTGCTGCCGGGAATTAACATGCGAGACTCGGCTGTATTCCTCGCATGTGTGATCCCAGCCTAAGCCTAAAGCTATGTGCGCACATCGAGTATTTGTGTCTCGACCACGCACCACAATTGGGTTACCAGAGTAATGGGGTACTCAGAGCCGAGCCCATGGAAGTCTATGGGGTTGTCACAGGTAGCGGTGGCTCGGTCTGTGGCCCTGGCGGTCAGGCGTATGTTGGGGGGAATATTTACAGGGATAGGTATATATACAGTTCGTGACGCCACCTGTAGTTCTCTGATCACTAAGACCAGCGCTGCTGTAGATCTCTGAGGGGATGGTGAGGCAGCTAGATGTCGGGTCCCCTACAGGTGGGACTCTTCCCTCAGGTCGATAGTTATGGTGGGGCTGTGCAGGGATGCAATCAAATAACTCAGTCTCACACATAGGAGCTTCTTCCCATACCTTTTACTTGTCAGATGATAAGACAGGTCCCAGGGAGGCTGGTCGGGTGGAGGATGTGCTTTGAGGCAACAGCTGAACAGATTATGGGCCTCCTTAACTTTCAAAATGGTGAGTTCAACCAGCATAAAGCGTAGTTCACTCCAGAATCTCCAGCTTCTCCAAGCTGTACTGCCCGGTCAGTTTTGTGGTCGGAGTCTTCCTTTGAGAGAGCTGGGTTCCTAAGGTGGTCCTGCAGTGACTCCAAGTTCCCACTCTCCCTGACCCCAGTTACGTACCGACACTCCAAGGGCTGCTTTCTGCTACCTAAGGTCCAGTAAGCCTCTGGTTTTTCTATCACTATGCCTGGAGCTATAGTGACGCTTCGGTCCCCAGTGACCGGTGACAATGTGCAGGATAATCCAATCCTAAGGCACTTCTGAATTCCTTCCACTATGCCTTTCGCCCTGTCCGCGCTTGTAGCATAAGCACTCCACACTTCCAAAGGCTATACAGACTAGTCCCTTTCTTCTTCTTTCCAGAGCTTGCTAACAGGTGCTCAGTAATCTTCTTGTTCAGGAGCACGTCACTGAACTCCACTGTCCTTGGGACAGGAGACTGAAGGTCCTGATGCTCACTCCTCCCTCTTCCTGAACAGACTTCAGACTGTCCGCTCTGCTCTGTCCGAAGACAGGAAACTGACTGAACTGACTGACTGGCTGGCTGCATCTCACTAGCTATATATATCCTATGGGTGTGTCTAAGTGTGTGTTGGAGTGAATGTTTATTGAGCATTAAACTGTTACCTCTCCACATATCCTCCAGGGTACTGCGTGTGCCTTCACACCAGGGCTACACATTCCCCCATGGTAAAATACAGCACTCCCGGGCTGTGAAATACAAGAAGACAATTTGTTTTTGCATTAAACATTAACATTAACTCTTCCCATCCGGGAGGTAAGGATTTCTTGAACGTTGCATCAAAACATATAGAAAAATACAAAATACTAAGTAGACATTTTCATATAAATAACCGACAATATTCTTGTGAAGGACCCGCACCAAACCTTCAACGTGGGTCCTGGGTGGGCTGCAGGACATCTGAATGCAGACCTCACTCAGTGCCACACCACACGGGTTTTATGTTCAGAGGTAGTTGAGGTGGTTTCATGTAAAACCAATATAATGCACCTTAGTGCAACTATTTACAGGATACAGTTTTTGGGCTGGCTCAGTCCTCAGCCACGCAGTCCATTATAAGACACAATAAGAGACATATATATATACAGATTTCAAGTATGCATCATTCTTCTTTTACTTTTACTTTACCCAACAGGGCATTTTATGTAAAACTATGCATTCAATTTTTCAACTTTTTACTCTGGTACCCAGCCGGGCGTTCTACTCATTATAGAAAAACATAAATACATTTGGCAATAAAGTGCAAATCTGGCAAAAATTCTCAAACTTTCTACATTTTCTTTGTTGCGGTAAACCCTGTCTGGGTCCTACCGTTCTTCACATTTTCTTGCAGGCTTCCATTATACTTTCCATCCCGGGGGCTGGAACAATACGATGATCCTTAGATCCCATGACCAACAAGTCGTGACCTGCTATCAGAGTTTGGGTCGCCACAGTCCTTGTGCGAACCACTAGGGGCGCGCCGGGCGCTTCCGCTTTGTGAGACGCTGTCTGCGTCACTGTAATAGCCACTTTCTCTCGCGATGCAGAAATAGTCGCCGTGCGTGACGTTGTGTAGACTGCTGATTGCGATGTGGAATGGGTCGCAGGTTGCGATGTATTAGGACAAGGTTGTGAGGAGTACGCAGGGGGCACTTCCAACGGTGATATACTCTCCTGGGGCGATGCCGGGGCACGGCCTGATGCAGCGGTAGATTGTGACTGGGATGCGCTGGCAATGGTAACGTTACCTGCGTCAGGGACGGGGTCACGGACGATTGTGACATTAAGGGCATACCATCCCTTCATACCCCAGTGCCGTGTATAGGTGACTATGTCTCCATTAACTAGGTCCCTCCCGGGATGGCCGATGGGCAGGTGGGATTCTACGTCCCTGCGACTAACAAAGACCCCTGGGTAGAGGCCCGGTTCTCTGATGAAGCCCCAGCCCTTCCGGAGCTGGAACTCTGGCACACACCCCTGCCGCCGCGGTTCCCTTAGAGTACCTTTTTCTCGGCGAACACTTTCCTTGTCCGCGATCAGCTGCTCGTACTGCCGCTGCCGGTTCCGCTGCGCTTCCTGTTCTTCCTCCTGCCGGCGTCGCTGTTCCTCTTCGCGACGCTGCCACTCACATTCCCACTGGGCGGTGTAGGCGACGTCATCCAGGCGCGCCATCTCGTCCCAGTCGACGTCTGGCAATGATGGACAGGACCCCTCCGGTGTCCCTGCCGGGGATCGATCATCTGCTGCGGCCTCCTGGCCGGGCGGGCGTTCCGGAACTGGCGGTACCTCCTCAACCTCCCTCGCTTCCACCGCTTCCTCGGTAGGTTCAGGGTCGGTCCTCTTGGGGGTAGCCTCCGGTTGCTCCTTAGCCTTGGGCAGCAGAAGTTTCGGTAACTCGAACCGTGGGGGGTCATCGAGGGGAGAGAACACCGCGTCCCACAGCCGCCACTGCATCTGGGTACGCCGGCGTCTCTCGATCTCCTCCTTGCCAGGTTGTTCCAAAACCATCTTCTTCAATCTGGCATTTTCCTCTTTAATCTCCAGCAATGCTTGCTGCAGGTGCAGGACCACGGATGGTTCCGGTTCTAGTGGCAGCTTGGCTGGGGAACGGGGCCTGCCTTCCACCGCTTCCCTGCTCGGCTGCACACGTCCTGCTTCCATGATGTTCCAGAACCGTCTCACTTCTTCTTGAGCCGTCCGGTCTCTTCCGTGGAGGCGGGGTTTGCGTCTCCTCCTCTTCGCAGGGAAGGTGAAGAGGAGGCGGACCTCTTTTGCTGTAGGGCAGGATCGCATATTGTAGTAGCACTTTGAGAGGGCAGGCATTCTCTTCGCGCCACAGGGGGGCACACGCCCACGAATCCACGCCCACCTTCTTCTCCAGCGCCTGAGGGCGCGAATTTGGCGGCAAAATGGCGGTATTTGGCGCCAAACAACAGCAACAGTCTTTTTCACTAAAACACCTCCACAGGCACACAGGGCTTGCAATTTTGCGAGTTTCGCATCCTGTTCGTGACGCCAAGTTTGTCTCGACCACGCACCACAATTGTGGGTTACCAGAGCAATGGGGTACTCAGAGCCGAGCCCATGGAAGTCTATGGGGTTGTCACAGGTAGCGGTGGCTCGGTCTGTGGCCCTGGCGGTCAGGCGTATGTTGGGGGGAATATTTACAGGGGATAGGTATATATACAGTTCGTGACGCCACCTGTAGTTCTCTGATCACTAAGACCAGCGCTGCTGTAGATCTCTGAGGGGATGGTGAGGCAGCTAGATGTCGGGTCCCCTACAGGTGGGACTCTTCCCTCAGGTCGATAGTTATGGTGGGGCTGTGCAGGGATGCAATCAAATAACTCAGTCTCACACATAGGAGCTTCTTCCCATACCTTTTACTTGTCAGATGATAAGACAGGTCCCAGGGAGGCTGGTCGGGTGGAGGATGTGCTTTGAGGCAACAGCTGAACAGATTATGGGCCTCCTTAACTTTCAAAATGGTGAGTTCAACCAGCATAAAGCGTAGTTCACTCCAGAATCTCCAGCTTCTCCAAGCTGTACTGCCCGGTCAGTTTTGTGGTCGGAGTCTTCCTTTGAGAGAGCTGGGTTCCTAAGGTGGTCCTGCAGTGACTCCAAGTTCCCACTCTCCCTGACCCCAGTTACGTACCGACACTCCAAGGGCTGCTTTCTGCTACCTAAGGTCCAGTAAGCCTCTGGTTTTTCTATCACTATGCCTGGAGCTATAGTGACGCTTCGGTCCCAGTGACCGGTGACAATGTGCAGGATAATCCAATCCTAAGGCACTTCTGAATTCCTTCCACTATGCCTTTCGCCCTGTCCGCGCTTGTAGCATAAGCACTCCACACTTCCAAAGGCTATACAGACTAGTCCCTTTCTTCTTCTTTCCAGAGCTTGCTAACAGGTGCTCAGTAATCTTCTTGTTCAGGAGCACGTCACTGAACTCCACTGTCCTTGGGACAGGAGACTGAAGGTCCTGATGCTCACTCCTCCCTCTTCCTGAACAGACTTCAGACTGTCAGCTCTGCTCTGTCCGAAGACAGGAAACTGACTGAACTGACTGACTGGCTGGCTGCATCTCACTAGCTATATATATCCTATGGGTGTGTCTAAGTGTGTGTTGGAGTGAATGTTTATTGAGCATTAAACTGTTACCTCTCCACATATCCTCCAGGGTACTGCGTGTGCCTTCACACCAGGGCTACACATTTGCTTGCAGAAATTTTTGCAAGGTTTCTGCATTTCTTGGCAGCAAAAACGCTGCAGAAACACCACAATGTTTTTGGTGCATTTTTTGAATGCGGTTTGACAAAGGCAAATACAAGAGGATTGAGTCATTATGAGTTGGAGCGTGAATTAGCCCAGACATAATTTCTGCAAAACATAGCTATATAATAAAGCAGAACAAAGTCTGTTAAGGTCATCTTACTATTATCTGCTCTTTTATCTTTCACAAGTTTTCAAAGCTACTTTTAAATGAATTTAACCCCTTCACCACCTTGGGTTTTTCTGTTTTTGAGTTTGGCCATGTGAGGTCTTGATTTTTTGTGGGACAAGTTGTACTTTTGAACGACACCATATCTTCTACTGGAAAGCGGGAAAAAAAAATTAAAGTGCAATTCCACAATTGTTTTTTGATTTGCTATTTTACCATGTTCACTAAATGCTAAAACTGACCTGCCATTATGATTCTCTAGGTCAGTGTTCCCTAACTCCAGACCTCAAGGCACACTAACAGGTCATGTTTTCAGGATTTCCTTTGTTTTGCACAGGTGATGCAATTATCACCTGGGCAATACTATAGAAATCCTGAAAACATGACCTTTTGGTGGGCCGTGAGGACTGGAGTTTGGGAACCCTGCTCTAGGTCATTATGAGTTTGTAGGTACCAAACATGTGTAGGTTCTTTTTCATTTAAGTGGTGAAAAAAAAGTCACTGTTGTCTCCATTTTTTTGTGATCTCGAGTTGGGTGAGGGCTTATTTTTTGTGCACCAAGCTGACATTTTTATTGATACCATTTTGGTTCAGATACAATCTTTTGAATGTCTGTTATTGCATTTTAATGCAATGGTACAGCAACCAAAAACTGTAATTCGGGCATTTTTTTCTCGTTACGCCGTTTACAGATTAGATTAATTTTTTTTATATATTGATAGATCGGGCAATTCTGAATGGGGCGATACCAAATATGTGGTTTTTTTCATTATTGTTTTATTTGAATGGGTGGAATAGGGGATGATTTGAACTTTTATTTTTTTATATCTTTAAAAAACATTTTTTTTACTTTTTACCTGCTTCAATAGTCTCCATGGGAGACTAGAACCTGCGATCATCTGATCACTTGTGCTACACAGAGCAGGGATTCAGCCCTGCTCTATGTAGCTAAAATGATCACTTGCTATGAACGCCCACCGCTGGATGGCACTCATAGCAATGCGGCAATGATAACCACAGGGATCATGCCAACTCATCGGGCAACCCACGGTGATGTGACATGAGCGCCGATGCGTGGGATTAGTTATGCGCTTACGGCGCGAGCATGTTAAGTGCCGTCCTGCAGCCGCCGAGCGCTGATCCGTGCCACAAATCACTGATCGGCACCCGTGCTCAATTTTTTTCAGGACTTTTTTTCCTTGTCTATTTTTTCTCCTCCCCTTTACACACACCTCCGTGCATGTATACTGCAGCCTCTGAGCCGCTGTCACGGGTTTACCGCAACAGAGAGGATCCAGAACACCGCAGCGTCTGATTTCTACTACTCCTGCACTGATTAAAAGCACTTCACTATCATATTAAATGGTGCAGGTTTATTTTAGCAGTACAGGGGTTAACATGCTCAGCTAAGAGCTCCTGGAAGCTTTCCTGCATTAAGGCTCTCAGCTGTTTACTATTAGCCACTCCCCTCTCCTATATATTCTAGGCCCTGGCAAGAACGCATTGTCAGAGATAGCTTCACGCTGCATGGTTTAGAAGATGGTGGTTTGTTGTTGTTTGTGAAGGTGTTTAGTGGATTTATCTAAGACTGTTGGAAGGTTTTGGCTTTGTGCTAATCCCCTTCTTCTCCTACTTTGGTTTTTCCCAATCCTCCACTCCCCTGTGTTTACTTCTGTTGTTTGTGTGGGTATATCTATATGATTAGTATTTTCCTTTATGCCTGTTTGTATTATCTTGTTAGTTTGGTTGATGTATTACGGTACACTACTACTCCCCTCTTCCCTGGGTGGGGGAAGGGTACAGACTGAAGGTGGATTCAGGAGCTAAGGCAAGGTATGTGGCCCCAGCATCTTCACCTTCCGAAGTAATCTGGGGAACAGGAACAGGGCAAGATTGGGCGCCCTTAGCGTTAGAGACAGGGAAGGAGCCCCTGGTCCCGGGATACCCGACAACAGCATTGTGACAACCGCTGAGCTGCTGATCAGTAAAGCAGATGACTGATCAGCATCTATGCTTGCTTTTGGCCAGGACTTTTTTCCCATTTATTTTTTTTCATTCTCTTTTTGCACGACATCTATGCGTCTGTCCTACAGCCATTGAATGCTGCTTGGTGACGCACATCACTGATCTGGTTAAGAATAATAAAAATTTTGATTAGTTGGTAGGACTAGATTAGGGACAGTAAAAATATACCGTAGTAATTGGTGTCTACTACAGTATTTTTTACTGAATTTAGTCAAGGTTAATGCCTGAAAGCAAAACGGAAAAACAGAATCATATCTATGCATGCATCCTACAGCCGCCGAGCGCTGATTAGTGACGCCCATCACTCATTGGCAATCGGTTGTTGTTGTTTTTTTTTTTTTTTTGGTGTGATAAAAGAATTAAAAAATAATAATTTAGATTAGTTGATGGGACTAGATTAGGGACAGCAAATATATACTGTAATAATCTGCATCTACTACAGTATATTTTTCTGAATATAGTCAGGGTTAGTGTTAGTTGGGCGCTCAGTAATTTTTTATTCACTAACATCCGTTTAGCAACTTTGATTTTTATTTTAACATATTCTCTTCTGAATAAAAAAGTTTACACCAAACACACACATCTGAATAAAATTGGGAATAGGAAAGATGTATATCTTCGTACCGTGTTAGTCAGTAGATAGAAAAATATTTAGAATTGAGAGTCCTCAGTGGTTGATACCTTTTAGTTTTCAGTTAGCCATTAAAAGGTATCAACCACGGAGGACTCTCAATTCTAAATATTTTTCTAAAATTGGGTACACACACACCACATACAGGGTCAGCTCCAGGTTTTCATGGGCCCCGGGCGCATATGCACAGATACGGCAGAGAAATATAGGTATAGTACAATGCCAAACAATTCACTTACTTCATACATTACATGAGTGATATCTATTGTAAATTCTACTATAGCTCAAAAGACAAACAGTATAGTCATCCATACAGTATTATGGGCACCACATAGTGCTCCATACAGAATAATGAGCCACATATATTGCTCCATACAGTATTATGGTCACCACATAGAGCTCCATACAGAATAATGAGCCTCATATAATGCTCCATATATAATGGGCCCCGTATAATGCTCCATATATAATGGACCCTAAAAGATGCTCCATGTATAATAGGCCCCAAATGATGTTCCATATATAATGGGCCCCATATGATGTTCCATATATAATGGGCCCCATATGATGTTCCATATATATAATGGGCCCCATATATGATGCTCCAGTGTATAATAGGCCCAATGTAATGCTCCATATATGATGCTCCAGTGTATGATGGGCCCCATATATGATACTCCAGTGTATGATGGGCCCCATATGATGGTCTCCATATATTGCGCCAAACATAAAAAAAAATAAAAAATGAAATACTCACCTCTCCTCACTGGCCCGCTGTTCTGCTCATGGCACCGGCCCCCTTTAATGGCACAGGCACCAGGCCCCCATAGCATGCCGGTGTCCCCGACTATGAGTGGGCCCCCCGCCTGCTCAGGGTCCCGGCACTTGCCAGGTTGCGCCGGGTGCTGACACCGGCCCTGACCACATACATGAAAAAATGTCCAGCTCTTCCCAATCACAGTATTCAATGGAGCAGGCATATACGCCTTCATTGCCTCCAACACTGATAGTGAGGGAGAGGATGCCAACTTCCTTTATTTTTCATCCTCCTCCTCTTCCTCAAGTGATACCGAACCGCCACGCAGACATTGCAAGATAGAAAATGAACCAGCGCCTACCATTACTCACCCTGTATAGACCTCATCCCCTGGAGATTGTGATACACAGATTCCTGATATTGTGGCGCAATCAGCAATCAAATTTGACACTACTGGCCTCACAGAAATTGACTTTTTCAAAGTCTTTTTCTCTGAGGAGTTGGTAAACCTCATGGTGGCTGAGACAAATTTGTACTCCCAAAAGTTTTTGGCTCAAAATCACCCTATATCATTTACTAACTGGAACCCTTTAGATGCAGTAGAAATGATGATGTTTTGGGGCCTTGTCCTTTACATGGGGTTAGTGAAGAAACCAGAACTTCTACAATATTGGAGTGCTGATGTTTTATACAACACTCCACTGTTCCGCATGGCTATGACATCCACAACTTTTTGCATTACAATGATAATGCACAGCGTCCTCCCCGAGATGACCTCAACTTTTCAAACTTTTCAAACTTCGGCATGTTATTGATCACTTCTGCAACAAGTTTTCTGAGGGGTAAGTTCCCCAAAGAGACATCTGCATGGATGAGTCGCTAAAACATTTCAAGAGAAAGCTCAAGTTCCGGAAATACTGTACATGTAAGAGGGCCAGGCACGGAATTAAACTCTACAAGCTGTGTGAAAGTACCTCAGGATACACGGACAGGTTTAGGGTTTATGAAGGCAAGGACAACCGGATTCAACCAACCCCCTGAATGCACCACTGTCCAGGGAGTGAGTGGGACAATTGTGTGGGATTTGATGCACCCACTGCTGGATCAAGGTTATCACCTCTATGAAAATAACTTTTATACCAGCATCCCTCTCTTCAAGTCCCTCTCTGCATGACCTACAGCAGCTTGTGGTACTGTCCACAAAAATCAGAGAGGCCTCTCTTAGATGCTAATTGGCAGCTGTTCAAAAAAAGTCAGAGCACAGCCCAGATAGTTATCAAAACCCTAATATTTGGAAGTCAGGAAGGGGAATGGCCCAGTACTTCTGGAACTGAAGGTGCCTGTATCATACCAGGGCAATATTTCCCAGGTGAAGTCCCTCAAACCACAAGGAAAGAAAGGTCGCAAACGAGGTTCCGAGTGTGTTGCAGAAGAGGGATATGCAAAGACACCACTTAGCAATGTGACAGCTGCCCCAACAACAACCTGTCCTGTGTATAAACTCTACCACACATCCATGAACTACTAAATTCATTTCTGACTTAAACAACTCATGTATGCCAAGCTGATGCACTCTACACAACTCAGATATGTCTACCTGATGCACTCTACACAACTGACATATGACAATCTGATGCACTCAACAGAACTGACATATGCCAAACTGATGCATTCTACACAACATACATAAGCCAACCTGATGCACTCTACACAACTTACGTGACTCGCACCACAATTGTGGTTACCAGGGCTATGGGGTACTCGGAGCCGAGCCCAATGATTTCTATGGGAGTTGTCACTGGCAGCGGGACTCGGTCCGTGGTCCTGGCAGTCAAGCGATGGGGGATATTTACAGGGGATTTTGAATAGTTTGTGACGCCACCTGTGGTTCCTGGTCAATTGGACCAGCGCTGCTATATGGATCTTCACAGGGGATGTTATGGGGCAGCTGGGTGGTAAGTCTCCCACAGGTGAGACTGGTCCCTGGAAGTCTATGGTGGGTGATGCAGGGTGTAGATAATAATTCAGTCGCACACGAAATAGCTTCTTTTCATACCTTTTACTGGTAGATGGTTCAGGCAGATCCCGGGGAGCTGGTCAGGGTGGAGAATGCACATTCGGGTAACCGCTGAGCAGGTTAGAGGCCTCCTTAACTTCAACATGTATGTGAGTCCAACTTGCCTGAAGCGAAGTTAACTCTGAACTCTCCAGCTTTCTCTGTAGCTGTAATGCCCGGCCAACATTGTGGTGGAGCCTTCTAAGTGGTGAGAACTAAGTCCTTACTTTTGCAGGGCCCTGCTCAAAGTCCCTGTTCTCCCTGACTCCGGTTACGTATTGACACTTTGGGCTGCACTCTGCGACCTGTAGTCCAGATGCCTCCGGTTTTCTTGTTACTATGCTTGAAACAGTAGCAACGCTTCGGACCCCGGTGTCCGGCAATTTAGTGCAGGTAATCCAATACCCAAGGCACTTCTCTATCTTCTCCACTGCGCCCTTCGCCCTGCTTCCCGCTCTTAACATAAGCACCTGTAGCTTCAATGTGAAAAGTCAGCTTTCTCCTAGAGCTCACTGAATAGCTCTCAGTATCCTCCAAGTCCAGACTGGACTGAGACTGAACTGCACTGTCCTCTGACAGGAAACAGACTCTCTGATCTGAGCTCTTCTCAGACAGGAAACTATCTGGGGGATGACTCACTCCTGAGCCTCCCAAGGCTTGAATCACCCTGACTGCTACGTGTCACTACCTCTTATACCCCTGATGGGTGTGTCTGAAAGTGTGAGTGACATGAATGCTATCAAGCTTTTGCGGTTACCTTCCTGTGCATTCTCCTAGATTTATGTGTGCCTGACATAGCTGGGCCACACATCCCCCCTTGATTAAACACAGCACTCCCGGGCTGTAAAAGAGAAAAAGAAAACATTTTTGTTTCACATATAACATTAACATTTTAACTCATCCCATACGGGAGGTAAGACCTCTTGAACGTTGCAATTTGTACATTAGGAAAAATACAAAAGTATCAAAAGTATCAAACATTCTCATAAATACAAGACAAATTCTTGTGGAGGACCCGCACCAAAAACCTCCCACGTAGGTCCTGGGTGGGCTGCAGGACTTCTGACTGCAGACCTCACTCTAGGCCACACCATACGGGTTTTTCTTCAGAGGTAGATAGCAATGGTTTTGTGTAAAACCAAGATAAGGCACCGTGGTGCAAACTATTTACATCAAAGTTTTTGGGCTGGCACAGTCCACAGCCACGCAGTCCATTGACATGGTTAAAAGACATTTCAAATAATCACATTTCAAATATAATACTGCAATACTATTAACTCTTTAAACTTGTTAACCTTGTACCCAGCCGGGTATTCTAAGCATACTATGCACATTATGTAAACACTTCTATACATATCAATAAAGTGCAATTTTCAAAATTCTCAAACTTTTTACAATTCTTGGATGCGGTAAACCCCTGTCTGGGTCCTACCGGTCTTCACTGTTCTTAGAGACTTCAATTACGTCTTCCACTCCTGGGGCTGGAACGACGCGATGTTCCTTAGAACGCATTACAAATATGTCGTGACCTGCTATCTGCGTCTGAGTAGCCACGGTTCTCATTCTAACTAAGGTCCCATCGGGTACCTCTGTCATGTATGATGCAAGCGGCGTTGCTGATGGTGTCGCAGAATAAGACTTAAATTGCGATGCAGTCCGGTCACCGATTGCGACGTAGATTGCAATGCAGGTTGCATTGTTGAGATAGCCGCAGGGGGCGTTGTAGAGTAGGTCGCAGGTTACGATGCCAAGTAGGTCGCCGATTGCGATGAAGGGGGCGATGGAGGTCGCGATGAGTACTCAGGGGGCGATGGAGGTCGCGATGAGTACTCAGGGGGCGATGCCGGGGCACGGCCTGGTGCGGTATGAGCTCGAGACTGGGACGCTTTGGTACCGGCGTCGGGGACGGGGTCACTGACGATGGAGACGTTCAGGGCATACCACCCCTTTAAACCCCAGTGGCGGGTGTAGCTCACTATGTCCCCATTTATCAGGTCCCTCCCAGGATGACCGATGGGCAGGTGGGATTCCACGTCCCGGCGGCTCACAAAGACCCCCTGATAGAGGCCCGGCTCGCGGATAAAGCCCCAGCCCTTGCGGAGCTGAAACTCAGTAACGCACCCCTGCCGCCGCGGTTCCCGTCGGGTACCTTTATCGTTGCGGACGGTTTCCTTCTCAGCGAAGAACCTTTCATGCCACTCCTGTCGGTCTCGCTGCGTCTTTCTATCTTCCTCCTGCCGCTGTCTCACTTTCTCCCAGTGCTGCCAAGCATTTCCGGTCTGGAGGTCGTAAGTCACGTCGTCCAGACGCTCCATCTCATCCAGTCGATTTCCGGCAATGATGGCTGGGACCCCTCCGGTGATCTTACCGGGGAACCGTACTCTGCTGTGTCCTCCTGGCCTGGCTGGCACTCCGGACCGGGCAGGACCTCCTCAGCCTCCTTCTCCTCCACCTCCGCATCGGTGGGATCAGGTACAGCACTTTTGGGGGCAGCCTCCGATCTCTCTTTAGCCTTCTTCAGCACGGAACTTGGGAAATCAAGAGACGGCGTTAGGCTTGTGGGAGAGAGCACTGCGTCCCACAGCAGCCGCTGTGTCTGGGCACGCCAGCGTCTCTCTGTCTCCTGCAAGTCTGCATGACGCTGGATTAATCTTCTGAGCACCGCATTCTCCTTCTGCAGCTCCAGCATAGTTTGCTGAAGCTTCTGTATTAGGGATGGCTCCGGTTCAAACAACAGCTTCTCCGGAGAGCAGGGCCTGCGCTCCACCGCTCCACTGCATAGCTGCTCTTGTCCTTCTGCCACCTCGTCCCAGGCCAGACTGTAGTTTCCATCAGGAACAGTCCGGTCTCTTCCGTGGAGGCGGGATTTGCGTCTCCTCCTCTTCGGATAGAGGATGAAGAGGAGGCGGATTTCTTTAGCTGTGGGGCAGGACCGCACATTGTAGTAGCATTTGGAGAGGGCGGCCATATCTTTCGCGCCTCAGGGGGGGTACACGCCCACGAATGCACGCCCACCTTCTTCACCAGCGCCTCAGGGCGCCAACTTGGCGGTAAAATGGCGGTATTTGGCGCCAAATGCAGCAAACAGTCTTTTTCACTAAACAGTTCAATAGGCAACACAGGACTCACAATTGCAAGCTTCGCATCCTGTTCGTGACGCCAAAAAGCTGACTCGCACCACAATTGTGGTTACCAGGGCTATGGGGTACTCGGAGCCGAGCCCAATGATTTCTATGGGAGTTGTCACTGGCAGCGGGACTCGGTCCATGGCCCTGGCAGTCAAGCGATGGGGGATATTTACAGGGGATTTTGAATAGTTCGTGACGCCACCTGTGGTTCCTGGTCAATTGGACCAGCGCTGCTATATGGATCTTCACAGGGGATGTTATGGGGCAGCTGGGTGGTAAGTCTCCCACAGGTGAGACTGGTCCCTGGAAGTCTATGGTGGGTGATGCAGGGTGTAGATAATAATTCAGTCGCACACGAAATAGCTTCTTTTCATACCTCTTACTGGTAGATGGTTCAGGCAGATCCCGGGGAGCTGGTCAGGGTGGAGAATGCACATTCGGGTAACCACTGAGCAGGTTAGAGGCCTCCTTAACTTCAACATGTATGTGAGTCCAACTTGCCTGAAGCGAAGTTAACTCTGAACTCTCCAGCTTTCTCTGTAGCTGTAATGCCCGGCCAACATTGTGGTGGAGCCTTCTAAGTGGTGAGAACTAAGTCCTTACTTTTGCAGGGCCCTGCTCAAAGTCCCTGTTCTCCCTGACTCCGGTTACGTATTGACACTTTGGGCTGCACTCTGCGACCTGTAGTCCAGATGCCTCCGGTTTTCTTGTTACTATGCTTGAAACAGTAGCAACGCTTCGGACCCCGGTGTCCGGCAATTTAGTGCAGGTAATCCAATACCCAAGGCACTTCTCTATCTTCTCCACTGCGCCCTTCGCCCTGCTTCCCGCTCTTAACATAAGCACCTGTAGCTTCAATGTGAAAAGTCAGCTTTCTCCTAGAGCTCACTGAATAGCTCTCAGTATCCTCCAAGTCCAGACTGGACTGAGACTGAACTGCACTGTCCTCTGACAGGAAACAGACCCTCTGATCTGAGCTCTTCTCAGACAGGAAACTATCTGTGGGATGACTCACTCCTGAGCCTCCCAAGGCTTGAATCACCCTGACTGCTACGTGTCACTACTAGGGTTGAGCATTCCGATACTGCAAATATCGGGTATCGGCCGATATTGGCTGTATCGGAATTCCGATTCCGAGTTCCGATATTTTCGTCTTATCGTATACCGGAATCGGGATTGTCACTGTCACTGTCAGTGTCCGTCGGTCGGGTCTGTCAGGAGTCAGCGGCACTTACCTGTCAGAAGATCTCCGGCGGTCACATCCCGGACTGCTTAATGGCCGCCATCCTCTTCTCCCCGGTGGTCACATGCAGTTTCTCGCGATAACTGCAGTGACTGCTGGGTAATCGCGGCCGTAAAGCAGTCAGTCCGATGACGTCACCGCCGGGGAAGCAGGTAATCAGCTGTGCTGCGTCGCGATGACAGGCTCTGCCTGTCATTGCGATGTAGCAGAGTTGGATCGTCGTGGGACTGTCGTTATGGACTGCGTCGGACAGGTGGTATACTGTTGGTTTGTTTTTTTTCTTTTTTTACAGGAGATCGATGGCGTCGCAGGAATGAGAGAGTAATAAAAAAAATGAAAACTGTGTTGTCTCTTTTATTTCATTAAAAGACTTTTTTCTTGCTTTGTCTTTTTTTTATGCATTTAATAACTTTGGGATTAATAATCGATCGGTGTCTTATTGACACCTCTCCATTATTAACCGGGCTTATTGTCACCGTGCAATCAACGGTGACATTAACCCCTTATTACCCCGCTTGCCACCGCTACAGGGCAAGTGGGAAGAGCCGGGTAAAGTGCCACAATTGGCACATCTTTTGGTGCGCCAAATGTGGGGCTGCTGTAGCCTGGTATTACCAGGCTGTTGAGGGCCAAAATCCATGGGCCTTGACAGTCTTTTAATACCAGGCCGCAGCAGTCTGCATTTTACTTGGCTGGTTAACAAAAATAGGGGGGATCCCCACGCCGTTTTTTTTTCGAGGGGATCCCCTATTTTTGTTAACCAGCCAAGCTAAGCAGACTGCTGTGGCCTGGTATTATCAGGCTTGCAAGGTCCATGGATATTGGATCCTTACCAGCCTGAAAAACCAGGCCTCAGCGGTCTGCTTCATCTGGCTGGTTAACAAAAATAGGGGGGACCCCATGCCAATTTTTTTCGAGGGGATCCCCTATTTTTGTTAATCAGCCAAGATATGCAGACTGCTGTGGCCTGGTATTATCAGGCTGGCAAGGTCCATGGATCTTGGCTCCTTAACAGCCTGAAAATCCAGGCCTCAGCGGTCTGCTTCATCTGGCTGGTTAACAAAAATAGGGGGGACCCCACGCCAATTTTTTTCGAGGGGATCCCCTATTTTTGTTAATCAGCCAAGATATGCAGACTGCTGTGGCCTAGTATTATCAGGCTGGCAAGGTCCATGGATCTTGGCTCCTTAACAGCCTGAAAATCCAGGTCTCAGCGGTCTGCTTCATCTGGCTGGTTAACAAAAATAGGGGGGACCCCACGCCATTTTTTTTTCGAAGGGAACCCCTATTTTGTTAATCAGTTCCCTCTGACGTCACTGATTGTGTCCCTGGCTGACCTGAAGTGAAAGTGGAAAGCAATCAATTAAGCTTTCCACTTAAGGGCCCGTCTCACATAGCGATATCGCTACCGAGATCGCTGCTGAGTCACTAGTTTTGTGACGCAGCAGCGAGCTCACCAGCGATATCGCTGTGTGTGACATTCAGCGACGATCAGCCCCCCTGCCGGGTATCGCTGATCGTCGCTGAAATGTCAGGACCTTTTTTTGATCGCTGGTTTCCCGCTGACAGGCACGCATCGCTGCGTGTGACAGGCGGGAGACCAGCGATCCGCTGGTAACCAAGGTACACAGCGGGTTTCCAGGCGCGGGGCTGTGCCTAGAAACCCGCTGTGTACCTTGGATACCAGCGCCCTGATGCAGGGAGCTGGTATCCAAGGTACACAGCGGGTTTCCAAGCGCTGCGCTGTGACTGTGACTCAGCAGCGATCTCGGTAGCGATATCGCTATGTGAGACGGGCCCTTAAGCGATGTTACCCGCAGTGTCGCTGTCCCAGATCGCTGCCTGAGCTGCCTGTTTGGCAGCTCAGCAGCGATCATGTAGCGATACACCAGCGATCCTGACAAGTGCATATCGTTGTCGGGATCGCTGGTGTATCGTTATGTGACACCCAGCCTTTACTCTCCTGTCAGGCAGGAGAGGAACTCATTCATTTGGGGTTTACTGTGAGGCTGCAGCATTAGCTGCGGTCCCTGCAGTAAACATTAACCCTTTCTGAAGGATTACACCGTGGGACCTGACTGTGCATCGGATTGGTAAGAATAATTTTGCTTTATTATTTTATTTTTATTACAGGAAATGGTTTTAGCAGGTAAATAAAATATGGTCAAAAACTGTGTGATTATTTCATTAAACTTCTTTTTTATTAAAGTGTGTGTTTGATTTTTCTTTCATACAATAGGATTAATAATTGATAGTTGTCTAATTGACAGCTCTCAATTATTAACCTGGCTTAAAGTGACCTTTCAATTGCAAGGTCATTTTAACCCTTATTAACCCATTCGCCACCGCTACAGGGCAATGGGAATAGACGGGCAAAGTGCCAGAAAGGGCAAATCTAATTAGAGATTTGCCCTTTCTGGGGTGTCTGGGGGCAGATGTTAAGTAGCCGGGGGGGGCCAAAAAAAATGGTCCCTCTCTGGGCTATTATTATCTGCCCCCACTCACTGGCTTTGTCTGTCTGGTTGCGAAAATAGGGCGGGAGCCCACGCATTTTTTTTCAGCAATTTTACACCTCATATATATATATATATATATATATATATATACATGTCATTGAATTTGTGACACATATATATATATATTTATATTTGTAGTTCATACACTTCTACATAGTATAATAGCCGCTAATTCAATTGCCGGCTTTTGTGAAAATGCAGAACCCGACATGAAATGACACTTGAGATACTGCCACACTAAGCTATCCCGCTAGCGATCTCGTTAGCGTTGCATACTAATGAGATCGCTAGCGGGATTGTTTCTATATCGCTAAATGCGGCCACATTTAGCGATATAGTTAACGACGCTATCGCCGTTAGCGATCTTCTTAACGACTTTAGCGGTACAAAAGTACCGCTAAATCGCTAAGAAAAGGTGCCATACAGCGATTAGATACTTACCCAGCGGGAGCGCCAGCGATGAAATAGGGTCCGGAACGATTCCAGCGACGAGCGAGATCACAGCAGGAAGCTCGTCGCTGGAAGCTGCCGCACTGAACAATATCGCTAACGGGATCGCTAAATAGTGACGTTTTTTAGCGATCCCGTTAGCGATATTGTTTAGTGTGGCATACCCTTTAGTGTACATAGGGTTAACCATGTCTTTTCATGTCCTTTGCTATCTAATTTGCACAAACAATTAAATCAGTCTATGTGTGCAAAATTTCACACCTGTAGGGGTTAATTAAAGGTGTAAATTCGTAGCAAAAAAGTCCGTTTTTTTACAACGAATTTACACCTTTAATTAACCCCTACAGGTGTGAAATTTTGCACACATAGACTGATTTAATTGTTTGTGCAAATCAGATAGCAAACGACATGAAAAGACATGGTTAACCCTATGTACACCAAGTGTCATTTCATGTCGGGTGCTTCTGTCTTTTCACTGAAGCCGGCTTTACCCGGCAATTGAATCAGAGAGGATATTTTACTATGTAGAAGTGTATAAACTATACATATATGTATATATATATATATGTCACAATGACATGTATATATATATATATGTATTCTATGTGTGTATATTTAGTGTTTACAAGGAAAGAATGGGGTTTTTTTAGTTGCGATATTTTGTTCCCATAGACTTACATGGGACTTCCGGTATCGGTATCGGGTATCGCCGATATTTTAGTGATATCGGCGATACCATTCCGATTCCGATACTTTAGGATATCGGAAAGTATCGCTCAACTCTAGTCACTACCTCTTATACCCCTGATGGGTGTGTCTGAAAGTGTGAGTGACATGAATGATATCAAGCTTTTGCGGTTACCTTCCTGTGCATTCTCCTGGATTTATGTGTGCCTGACATAGCTGGGCCACACATACGCATAATAAAATTGACATATCAGGAAAACACTAGATCAATTCCAATATAGGTTCACTTTTGGAGGGTTTCCACTGTTTAGGCACATCAGAGGCTCTCCAAACATTATACAACTCCCGCAGACCATTCCATCAAAGTCTATGTTCCAAAACGTCACTCCTTCCTTTCCGATCCCTACAGTGTGCCCAAATAGTAGTTTTCACCAACATATGGGGTATCAGTGTACTCAGAAGAATCTGCACAACAAATTGTAGGGTCCTTGTAAAACTGAACAAAAAAATTGGAGGTAAAGCAACAGTTTAGAAGAATTTTTTTTTTTTGCAGTTCAACTTTGTAAAATTCTGGGAAGCACCTGTTATTCTGAGCTCTGTCATGTGCCCAAACAGTAGTTTTTTCCCAACATATGGGAGGTGGTCCGAGGTGTCTCCCAGGGCTGGCATTTTGCTACCCCACTGAAAAGGGATTCACTAGTTCTTCAAACCAGCTGGTAAACTGACAGCCAGCTTGGAGAACAGGAATATCACTATACCCCTGCATTAAATTGTATTTGTGTCATTCAGATGCAAATCCAATTAAAGATATGAGCGCCGCATTGGCATTTCCGTGGTCAAGGAGACATGATGCAGCATGATGAGGTCACCTCATCATGCCGCTGACATCACTGCTGCACCACAGAGGAGGAGAATTGTTCCCAAGTGGAGCTGAAGAAACCTGGAACTTTTATTGTAAGGGGTTAGTGTGAAAGCAAAGTATGGTGGGTACGTTATTCCAGGGAGAGGTAGCGGGGAGAAGTATATAGAAGTGAAGGGGCCAAAGATAGAGAGTCTGGTGGTGATGTATAGGGGGAACTGAGAAAGGGGGCACAATATGGAGAGGGGTATCATAGAGGGTAGTGTGAACATAAGACCAGCATGAAGAGGACACTGTGTGTAGCCCTGGTATGTAAGGCACACATAAAATCCTGGAGTCTGCACAGAAAGGTAACAGTTAAAGCTTACATCATCCATTCACACTTTAGACACACCCTCAGGGTACATAGGCTAGTGGCATGCAGCAGTGGTGTGGTTGAGTTGTGCTGAGTCTTCCATGAAGCGAAGTGAAAGACAGTTAGTTCCTGTCAGCAGTTCATAAAGTGGAGGCTAGTAAGGGTGAGCCAGTTCATCCTAGCCTAGTCAGAGCTGTTCCTTAACCTGAAGACAGAGACAGCTTTGGAGAAAGGGAAGTTTGCAGCAGAAACTTCAGTCGCCTGTCCCAAGGACAGTGAAGTTCAGACGATGTGTTCCTGAACTAGGAGAATACTGAGAATCTGTCAGCGAGCTCCAAGGAAGAAGTAAGAAAGGATTGACTTGTACTACCATAGGAAGTGTGGAGTGCTTATGTTAAGAGTGGAAAGCAGGGCGAAGGGCGCAGAGGAAGAAGTTAGAGAAGTGCCTTAGATATTGGATTGTCTGCACAATTTACCCGGTCACTGGGGACCGAAGGGTTGCTATCGCTTCACGCATAGTAACGGAACAACCAGAGTCTTACTGGACCTTAGGTCGCAGAAAGCAGCCCTTGAAGTGTCAATACGTAATCGGAGTCAGGAGGAACAAGGACTTTTAGCTAGGCCAAGCATAGAAGGACTCTGTTCTCACCACATAGAAGGCTCCACCACAATATTGGCCGGGCAGTACAGCTATAGAGTTAGCTGGAGTATTCGGAGTTAACTTAGCTTTATGCAAGTTGGGCTCTTCTACAATCTGGAAGTTAAGGAGGCCTCTAACCTGCTCCGCTGTTACCTGGACGTGCAGTCTCCACCCCGACCAGCTCCCCGGGACCTGCCTAACATCTTGAAGTAAAAGGTATGGAAAGACGCTGGATGGTGTGAGACTGATTCATTTATCTGCACCCTACATCATTATAACCATAGACTCAGAGGGACAGTCCCACCTGTGGGGGACCCAACACCTAGCTGCTATAACATCCCCTCAGAGTTCTATTCAGCAGCGCTGGTCTTTAGTGACTAGAAAACTACAGGTGGCGTCACGAACTGTTATCTACCAAATCCCCTGTAAATAAACCCTCTAACGCCTGACTGCCAGGGTCACGGAACGAGCCACGCTACCAGTGACATTCCCTATAGAAATCTACAGGCTCGGCTCCGAGTACCCCATAGCCCTGGTAACCCACAATTGTGGTGCGGTGTCAAACAAAAACTTGGCGTCACGAACAGGATCCGAAACTTGCAGCATTGCGAGCCCTGTGTGCCTGTGGAGTGTTTTGGTGAAAAAGACTGTTTGTGCTTTTGGCGCCAAATACCGCCATATTTGCTGCCATATTCGCGCCCTGAGGCGCTGGAGAAGAAGGTGGGCGTACCTGAAAAGCGCGCAGAGTCTCGGACACGCCCCCGGCTCTGACTCAGCGGCAGGTCCTGCGACAGGAAGTGAACGCTCTGACATCAGAGCGCCTGCGACGAAGGTCCTGTCCCCATCGCTGTGCTTGTGGAGCGGCAGCTTCTGGAAACAGTAGGCCCCGATTAACCAAGGGGGCACTAATATGTCGCAACAACCGGCCGATAGTGCGGCCCCAGCCGGAGGCCCCGACCCCGCGCCGCGTGGCATTGTAACGCCGGATGGGGGCGCAGGCCTAGCACCCGGCCCGGTAGTCCCGCTCATGCCACTAACGCTCCCATATATGCCTGGGGCAAAATGGCTTCCCCAGTACAGCGGCGAGCCAGGCACTTTAGCAGGATTCAAACGGAAGATATGCAGTGTCCTGGAAATGTACTCTATGTCTGAGAGGCAAAAAGCTGCAGTATTAATAGGGCAGCTAACTGGCGCTGCTGAGAGAGAAGTGGAGACTTGGGCTACCACGGACCAGGAGTTGGTGCCTGCGATCCTCTTAAAGTTACAGGCCATTTTTGAAGATCGCACCGAAACAGATCTCCGGATGGCATTCTACAACTGTTCACAGCAACCAAGTGACAGTATAAGGGACTATGCCTGCCGACTACAAGGGGCCCTGAGAGCCCTCAAGCAGGTTAATACCATAAGTGTCATTGATGAAAGTAAGATGCTGAAAGAACAATTTGTGCAAGGACTGAGATCCCAATCGGAACGCAGAACTGTAAATTGGTGGTCTTTAGATCATCCAGATGCCACCTTTGATGCCCTAAAGGACATGGCAATAAAAGGACTGCGACCCCTGGGCAAACCTGAAGTGGCAACCCAACGTCACCAGGGTGAAGTCACTCTGGAACCGGCAGTACCCACCTTTTCCCCGCTAGCGACAGAAGCCAAAACGCAGGTGACGCCCCCTAGTGAATTGGACTGTCTGCGCTCAGAAGTGCGCCAGTTGACTAAAAATCTGGCTGCTGTGATGAGTGCCCTGCAGCTGCGGAAAGAGGAAGAAGGAAAGATCTTATTAGCCGACTGCCCGGAGGATGTCCCATGGATGAACCGGAGGAGAAGGAGGACGTCACCCCCACGGAGGAGGACAACGCCACCCCCAGGAGCGACCCCTGACCAGCACCCTCCTCGCCGGGAGATCATCTGTTACCGCTGCAACCAGAAAGGTCATATGTTTACACAGTGTCCTTTAAACGGGCAGAACCTGGGTCCGAGGGCCAACACCCAGGTGGAGACTCGTCAGGCCCTTAGATTGGAACCGCAGGTTCGTGGGTGGACGACCCTACCTGTCCATCATTCTGGATGGGATTGCAGTTCCGGCGTTGCTAGATACTGGGTCTCAGGTGACCATAATACCTGATGTCCTATATACAAAGTTCTGGTCTATGGATAGTCTTCAACCCCCGAGCCCTGACTTTACCGTGTATGCTTCTAATGGTCTCCCTGTGGAAGTACTCGGGACCAAAAGTGTGGATGTGAAAGTGGGCAGAGAGGAGTTGAAAGACCAGGGGCTTCTAGTAGTAAAGACTGTAAATGAAGAGAACGGTTTAAACATAATTCTGGGTACTAACATTATCAGTAACTGTCTGGGAGAAGTTGTGTTTCTACTCCAACAGCTCGCTGAGATCGCCCGACCAAGGCAGAAGGGAGTGATCCAGAGAGAGATCCGGGCCCTGATGTGTCAGCAGCAAGCGAAGCTTACAGACGGCGAAATTGGTAATGTACGGGTCACCGACTCGAATCCTATTGTGATACCCCCAATGAGTGAAATGATAATATGGTGTAGGGCAGCCATAGGTCTGAGAGGACAAAACTACCAAGCAGTAGTAGAACCCCATTGCTCAGAACATAGACCCACACTCATGACAGCGAGGGGGGTAGTGGAAGTGATAAATGGGAGAGTACCGGTACGGCTTCTCAACTGGGGAGATGACGAAGTAAATTTACCCCGTTATGCAACAGTTGCTAAATTACATGCCGTCGATAATAATTCTATTCTCCCGACTGAGTCCTTAGACTCCCGCCAACTAGCGGAGGATAATGACCTGGCAACTCAGGTGGCGGATTGGTGTCAGCAACTCCATGTCGGGACAGACACCACTCCCGCCCACCAGAAACAAGGGGTATTACGGGTGGTACAAGAGTACGCACAAGTGTTTAGTAAACACCCCCTCGACTTTGGGGCCATTAAGGGAGTACAGCATCATATCCCTACAGGTGGTCATCCTCCCATCAAAGAGCGGTACAGGCCTATACCTCCAGCCCATTATCAGAAAGCTAAGGAAATGTTACATGATATGAAGGAAGCGGGGGTGATAAGGGATAGTTGTAGCCCTGGGCAGCACCTCTAGTTCTGGTTAAAAAGAAAGATGGTAGTATGAGAATGTGTGTGGATTACAGGCAAGTGAATCGCATAACACATAAAGATGCTTACCCATTACCACGAATTGAGGAGTCCTTAGCTGCTCTGAAAACGGCTAACTACTTTTCTACCCTTGATCTGACTAGTGGGTACTGCCAAGTGGCTGTGGCTGAGGAGGATCGTGAGAAAACGGCTTTCACCACCCCAATGGGGCTCTGTGAGTTCGACAGAATGCCGTTTGGGCTCAGCAGTGCCCCGGGAACATTTCAGAGAGTGATGGAGAACTGCCTGGGACATCTCAATTTTGAAACCGTGCTGCTATACCTAGATGACGTCATCGTATACTCCAAGACATATGAGGACCATCTGAAGCACCTGGCAGAAGTATTCGAATCCCTGTCCAGGTACGGGATGAAGTTGAAACCCTCAAAATGCCATCTACTCAAACAGAAGGTACAATACTTGGGGCACATCGTCAGTTCAGAGGGAGTAGCGCCGGACCCAGAGAAAGTCACCGCCATCCAGAAATGGCCGGAGCCGAAGAACCTCAAGGAAGTGCGACAGTTCCTGGGACTAACGGGTTACTACAGGAGGTTCGTGAAAGATTACACGAAGAAGGCAGCGCCTCTACAGGACCTCCTAGTAGGACAATCCCTAAAGAGCAGAAACCCTCCCTTTAATTGGGGTAAGGAACAGGCTGAAGCATTCCAAAAGATGAAAGAGATCCTTACAGGTGATGAAATCTTGACCTATCCTGATTACAGCCAACCGTTCCTGCTGTACACCGATGCCAGTAATGAAGGTTTGGGAGCAGTTCTCAGTCAGAAGCAGAATGGCCAAGAAAAAGTCATCGCTTACGCCAGCAGAAAACTCAGGCCAACTGAGAGGAATCCGGAAAATTATAGCAGCTTCAAGCTGGAGTTTCTGGCGCTGGTCTGGGCCATTACTGAAAGATTTAAGCACTACCTTGCCTCCAACAAGTTCACGGCGTACACAGACAACAACCCGTTAACGCACCTGGAAACAGCCAAGCTGGGAGCCATGGAGCAGCGTTGGATGGCTCGGTTGTCAAATTACCAGTTTACCATCAAGTACCGGGCAGGCCGTAAGAATGCTAACGCCGACGCATTGTCCCGAATGCCACATGAATCTGACACGGAAGAGGAATCGGACGACCTGGAAGAAATTGAGCTACCTGCGTTCCATCGAAATGGGATAATCCATGAGCAGTGTGTCTACAGAAAGCAGTATGGCGCAACATTAAATCCCTTACCCCATCACAGCTGGAAAGAGACTCAGGACAGCGATCCAGTGGTCAGCCGTATCAAGGAGTTGTTAAGACAGGAAGGTTCCTCCTTGGAAAAAGATGCACCTATGTCAGCAAAGCTCCTGTGGAATGAGAGAAGCCGGTTGTTCCTATACCGTGAGAAGTTGTGCAGGAGATACGTCAACCCCAGAACCCATGAGATGGTATGGCAGATAGTGGTCCCCAAGGCAGACGTCCAAATGGTGTTGGAAGCGTACCACGATCAAGCAGGACACTTTGGCTGGAGAAAGCTGGAGACCCTGTTGAGGTGCCGGTTCTACTGGGTAGGAATGTGCAGCTCCATCGAGAGGTGGTGTCGGAACTGTGGACCCTGTGGTCTCAAACGAAAGGACTACGGTAGTCAGAAGGCACCCCTGCAGCCTATCCGGACGACTCGTCCCTTGGAGATTGTGGCCTTGGACCACGTCAAATTGTCGCCAAGCAGGTCTGGATACTCATATGCCCTGACCATGGTGGATCATTATTCGAGATTTTTGGTGGTCATCCCCATCAAGGATCAGACAGCAGTGACGGCAGCAAGGACCTTCCAAGCAAGCTTCTGCAGACCGCATGGGTATCCAGAGCAGGTACTGACTGATCAAGGCCCTGCTTTTGAAGCGGATCTGTTTAAGGAATTTTGTCACTTGTATGGGTGTAAGAAAATTAGAACGACGCCATACCACCCCCAAACCAACGGCCTTTGCGAGAAAATGAACCACATTGTCGTTGACTTGCTAAAATCCATACCGCTGGAAGAAAGAAATCGGTGGCCAGAATTGTTACCTGACCTGGTTGACTTGTACAACCACATACCAGTGAGTTCTACCAACTGCACACCAGCTTACCTTATGAGAGCAAGGCCTGGAAGACTGCCAATGGACTTGGAACTTGGTGTGGTGGAACCAGAGGCAGATGACACCGTTGGAAATTGGGACACAAATCGGCAAGAGCAATACAGAAGAGTGCAAGCCTGCGTAGAAGAAAGTCTTAATAAAGCTCGGGAAAAGCAGGAGAATATTTACAACAAGAATGCTCCCGCTAAGCCTTTGATGCCTGGAGAAATGGTGTTAAAAAGGAAAAGGAAGATGCACAAGTTGGACAACCAGTGGGAACAAGAACCATATGTCGTACAAGATTCCAAATATGATAACAGAAAAGTCTGTATCATCAGTAAGGATGGAGGAAGAACGACCGCCACTGTGTCTAGAGACCATTTAAAGTTGTGTCCAGAGCCATTAAAGCTTCGGGAAGATAACCCTATTGTGAATCAAGAAGAGAGTGTTGAAGCGGTCATACACACGGATCTGGGAGATTTACCTGCGGATTGGCCCAGACTGGGAGATGCGGTAATCATTCCTGTGTTGCAGTTTTATCAGCCACAAGAGGAAACTCCACCTCCAGTCATGCCCATTGTGCCAACAGAACCAGTTCTAGAGGTACCTATTCCAGGAGAACCCCAGCCTGCAGAATCTCAAGAAGTAGAATCACCGGAAGCAGCGCCCCATGCTATGGGATCCCCTGGTGAAGCTGACTCACACCGCCCAGCCCTCAGTACGCTTGCCAGATCCATAGAAAGATTGAGGCAGTATTATAGTTTGTCGTTACGCAGAACAGATAGATCAGAGACCAATATACCTGATGCTACTCCACGTAGATCGGAACGAACAACGAAAGGGAAGCTACCTATTCGTTATCAACAGTAGTCCTAACAAACTAGTTTATTATGACTCAGAAAAGGGTTATTATTTATGACCAATTGTATAAAGTTGTATAAAGAAGTTTATTGCACTTGAAGGAATTTAAAGTATTGTGATAGAATGTGAATTACTTGAAAATGTCTTATAATGGACTGCGTGGCTGAGGACTGAGCCAGCCCAAAAACTGTATCCTGTATATAGTTGCACTACGGTGCCTTGTCTTGGTTTCACACGAAGCCTTGACTTACCTCTGAACATAAAACCCGTATGGTGTGGCACTGAGTGAGGTCTGCAGTCAGATGTCCTGCAGCCCACCCAGGACCCACGTTGAAGGTTTGGTGCGGGTCCTTCACAAGAATACTATGTGTATTTATATGAAAATGATTTGATACTTTTGTATTTTACTAATGACCATTGTATACAATGCAACGTTTAAGATTTCGTACCTCCCGAATGGGATGAGTTACATGTTATTGTTTAAATGCAAAACAAAATGTCTTTCTTTTTATATTTTACAGCCGGGAGTGCTGTGTTTTACCAAGGGGGGATGTGTAGCCCTGGTATGTAAGGCACACATAAAATCCTGGAGTCTGCACAGAAAGGTAACAGTTAAAGCTTACATCATCCATTCACACTTTAGACACACCCTCAGGGTATATAGGCTAGTGGCATGCAGCAGTGGTGTGGTTGAGTTGTGCTGAGTCTTCCATGAAGCGAAGTGAAAGACAGTTAGTTCCTGTCAGCAGTTCATAAAGTGGAGGCTAGTAAGGGTGAGCCAGTTCATCCTAGCCTAGTCAGAGCTGTTCCTTAACCTGAAGACAAAGACAGCTTTGGAGAAAGGGAAGTTTGCAGCAGAAACTTCAGTCGCCTGTCCCAAGGACAGTGAAGTTCAGACGATGTGTTCCTGAACTAGGAGAATACTGAGAATCTGTCAGTGAGCTCCAAGGAAGAAGTAAGAAAGGATTGACTTGTACTACCATAGGAAGTGTGGAGTGCTTATGTTAAGAGTGGAAAGCAGGGCGAAGGGCGCAGAGGAAGAAGTTAGAGAAGTGCCTTAGATATTGGATTGTCTGCACAATTTACCCGGTCACTGGGGACCGAAGGGTTGCTATTGCTTCACGCATAGTAACGGAACAACCAGAGTCTTACTGGACCTTAGGTCGCAGAAAGCAGCCCTTGAAGTGTCAATACGTAATCGGAGTCAGGAGGAACAAGGACTTTTAGCTAGGCCAAGCATAGAAGGACTCTGTTCTCACCACATAGAAGGCTCCACCACAATATTGGCCGGGCAGTACAGCTATAGAGTTAGCTGGAGTATTCGGAGTTAACTTAGCTTTATGCAAGTTGGGCTCTTCTACAATCTGGAAGTTAAGGAGGCCTCTAACCTGCTCCGCTGTTACCTGGACGTGCAGTCTCCACCCCGACCAGCTCCCCGGGACCTGCCTAACATCTTGAAGTAAAAGGTATGGAAAGACGCTGGATGGTGTGAGACTGATTCATTTATCTGCACCCTACATCATTATAACCATAGACTCAGAGGGACAGTCCCACCTGTGGGGGACCCAACACCTAGCTGCTATAACATCCCCTCAGAGTTCTATTCAGCAGCGCTGGTCTTTAGTGACTAGAAAACTACAGGTGGCGTCACAAACTGTTATCTACCAAATCCCCTGTAAATAAACCCTCTAACGCCTGACCGCCAGGGTCACGGAACGAGCCACGCTACCAGTGACATTCCCTATAGAAATCTACAGGCTCGGCTCCGAGTACCCCATAGCCCTGGTAACCCACAATTGTGGTGCGGTGTCAAACAACTGTCATGGTGCAGCGTTAAAAGAGGACAAACTATGGAGCGGAAACAACGTGTGAGAGTACAGTAGGGATAGTAGATAGTACAAAAAAGACGTAGCATAGGTGTAATACAGTGTGAGGCCAAAGTGTGAAAAGTAGGCAGTGTGGAGATGGGAAAAGCATGAGGAGAAACAATAGAGAGGTGAAAGTATGAAGTGGGGACAATGTGACGATTATATTCATATTAGCTATTACAATTTTATAGGAGAGGACAGTGCAGAAGCTGTGAGGGTCATATTTTGTTCAGCATAGGACAGATTTGTTTATACATTGGTGATTGAGATACTGTTATTTTTAAGGGCACCTTGTCAGGATGTGCTGCAGAAGACCAGTAAACAGGGTAGTCTGCAGAGACAACCTGTGGATGTGAAAAGTCATCATGGCATCTAGATAAGTTGGAGAAGAAAAGAAAGAGAATGATTCTAATCCGAGATGTCAACTATAAAGTACCTTGGTGTAAATGTTATTTGTGATGCTGTCTGTGTGTAATCAGTATTGTGGTTCAGTCTGATGATGGTTGGTAGGAATATCTCACAGCATCTCCTTACCATTGGTAAGCACTTACTGGGAGTTATATGTTTATGGAATACAAATATGTATGACATGGGTTGATCTGACATTGCATTTGATCGATAAAATAAAATCACCGTGATTGCATCTTGAGGGTGTTCAGAGCACGAAAGCGCCTTGTCAAGGCGTGGAAAATGCAAAATGAAGAGACTCCAACTCCACGAACTGTGATTCTGTATTCAACTTATTTAATTTATTAACTTCATGATTAAGGGTATGCGGGTCATATGAATTTGTATCGCTGACTGTATATGTCCTCCGAATTGTTTATGTGAATAAAGAATCACAGATCGTGGAGCTGGAGTCTCTTTGTTTTGCATTGCATTTGATCGCTGCACTAATCTTGGTGCTGCATTCATATACTGATGGTGGTTCTCATTATGTAGCCATGTACTGATGATGGTTCTGGTGCTGTTTTCATTTACTGTTGAAGGTTTTGGTGCTGTATTAATGTACTGATGGTTGTTCCGGTGATTTATTCATGTGTTGATGATTCTTCTGGTAATGTATTTAAGCACTGATGTTAGTTCTGTAGCCGTATTCCTATAATGATAGTGATTCTGGTGCTGTATTCATGTACTGATGATGGTTCTGGTGCTGTATTCCTTCATAGGAGGCAGTAATTTGTCCTATATACTACAATACTTTAGCATTGCAGTATATCGCATAAGTGATCAAATGATCACAAGTTCAAGTCCCCTAAGGAAGCTAAATATAAATGAATGCATACCATTAAAGAAAAATACCCAAAACTGTTATGGAAATGTGTTTATTTACTGCAGGCTTATACTGCACTTTCAGTTCTCGCCTGAGGCAGCAGAAGAGCTAGAATCATCCCTATAATAATGTCAGTATGATGAAGTCATTAACCCACTGCAGACATTTGCTGCATCTGTATGCTATATGCCGTGAATGTTTGATTGGTGGTTGTCCAACGACTGGAATCCCCATAACTGGCACCAGTGCTGATCTTGAGAACAGGTTTGTTGTGAATGGGCTTGAGATGAGTTCTGAGCAGAGGCTCCCTCTGGTGGTTACAAGCGGTGCTGGTCTGTCCAGTGGAGATTGTGAGGATTGGGAGTCAGGTGTTACTGACTGGTCTTATATAAGGGAGTCACCTTCCCATCAGGGTTGCCGGTGATCAATTGTTCTGGTCTCAATCCTTGAATCCTGTTTCCCTTGTAGCCTGCTGTGTCGTGTCTGCATCTCCTGCTATCAGATAAGACATTTTCTTCTTTTTGTTTTTGTGCTTGATTTTTGCATTTTGTCCTGCACTTCTGTGGGGGCCTTCAGGGTCCCCTCTGGGGGCTTTTGCCCTCTCAGTTTAGTTCAGCCACTGATGTTTGTATTTTTGCTTTTTACAGTTTTTTCAGTGCCTGCTGTTTTGATTTTGTTACACCAGAGAGCTAATTTAGGTGGTAGAGGTCGTGTGATCTCAGGTGTTTTTGAAATTAGTAGAGTTGGTGCTTTTCAGGGTTTTCTGGGATTGCAGTAAGTACCCTTCCTATCCTTTTCTATTTAGTTAGTTTGGGCCCCAGCGTTTGCTCATACTATTTTCTGTCTGTGTCAGTATTTCTTCTTGTCTAACCGCCATTACATGTTTGGGGGCTTTCTATTATCTTTGGGGTTCTGCTCCGGGGCAGATAGCTTTCCTATTTCTATCTTTAGGTGTAGTTAGTTTCTCAGGCTGTGACGAGGCGTCTAGGACCAACGTAGGAACGCTCCACGGCTGCCTCTAGTTGTGGTGGTTAGTCAGGGTACTGCAATCTCATAGATTCCAACTGCTCTGGTGTATTGCCTTTTTACCTGCACTCCTCAGTTACCGAAACATAACAGTATCACCGGCCCAAAATTTAATATTGTATGGTACTCACAGAAGGGAAAAATATTGTGAAAGAAAAAACGGTTGTCAGAATTGTCAGAGATATTTTTCTGTTTGTTGCATTTTTTTTTTCCCTCTGTATCTCTGGGTGCTGGGGAGGATCTTTTCTCTCAATGGAGTTTGCACAGTTGTCTGGCCGTGTGGATCAGCTTGCCACTGAGGTTCAGAGTATTGCTGCATATCTTGCTAGGTTGCCTGTTGTGGAACCTAGGATCCCCATGCCAGATTTGTTTATAGGGGATCGAGCTAAGTTTCAGAATTTCAAAAATAATTGTAAATTGTTTTTTGCCTTAAAATCTAAGTCCTCAGGAAACGCAGCGCAGCAGGTTCAAATTGTCATCTCTCTCCTGCGCGGCGATCCTCAGGATTGGGCTTTTTCCCTGACACCTGGGGATCCTGTTTTGAGTGATGTTGATGCATTTTTTCAGGCTTTGGGGTTATTGTACGATGAGCCTAATGTCACTGATCAAGCTGAAAAAGCCTTGTTGGCATTAAATCAGGGGCTTGATGACGCTGAGTTATACTGTCAGAGATTCCGTAGGTGGGCAGTCCTGACCAAGTGGAATGACGACGCTTTGGCGGCCCTTTTCCGGAAGGGTCTGTCAGATAATGTAAAGGATGTTATGGTGGGATTCCCTGTCCCCTCTGGTCTCAATGATTCTATGTCATTAGCGATTCAAATTGACAGACGTTTGCGTGAGCGGAGAAGTATGCGTGGAATGGTGTTGCCTTGTGAACCTGCTTCTGAATCCATGCAGTGTGATAGAGTGGTGTCTGGGGCACAGCGTCATGAGTTTCGAAAGCGCAATGGGTTATGTTTCTACTGTGGTGATGCCTCTCATGCTATTTCAGTCTGCCCTAAGCGGGGAAGACGTTTTGCACGCTCAGTTGTCTTGGGTAGTGTTCAGACTAAGTTTTTATTAACTGTTACTCTGATATGCTCTCTGTCCTCATTTTCTGCTCAGGCTTTCGTTGATTCTGGAGCAGCTATTAACCTGATGGATTATGATTTTGCTAAACGTTGTGGGTTTCCCTTGATACCCCTACAAAAGTCTATTCCCCTACTGGGGATCGATTCTACCCTTTGGCTGAGAATAAACCTCAGTTCTCTACTCAGGTGATAATGAGGGTTGAACCTGATCACCAGGAGTGCTGCAAATTTTTGGTTCTGTATAATCTGCATGATATTGTCGTACTGGGTTTCCCTTGGTTACAGTCTCATAATCC
The DNA here is from genome assembly GCA_033576555.1 of Oophaga sylvatica. Classification (NCBI taxonomy): domain Eukaryota; kingdom Metazoa; phylum Chordata; class Amphibia; order Anura; family Dendrobatidae; genus Oophaga; species Oophaga sylvatica. The sequence continues at coordinate 74,329,164 of JARQOD010000005.1, forward strand.
TGTTTTGGATTGGAAATCTGTGTCTGTAACCAGTTGGGGCTGCCAATGTGTTAATACCAACACTCCTGTTTTTTCTGCCTCCCCCCAGGCTCAGGATGTTCCTGACTTTTTGATTGATTTTTCTGATGTGTTTAGCGAAAGTAAATCTGCATCCTTGCCTCCCCATAGGAGCTATGACTGCGCTATTGAATTAGTGCCGGGTAGTAAATTCCCTAAAGGTCGCCTTTTTAACTTGTCTGTGCCTGAACATGACGCTATGCGGTCTTATATCAAGGAATCATTGGAGAAGGGTCATATCAGACCATCCTCTTCACCCTTGGGTGCCGGTTTTTTCTTTGTGGCCAAAAAGGATGGTTCATTAAGGCCGTGTATTGATTATCGTCTTTTGAACAATATTACTGTGAAATATCAATACCCGTTACCCTTGATTTCTGACCTGTTTTCCAGGGTGAAAAACGCTACTTGGTTTACCAAGCTTGACCTCAGGGGGGCGTATAACCTTATTCGCATTAAGCACGGGGATGAATGGAAGACGGCATTCAATACCCCTGAAGGGCATTTTGAGTACCTAGTGATGCCCTTTGGGCTCACTAATGCTCCTTCTGTCTTCCAGTCCTTCATGAATGACATTTTCAGGGATTTTGTGGACAAATTTCTGATTGTTTATTTGGATGATATCTTGATTTTTTCTAATGACTGGGACTCTCATGTAAAACATGTTCGAACTGTATTCCAGATTTTGAGAGAGAATGCTCTGTATGTGAAGGGATCAAAGTGTCTTTTTGGCGTACAGAGGATCTCATTTCTGGGATTCATTTTGTCCCCATCTGTTATTGAAATGGACCCGGTCAAGGTTCAGGCCATCTGTGATTGGGTCCAACCTACTTCATTAAAGGCTCTTCAAAGATTTTTGGGTTTTGCCAATTTTTATCGTAAATTTATTGGTAATTTCTCGGTTATTGTTAAACCATTAACTGATTTGACCAAAAAGGGTTCTGATGTGGTGAATTGGCCTCCTGAGGCAGTCTCTGCATTTCAGGAACTTAAGCAAAGATTCACTTCTGCTCCTGTTCTACGGCAGCCTGATGTTTCTCTGCCATTTCAGGTGGAGGTTGATGCCTCTGAAATTGGGGCAGGTGCCGTTTTGTCCCAAAAAGATCCAGAGACCTCTAAAAGTAACCCTTGTGCCTTTTTCTCTCGAAAATTTTCTCCTACTGAACGTAATTATGACGTGGGTAATCGGGAGTTATTGGCCATGAAGTGGGCTTTTGAAGAGTGGAGACATTGGCTGGAGGGAGCCAAACATCAGGTGGTGGTCCTTACGGACCATAAGAATCTGGTCTATCTGGAATCTGCCAAGCGACTCAATCCTAGACAGGCCAGGTGGGCCTTGTTTTTCACACGTTTTAATTTTGTGGTTTCCTTTCTTCCTGGCACTAAGAATGTTAAGGCGGATGCCCTCTCGAGGAGTTTCCTTGCGGACTCTCCTGAGTTATCTGATCCTTCTGTTATTTTGAAAGAGGGTGTAGTTCTTTCCGCCATCTCGCCCAATTTGAGACTTGCTCTGGAGGGGTGTCAGGAGGATAGGCCCGAGCGCTGCCCTGTTGGAAAATTGTTTGTCCCGGACCAGTGGAAAAAGAGTGTGATGTCTGAGATTCATTGTTCCGCATTGGCTGGGCATCCCGGAATTTTTGGTACCAGAGACTTGGTTAGTCGGTCCTTTTGGTGGCCTACCTTGTCTCGTGATGTCAGGGAATTTGTGCAGTCCTGCGGGACTTGCTCTCGCTCCAAGCCTTGCTCTCGCTCTAGTGGTTTGTTGATGCCATTGCCTGTGCCCAAGAGACCATGGACCCATATCTCTATGGATTTCATTTCCGACCTTCCTGTTTCTCAGAGAATGACCGCCATCTGGGTAATTTGTGATAGGTTTTCCAAAATGATACATCTTGTGCCATTACCTAAGTTGCCTTCCTCCTCTGAATTGGTGCCGTTGTTCCTTCAGCACGTGGTTCGTTTACACGGCATTCCTGAGAACATTGTATCTGACAGAGGAGTCCAGTTTGTTTCCAGATTTTGGAGGACTTTTTGTTCTAAACTGGGTGTTCAATTGTCTTTCTCCTCGGCATTTCATCCTCAGACCAATGGTCAAACTGAGAGAACAAACCAGACATTGGAGACTTATCTAAGATGCTTTGTGTCTGCTGATCAGGATGACTGGGTCTCTTTTTTGCCTTTGGCTGAGTTTGCTCTTAATAATAGGGCTAGCTCTGCCACTTTGATGTCTCCGTTTTTCTGTAATTCTGGGTTTCACCCTCGATTCTCTTCAGGACAGACGGAGGCTTCTGTCTGTCCAGGTGTTGACTCTGTTGTGGAGCGTATGCAACAGATTTGGGACCAGGTAGTGGAGAGGTTGTCCCTCTCTCAGGAGAAGGCCCAACGGTTTGCTAACCGGCATAGGACTGATGGTCCTCGGTTTAAAGTAGGGGACTTGGTCTGGTTGTCCTCAAAAAATATTCCTATGAGAGTAGCATCTCCTAAATTTAAGCCTAGGTTCATTGGACCTTATAAGATCATGGAGATTATTAATCCTGTTTCTTTTCGTTTGCTTCTTCAAGGGACATTTAAGATCCATAACGTGTTCCACAAGTCCTTGTTGAAGAGGTTTGTTGAGCCAGTGGTTCCTGCTGCTGTGCCTCCTGACCCTGTATTGGTTGAGGGCAATCTGGAGTATGTGGTTGAGAAAATATTAGATTCTCGTTTTTCTAGACGGAAACTCCAGTATTTGGTTAAGTGAAGAGGTTATGGTCAGGAAGACAATTCTTGGGTGTTTGCTTCGGACATCCATGCTAGGAGGCTTATCCGTGCGTATCATAGAACTCATCCTGACCGACCTGGTTGCTCAAGTGAGGGTTCGGTGACCCCTCCTCAAGGGGGGGGGTACTGTTGTGAATGGGCTTGAAGATGAGTTTTGAGCAGAGGCTCCCTCTGGTGGTTACAAGCGGTGCTGGTCTGTCCAGTGGAGATTGTGAGGATTGGGAGTCAGGTGTTACTGACTGGTCTTATATAAGGGAGTCACCTTCCCATCAGGGTTGCCGGTGATCAATTGTTCTGGTCTCAATCCTTGAATCCTGTTTCCCTTGTAGCCTGCTGTGTCGTGTCTGCATCTCCTGCTATCAGATAAGACATTTTCTTCTTTTGTTTTTGTGCTTGATTTTTGCATTTTGTCCTGCACTTCTGTGGGGGCCTTCAGGGTCCCCTCTGGGGGCTTTTGCCCTCTCAGTTTAGTTCAGCCACTGATGTTTGTATTTTTGCTTTTTACAGTTTTTTCAGTGCCTGCTGTTTTGATTTTGTTACACCAGAGAGCTAATTTAGGTGGTAGAGGTCGTGTGATCTCAGGTGTTTTTGAAATTAGTAGAGTTGGTGCTTTTCAGGGTTTTCTGGGATTGCAGTAAGTACCCTTCCTATCCTTTTCTATTTAGTTAGTTTGGGCCCCAGCGTTTGCTCATACTATTTTCTGTCTGTGTCAGTATTTCTTCTTGTCTAACCGCCATTACATGTTTGGGGGCTTTCTATTATCTTTGGGGTTCTGCTCCGGGGCAGATAGCTTTCCTATTTCTATCTTTAGGTGTAGTTAGTTTCTCAGGCTGTGACGAGGCGTCTAGGACCAATGTAGGAACGCTCCACGGCTGCCTCTAGTTGTGGTGGTTAGTCAGGGTACTGCAATCTCATAGATTCCAACTGCTCTGGTGTATTGCCTTTTTACCTGCACTCCTCAGTTACCGAAACATAACAAGGTTTGTCGGCTCTCTCCCTCCTGGCCATGCGTACAAGAACACTTTCCATTGCAGTGAGTGGGCAATATGAAGATTGCTAAGCCAGCATTCTTGGGTCAGACCTTGAATAGATCAGAAATATATGTAACCAGCATGCCTTTAATGTCTTGGTAGGAAAATAGACTTTGCATGTACAATATGGTTTACACAATGTTTTAACTAAGCACATTAGGATTGGCACCAGATAAGGCTGGTCAAACAGTCACAAAAGCCCCTTTTTGTCTAAAGCTGGCACAGCTAATTCCTACTACTGATAGCTAAAATCAGAGCACAAAAATTCCAGTGAGGCGAGAATGAAGGAGACATGTGATCCCAACAACGTGATTCATTAAGCATTGAATTCCATAAATAATTCTCCACCTCCCCCATCTCCTTCTTACACTGTCTACAGAGGTTGAACTTTAACCACCTCCCAGACACAGCCAAAACCATTAAAATGTCGTAGGATAGCTGCTGGAAATAGTGTTTGATGTATGAAGCATTTGGAGCTTGCATTGCTAGTGCTCACAAATATAACTCACGAAAAATATAACGTTAATTTGGTAACATGGCTGCTCTCCCTCAGCTGTAGAGGACAACCATTGGCTTTGCTCAAGATGCACAGCTGCAGTTGCTTACACTATAACAATAGCATACCACAAATGTAATGAGCAAATTTTTTCATACGTCTTAAAGGGTAAATCTGCTTCAGATGCGGTAACATTTTAAAGCTATTGGAAAAGTTGTCTATTACATTCCCAGCATATTATTATTCTTTTCATTTCTAAGTAAGCTATATATCTCCACTATGCACCACCCTTGGTTTGTGAATAGGCCTTGCCACTTTTGCATTTAAGTCGTTCACCATTCCAGAAAACAATATCGCAAGTAAGGCCTGGAAGACATCCCAGGAAAGAAGATGGCTTGAAAATAGCCTCTTTAGAGTATACAGTAAGAAGTGGGACAATTCTGAGGTGAAAATAGCCTCTTTAGAGTATACAGTAAGAAGTGGGACAATTCTGAGGAACCTGTTGGGTTTGTAGGTGATGCCAGCCCAAAGGGAACCAAAATGGGTTTAATAATTATAAATACAACCCTGTTACAGGCAATATCTGGGCAGTTACACACCTGTCCCAAGTATCCTAGACTTTGCTTCCTTCATCTTCGTGAATTGCCCTCTGTTGGGCTCCATGTTGGGTTTTGCAGGTTGCCCAGTGACTTCATCTCCCTAATCTTACTTACGGCACAATAGGACACACAACTCAGTTTTGTGATTGAGACTCAAGATCTTTGATTGGTGTACTCCACCTTCTGTGCACACTGTGTTTTAACTTGCGTCAAGCCCTGATGGGTTCCACGTCATCCATTTCCTGCTCCCAATATTCCTCCTAAGCCCTTGCTTCCCATGTGCCTTTCTGCTTGCTGCACCTATACCTGGGGTCCATGTACCCACATGGACCTTAGGCTTAGAGGATCCTCCTCACCTGTTGAGCCTAAACATGGGCCTGCTGGTTCTGTGTGAGAAGACCCATTGACCCACTGTGGCCTAGAAACAACTGGTGACTAGTTTGTGGCAGAATACATTGTTAGAGTACATTAGAATTTATATCTTGATAGGCTGATGCCTTTTGTACTGATATAATAATGTGAATTCATTAATGCAAATCTTTTATTTTCACAGACTTTTTATTACACAGGTGTAATCAGCCTTTAAGGTATTATAACCTCAGGATAACCACTATTCTAAATGCAGACGTGCTGACAATCTGCTCCGACAGTTGTAACCTCAAGGCTATATCTTGGAGAAGCTACAGGTGGCCACATATGTGTAGCAACACATGGCGATATCTAGTCATAGTCGGTCCTTACAAGGTAGATGCCACATTATGCAAGGTCTCTCTCCCCTCACATAAGGCCTCATTCCGATGTCAGTGATTACTTTTGTATGTAAAAACATGGACAATTTTTAATCAGTGAATATGATCTGATTTTCATCACTGCTTTTGATCCAAATTTTATCAGTGTTTGGTCAGTATTTCAGATTTTATCATCGTTGTTTCTTCACTGATTTTATTATATGAAAAAAATGAAAAAATAATTTGAGAAGTGCTACCCTTAGATCCCATGCTAAAAGTTAGCACGCTAGTAAAGTACCGAGTCAAACATCAACAGTGTGGAAAATAAGTATTTGAGAAACTGACGATTTTGCAAGTTTTCCCACCTACAAACAATGGAGAGGTCTGTAATTTTTATCGTAGGTACACTTCAGCTCTGAGAGACAGAATCTAAAAATAAAACCCAGAAAATCACATTGTGTTAGGTTTAGATAAATTACATTTTATTACATGAAATAAGTATTTGATACAATAGAAAAACAGAATTTAATATTTGGTACAGAAACCTTTGTTTGCAATTACAGAGGTCAGACGTTTCCTGTAGTTCTACACCAAGTTTGCACACACTGCAGCAGAGATTTTGGCCTCCTCCTTCATGCAGATCTTTCAGGTTTCAGGGCTGTCGCTGGGTAACATTGCGTTTCAGCTCCTTCCAAAGATTTTCTATTGGGTTCAGGTCTGGAGACTGACTAGGCCCCTCCAGGACCTTGAAATGCTTCTTACGGAGCATTAGAGACCTTCATCTTGTGTAGGTGGGAAAACTTGCCAAATCGGCAGTGTATCAAATACTTATTTTCCCATGGTACGTGCCTAGGTTGGTTTCCTTTCCTTTCATTTCTGTTGGGGGCAAAGGAAAGTTACCCAATTTTCTGTGCACCTCAAAGGAGAGATGTCACCTAAGTTATTGACACCCAGGCTGGGTTGAGGCAAGAAATTCAAGAAGCAATAGGATTTACAATACTAAGGATTTTTGCTCAATTAATTTACCTCTCTAATTAACAACAAAAATATTAGCCATTTTAGTATAATCTTTCTAAATCATTAACTGTATCTTTAGTGTTGTTAATGTGACATGTTTAGACTATTAGAGACTGGAGGACTGACTACCCCTGGTCCAGAGGGCTTGCATGGTAAGTGGTGCTCTTTATGAACATTTGTGTTGGAGAAAATACGCCCCTTCCAGAGGTTGTAAAGCTCTTCTGAGCCAAGACCGGTGTCAGATAAGAGGTTAATATGTTTGCCTCCTCGCCTGGCTGTCTGGCTTTTGCATTCTCTGGAGTTCTGTCTTTCAGCCTCAAATTCCTCCTGAATCCTCATGTCTCACACAGATATGGTGCAGGATTTATCTGCCTCTGTGTCCTTATCCTAAAGATATCCCTAGACTCATAAATTGGGAAGGGCTGAAGGGAAGGTTGGTGCATGTCCAAGTGTAAATTCCTTTGTGGCTTTTTGTTTTTACACTACACATTACAATGATAAGAAGAGTAGCAGTGAAAATATCAGGCTGTGAAAGCTTAAAGGGTTACATGGAGAATGCTAAACAATATTTTGAGTATTTCTCCAGTTCTGCATTTTAAGTGGCTCTCTTGTACAGTTGGTAAAAAAAAGTATTTAGTCAGCCACCAATTGTGCAAGTTCTCCCACTTAAAAAGATTATTATTATTACACATTTATATAGCGCCATTTATTATTCCATGGCGCTTTACATATGAAAAGGGAAAATATAGACAGGTACAATAAACGTGCTAGACAAGGGACACACAAGTACAGAAGGAGAGAGGACCCTACCCGCGAGGGCTCACAGTCTACAGGGATGGGTGAGGATACACTAGGAAAGGGTAGAGCTGGTCGTGTGATGGTTCAGTAGACTGAGGATCATTGTAGCCTGTAGGCTTGTCGGAACAGGTGGGTCTTCAGGTTCTTCTTGAAGGTTTCCGTTGTTGGTGAAAGTCTGATGTTTTGCGTCAGGGAGTTCCAGAATATGGGGGAAGCCCAGGAGAATTCTTGTATGCGGTTGTGGGAAGAAGAGATGAGGGGGGAGTCGAGAAGGAGATCTTGAGAGGATCGAAGGTTGCGTGTGGGTAGGTAGCGGGAGACCATGTCACAGATGTATGGAGGAGAAAGGTTGTGGATGGCTTTGTATGTCATGGTTAGGGTTTTGAACTGAAGTCTCTGAGCAATAGGAAGCCAGTGAAGGGCCTGGCATAGGGGGGAGGCTGGGGAATAGCGGGGAGACAGGTGGATTAGTCCGGCAACAGAGTGTAGGATGGACTGGAGTGGTGCCAGAGTGCTAGAGGGGAGGCCAGACAGTAGGAGGTTGCAGTAGTCGAGGCGGGAGATGATAAGGGCGTGCACTAGTGTTTTTGTGGTTTCATGGTTGAGGAATGAGCGGATCCGGGAAATATTTTTGATTTTGAGGCGGCAGGAGGTGGCGAGGGCTTGGATATGTGGTTTGAATGAGAGGGCAGAGTCGAGGATCACACCAATGCACCGAGCATGCGGGACTGGGGAAAGTGAGCAGCCATTGACATAGATGGATAGGTCTGGTGGAGGGGAAGAATGAGGTGGGGGAAAGATGATGAATTCTGTTTTGTCCATGTTCAGTTTGAGAAAGCGAGCAGAAAAGAAGGCTGAGATAGCAGACAGACACTGTGGGATTTTGGTCAGTAGGGAGGTGAGGTCAGGTCCAGATAGGTAGATCTGCGTGTCATCGGCGTAGAGGTGATACTGCAAACCATGGGATTCTATGAGCTGTCCCAGGCCGAAGGTGTAGATGGAGAAGAGTAGGGGTCCTAGGACTGAGCCTTGAGGAACACCGACAGACAGGGGGTGAGGTGAGGAGGTGGTGTGTGAGAGGGAGACACTAAATGTTCGGTCTGTTAGGTATGATGAGATCCAGGACAGGGCCAAGTCTGTGATGCCAAGAGATGAGAGAATCTGTAGCAGGAGGGAATGGTCCACGGTGTCGAAGGCAGAAGACAGGTCCAGGAGAAAGAGGACAGAGTAGTGACGCTTGCTCTTGGCGGTTAGCAGGTCGTTAGTGACTTTAGTTAGGGCAGTTTTAGTTGAGTGATGCGGCCGGAAGCCGGATTGTAAACGGTCAAAGAGGGAACAGGAGGAGAGGTGGGAGGACAGTTCGAGATATACATGCTGTTCCAGTAGTTTTGAGGCCTGTAATTGATGAGAGAGGCCTGTAATTGACATCATAGGTAGACCACAACTATGAGAGTCAAAATGAGAAAACTAATCCAGAAAATCACCTTGTCTGATTTAGCAAGATTTATTTTGCAAATGATGGTGGAAAATAAGTATTTGGTCATTATTAACAAAAGTTCATCTCAATATTTTGTTATATATCCTTTATTGGCAATGACAGAGGTCAAACATTTTCTGTAAGTCTTCACACGGTTGCCACACACTGTTGTTGGCATGTTGGTCAATTTCTCCATGCAGATCTCCTCTAGATCAGTGATGTTTTGGGCCTGTCACTGGGCACCAAGGACTTTCAATTCCTGAAAAGTTTTCCATGGGGTTGAAATCGGGAGACTGGACTCCAGGACCTTCATATGCTTCTTGTGAAGGCACTTCTTTGTTGCCCTGGCAGTGTGCTTGGGATCATTATCATGTTGAAAGACCCATCGATGTTTCATCTTCAATGCCTTTGCTGATGGAAGGTGGTTTGCACTCAAAATCTTACGATACATGGCCCCATTTATTTTTTCATGTACAGGGATCAGTCGTCTTGGTCCCTTTGCAGAGAAACAGCTCCAAAGCATGATGTTGCCACCTCCATGCTTCACAGTAGGTATGGTGTTCTTTGGAAGCAACTCAGCCTTCTGACTCCTCCAAACAGGACAAGTTTTGTTTCTACCAAGCAAGGTTGTGGACATGTGTCTTTTATACTGATAACAAGTTCAAACAGGTGTCATTACTACTGGTAATGAGTGAAGGACAGAGGAGCCTCTTAAAAAAGAAGTTACAGGTCTGTGAAAGCCAGAAATCTTGCTTTTAGGTGACCAAATACTTATTTTCCATCATAATTTGCAAAATAAATCATGCCAAATCAGACAAGGTGATTTTCTGGATTTGTTTTCTAATTTCGACTCTCATAGTTGTGGTCTACCTATGATGTCAATTACAGGCCTCTCATCTTTTTAAGTGGGAGAACTTGCACAATTGGTGTCTGGCTAAGTGCTTTTTTTCCCCACTGTATAATATGTGTGTGAAGATTTTCTAATTGTCCTACCAATTCTTAATGTTGAGTTTCCTCCATGGGTATTTTACAAAATAATTCTGTGTTTAGGAAAAAAATATTCTACTACTGTCTTATGTCGATGTACTGTACATACAGATCAGAGGCCTTGTAGTGAAATCAAACGTGTACATGTGAGGGTCATGTAATGTCTTCTGCAGAGCTGAAAGTCTGGAATGAATGACCTTCAATTAATTATCCTTAACTTTGTGCCTGCTTCACAGACCCACATTGATATTGTATGACCTTGTGTTTTGGAAGATACTGTACATCACGCTTTAAGCCGGCCATACATGTTAGATGGCTGATGGCCAAACAATGCTTTAGCCTCTTCTTTGGGCCGATAGCCTTGTCGGCCGTTTAATCCATACACAGGAGCGCTCGGAAGAACGAGCGTTCTCTACCGTATGAAATGCCACCAACAGAAATCTCTGGGCACATAAAGCAATCAGCAGTCCAAAATTGGACATCCTCGATCAACATCTTCCCCTACGATCAGTTGTCTGGGTCCCCTTTACATATTGGTTTATTGGCGGAACCTGTTCATATCAGCAGGTTTGCCCAACATTTGTCTAATGTGTACAGGGGCCTTCAGCAATCAGATGGTAATTTTTCTCCAATACGGGAACTAGAATCATCTATTAACCCCTTAGTGACAGAGCCAATTTTGTACTTAATGACCAAGCCAATTTTTACACTTCTGACCCCTGTCATTTTATGAGGTTACAGCTCTAAAACGCTTCAACGGATCCCACTGATTCTGAGATTGTTTTTTCATGACATATTGTACTTCGTATCATTGGTAAAATTTCTTCGATATGACTTGCGTTTATTTATGAAAAAAACTGAAATTTGGCAAAAATTTAGCGATTTTCAAGTTTTTAATTTTTGTGCCGTTAAATCAGAGAGTTATATCTCACAAAATAGTTAATAAATAACATTTACCACATGTCTACTTTACATCATTTTGTAAACATCATTTTTTTTGTTAGGACTTAAAAGGGTTAAAAGTTGACCATTTCTCATTTTTTCCAACAAAATGTACAAAACCATTTTTTTAGGGACCACCTCACATTTAAAGTGACTTTAGGGGTTCAATATGACAGAAAATTCCCAAAATTGCACCCCTCAAGGTGCTCAAAACCATATTCAAGAAGTTTATTAACCCTTCTGGTGCTTCATGAGAACTAAATCAATGTGGAAGGAAAAAATTTACATTCTATTTTTTTTCACAAAAAATTTACTTTAGACCCAAACTTTTTTATTTTCACAAGGGCATCAGGAGAAAATGTACTATAAAATTTGCTGTGCAATTTCTCCTGAGTACACCGATAACCTGTATGTGGGGAAAAGACACTGTCTGGGTGCATGGCAGGGCTCAGAAGGGAGTGAGCACCGTTTCACTTTTTGAACGCAAAATTGGCTGGAATCAATGGCGGCCACCATGTCACGTTTGGAGTCCCCTGATGTAACTAAACAGTGGAAACCCCCCAATACTAACTCCAACTTTAACCCCAACACATCCCTGACCCTAATCCCAACCCTAATCATAACCCTAACCACAACCCTAACCCCAACACCACAACCCTAACCCCAAAACAACAATTACCCCAACACAACTCTAGCCCAAATCCTAAGCCTAGCCCCAATCCTAACCTTAGTTCTAGTCCCAACCCTGACCCTTAACCCAACCCTAATCTTAGCCCAAACCCTAACCCTAGCCCCAACCCTAGCTCCAACCCTAACCCTAGCCCAACCCTAACCCTAGCTCTAACCCCAACCCAAACCCTAATGGAAAAATGGTCTATCACTGTGATCAAAATGAACCAATAGGAAAAATTGTAGCCTGGTGCCCGCTATTTCCTTCCCGAAAGAACACGCCGAGGGCTGGGGGACAGAGCCAGAGGGACAGGGGGATGATGGAAGTATCAGGGATGCTCAGGGGAACCCATTTCTCTTTCCTCTGGTATGCTAGATCATATCAGAGGAGAGAGAAATAAATGGAAAATCGGACATTTTTTTTGTTTGCAGTCGCTGTTATTCGGTGAATAGGTGAATAACTGCAATCGCAACACCGGAGACGGTAAAAACTGACCCGAACCATGTTCTCCGGGGTCTCGGCTACCCTCGGTAGCCGAGACTTCAGATATTTTCTGACGCTGGGGGGCGCTATACCCTTATTTCTCAGCGCTGTTAAAAACTGGCCTGAGGAATAAATACCCTTAACTGTCGCCATTAAAAGGTGTATCGGCGGTCGTTAAAATTTTTATGTAGATATTTATTAGTTATATGTTTTTACAGCCGGCCACACCCAGATAGCTGTTAGTTCAGCTGATCGTTCGCCTAACACTCATTTCTCCTAGTCTCCCATACACGAGAATGTTTGGCTCACCTGAATGGGGAATCAACTTATTTTCAGGAGGATAAAAGTATCAAATGTTTTAATTCTAACCTCCAATTTCTTATATCCCCCAAAATAATATGCCATAGGACAGTTGGAAGGCAACTATACCCAAGACACAATAGTTGGTAGGGGGTCTTTAATGATATTTTTTAAAAAAAAATAGGCAAATCTATCTATTTAAACATTAATACAGATACGTTATGTATTAATAATACAGCTTAAAGGGGTTTTCTACAGTTACATTTAGTTTTAGGGCACATACTTGCTATGTATAAATAACAAGGAAATTTGCCTTGCTAACCTGCTGCAAATCCAAGTCTTTGTTAATATAGTAGCAGCAGTGACATCATGACTACAGCATGTGACTCCTGCAGCCAATCACTGAGGTTAGCAGTCTTTTTCTATTGACATTAGCACTGAGACCCATGATTAGTTGCGGTGGTCACAAGTTGTAGTTGTGGTACAACTGCTGCCGTTTAAACAAAGAAATGAAACCGCAGTGGAGAGGCAGTGCTGGAGAGGCAGGGGTTAAGTAAGGCATTTTTCTTATTATAAGAAGCCTTTTGGAAAAAAGCAAATGTTACAGAAAGTGCTGAATAGAAATTAATGATGAGCGAACATGCTTGGATAAGGTGTTATCAGAGAATTCTCCGGTGCTAACCGAGTATCTTTGGCGTGCTCGATAAATATATTCGAGTCCCCGCGGCTGCATGTCTCGGGCTAACAAACAGGCAATCTCTGCATGTGTGTGATTGTCTAACAGCCACGAAACATGCAGCAGCGGGGACTCAAACATATTTATCGAGCACGCCGAAGACACTCGGTTACGACAGGAGCATGCAGGAAGTGATGCACTCCTAAGATTAACAGTTTGGTCAGCTGCTGCTTAACTAGGTAACCAGCAACTCTGAAACTGCAGGGTACAAACACTTTTCAATTTTATCACACAAAACTTTAAAGCACCCCATTAAATTAGATACGTAATGTGCACAGCTATTCTATATATTTTTTGTAATAATTCTGCATAAATAAAGTATACTAATTTTCATACTTACCGTTGGAACACATACAATAAGCAAACATTCATATCTCTGCAGCTCACTTGTCAGCTTTACTGTGTAGACTGGGACAGAAGCAGAAGACTCATTTCATTATTATAGGAGGACGAGAGATACGATTGCAGCTTTGTTGCACTGCTGAGAGCTTGGATAAGGCATTAACTAATTTCCCTCTTCAAATCCTGACTCAGCTGCACCTCCTAACCCTGCCATTGACTTTTGCAGTGACTCATGGCTTATACAGGTAAAATTGACCACCTGTTTCTACATAGAACTTAGAAGGGATTCAGCTAGTCAGTTTTTACTCACATGATGTCAAAGACCTAATGGAAAATAGAAGAATCAACTGAGTAGAAGAGTAAAATGAGCAATTAATTGTAAGTACATGGTGTTTTATATGATGATTGCAATATAATTAGAGAATACACATTTTGATGGGAGAGGAGTGCTTCTTTAAGTCCTATTCACTGCACCTTCCAGTGGGCACTCAATGAAGAAATTATATGTGCGTTTCCAATTATTGGAACTAAAGTAAAGCACATGGTACAGTGGTGATAATAATTAGAGCTCTGGGGTTTGTAAGGCAGCTGCTTTCTGGTCTGTACGGTAATTAGGCAGTGACCCAAGAAAGTTCAAGATAAATGTCTTTATTTTCAAACTTACAAAATAAATCCAGAATTTTTATCCTCCCGTTCACAACTGGAACGTCCGTATCAGTCCATTGTCCTGGGCAACTGCACCACCCTATAATCTGTAGAAAACTTAAAGTAATGAACTGGGATACAACTTAGTGTTCATGCAACAGATAAGTGCATGTTCACACTGGTCACAGAACGGAAAAAAAACAGAGACAGAAACATAGTAAGAAAATACCCTGCAGTAAATAAATAAACAGCATAGTGACTGAAAGTAATATAGAGTACTTAGTTAACATAATTTTGATCAAATTTATGATAACTAGGTACCCTATATTTCTTTCATGCACTATTGCTGTTTATTTACTGCAGGGTATATACTTATTATGTTTTTGTCTTTGTTTTTTTCCAATAATCCGTAGATGCAGTAAAGTCTTGGATCAAGTCTCTGGTCTGTGTTTCATCTCACACCTACAGGCATAAACAAAACCCTCCTGCTCTGCTACTTGCAAACCTACAACTGACCCATCCAAACCTTTACTGAAAGTTTAAATAGGAATCGTGGACATGGGCCACTCCCAAAACCGAGAGTGGAGGGGGAGATCCGTCCCACTACCATCCTACAGATCTTTCCAAAATTTACAGCCCATGTCAGGTGTTCTTAAATCTGACTTGGTCAAATATCTACACTCTCTTTTATTTTGCATCGTAGCCACAGCTGTGGCTGTAGTTACAGTGCACTCCAGTAGGTTTAGTATGCTTCTATGTACATCCTGGAGGACGCATAACGACCCTTGCATATGATTCCCCTCACTGCCTCACAGGTTCCATAACACAATGTTATCAATCTAACAATATACTAGAAAGAACAACCTGTATTTCTGACTTTCTTAAATTACGTCACATTCCTTATAGCTCTTGTATTTGTTTGCTTGTGCAAGTCCTGGACTCGGGGAATGTTCTCTGAAGATTGGCTCTAACTAGATTAATCTAATGTTATTTTACACCCAGTTCTTCTGTGTTTGTAACTCCGCCAAGCCATGATGTTCCCAAGGAAGGTCAGTCATGGACTAGCGTGAACTTGTGCTGGTTTTATGTGAAATCCTGTTAGGATCTTGTTCAAAATGATATGTGTCGAGAGGTGTGTTAATAATCCAAGTGTTTAGAGGAATGTCTGAAAATGACACCCAATTTATTACAGAAACACAGCATTTTTGTACTGCTACATCTGAATGTCTGGCAGATGAGGATAATGCTTTGGGCATATTTGTATAGACATGTTGAACTTTTTTTATTATGGATAATCAAGAATAATGGCCTCTAAGACTTTCGAATTGTGCATTTTCTGCTACCATATGACAAACACGTGTTTTATTTCAAGAACAGCTATTTGGATGTTTATACCATCCTTCGGGGCCATACAAATTGCGCACTAAATCCGCTCACAAAGTACATCCTGATACCGGCACTGGTGTCAAGACGTACTCTTTCAGTGCATGCGCCTTAGTGTTAAGTATTGAACACTGCATGTACATGCTCACAGAACAAGAGGAAATTAATGGGCTGGCGGCCGTCGAAATACAGCTGTCGGCCCAAGCATTTTGGTCCCCAGGAATCTGCCCGAGCGCCAGATAAAAGGTCATTGAGGGCCGTAAATGGTCCGCGGACCTGAGGTTCCCCACCCCTGCGGACTTTAGCAATAACAAAATGCAATTCCCAAGCCAGTCCTGGGCATCAATCTCCAGTCTCTTGCAGGTAAACTGCTTCCTATGACGACACTCTAGCACCATTCACACTTGTAAAATAGGTAGGTCAGTGGTGGCTATCAGTTAGCCCTAGAGTTAGGCCTGGGTCTCACATAGCGATACACCAGCGATCCCGACAACGATATGCACTTGTCAGGATCGCTGGTGTATCGCTACATGATCGCTGCTGAGCTGCCAAACAGGCAGCTCAGGGCAGCGATCAGCACAACGACACTGCGGGTAACATCGCTTAGTTACCCGCAGTGTACCTTGGATACCAGCGCCCTGATGCAGGGAGCTGGTAACCAAGGTACACATCGGGTTTCCAGGCGCTGCACGGTGCCTGGAAACCCGCTGTGTACCTTGGTTACCAGCTCCCTGCATCAGGGCGCTGGTATCCAAGGTACACAGCGGGTTTCTAGGCACAGCCCCGCGCCTGGAAACCCGCTGTGTACCTTGGTTACCAGCGGATCGCTGGTCTCCCGCCTGTCACACGCAGCGATGCATGCCTGTCAGCGGGAGACCAGCCATCAAAAAAATGTCCTGACATTTCAGCGACGATCAGCGATACCCGGCAGGGGGGCTGATCGTCGCTGAATGTCACACACAGCGATATCGCTGGTGAGCTCGCTGCTGCGTCACAAAACTAGTGACTCAGCACCGATCTCGCTAGCGAGATCGCTGTGTGAGACGGGGGCTTTACACTCATAGGGGTTACTTCTTCACTCATGAGTCAGATCTCAGTGGGATAGCTCTCCTCTACAACTCGTCTGTACACACTCTCTTCTTGATCGTGTGCTCTTTATTTGCAAATGGTTTTACATAGCCTGGCCCAGAGCACTGTGATCCGGTGTGTCTTAGAAGTTCTCCCTTCTGTCTTTATTCTGACTCCATAACTAGGCTGAGTGTGTGGGCACTTCAGAGACCTTTTCTGTGGCTCTCTATACACCGTTACTCACAAAGTGATTTCATCAGATCAGATAGTTTGAACTTGACTGCAGAGGCACATGTGAAGATTCCAGATGAAGGTTTATTTTCCAGCTGAATTTGTGTAGTTATGCACAATTACAGTAGATAAAATGAACTTATTCTAAAGCATAGATGCAGACATAGCATAGCTAACATACAGAATGAGTAAGAAGACGGGAGGATTACTGACATCAGAGCTACATCAGAGACACATGGAGAGTAAATGCAACTTCTAAAAGGGAAAACCCTTTTTCAAGGCAGCATAACAACAACACAATGATAAACAATACAATTCTGTATGATTCCCAAGTCATGTGACATGACACTCTTGGGATCAGTGTGCTTTTCTGCATCAACAATTTCTCTACTATGTCACATCACAGACCCTGTCACTTTATAGAGTATAGCATGCAGCACTGTTTTCCCAGTGAGGTTCTGGCACCAACTAATCTTACTTATAATGTCCCATTGTGGCGCCACTGAGGTCTAGTCGCCACAGGGGTACTGTACCTCAGTCGGAGGTGTGGTGCTTCGCTCTCGGATAAGGAGGGGACATCACCCAGAACCCACACACTTACATCCAACACCAGATCTCTCAAGGCCAGGGAGGGACTAGGTAGAGGGTGTGGGTGGAGAAAGTAGAGAAGGGGCAGAGCTTAGTGAGTGGTCTGAGAGACCACAGACAGTTAGTGTGAGTGAGTTGGTTTGAGGAGAGGAAGAGAGTGGTTGCTGGGGACTTGAGCAGAGAGGAGCTCGTCCCTAGACCAGATGACAGAAGAGAGAAAAGAAAGGCAGAAATGACATAAAGACAACGAAGCTGCAGTGAGAGAGAGGAAGAAGGTGTCCTAGGGGCACGGGAAGTGAGAAATCCACCCGTGGGGCCGGTATCCACGCTGACTGAAATCAGGTGAAGGGACCAGGTCGCAGTAAGAGGACCGGCCGCAGTCTAGTGGAGAAACTAAGGACTCAGCTAACAGGAGACTGCAGTATCTTTATGTGCTACAGCCACATCCGCACACATTCGCCGAAAAGGCAGCCAGATAGGACCAAGGGGACCTAAAGCACGTTGCCTGACAAGATCCGAGGCTGCTGGCTTGTGACACTGTGTGTGAAGGTGAAGGGCAGGAGAGGAGGGAGCCAGCACAGAGAGATAGCCAGGAAAGGAACATCTGAAGGGGGTTCTGACACAGTGTACCCCAAACTACCTGAGAGCTGTCTAGACCACCTACCCAGAGGACACAGCACCCCGGCTGGGGATTGTTAAAGAACTGTGAGTAAACTGAAAAGACTGCACCCTGCTGTACCCTCAGGATTATTTACTGTGT
Source organism: Oophaga sylvatica (assembly GCA_033576555.1). Lineage (NCBI taxonomy): Eukaryota > Metazoa > Chordata > Amphibia > Anura > Dendrobatidae > Oophaga > Oophaga sylvatica. The sequence continues at coordinate 74,347,259 of JARQOD010000005.1, forward strand.
CATCTGTCTTGCACCACAACCACCACCATCATCTTCAACACCCTAACTGCCCTAGGGCTTAGCTTTACCTCTGGAGAGCTGTAACAACTCTGCAGCATCACCAACAGCCCCAGTGGTCTCTTAAGCATCGTCGGGTAACACCTTCATTGCCAAAATAAAACGGGTGGCATCACAAACTATTCCCCTATCCCCCATAACTTTTATTTTTACATCTTCATTATTTTTATTGGACGCCCAGGGCCACGGACCGGGTCACTGCTGCTGTGTCTTCCCCTTTAAGAACCGTCCGACCCAGGTCCGAGTACCCCACAGCCCTTTGGGGCGCTCCACTATTTTTCTGCCCTGATGTTTCCATAAGGTGCTAAGCATGACCCTGAAAAACCTCTTGCAAAGAGGCACTGGAGATGGTAGTTACTGCCATCTCTGCTGAACAATACAGGGAGGTCCTCACACAATCTCAAAGTCAAAATCATCTCATAGTCAAGGGGAAAATTCTGTGTTTCTTCTTAGGTAATGGATCTTCATGTGGAATTAGACTTTATCAGAGTGACACAAACACATTGATTCCACAACTGACAGTATGTCTCTTTTTCCTTTTAATTAGCAACTTTGTATGACAAACACTGCAAAAATGGCAATTATTTAGGCTGCAATTCATTAGGCTAAGATGGTGTCTGTTATGGTCCGAAGGCAGGAAGTAACAACCTCAAGGGCACCCAATGCTGAACCAGACTGGGCTTGTGAATTACGGCAGGAAATACGAGAAATCAAAGGGGAGATACGGAGCATAAGAAAACCCCTGCAGCTACCCCAGAACTACCGGTATATACTGTACCCCGGAATGAGAAGTATCCCCCTCTTGGAGTACAGAGATACAGGCTTAAGCACCCACCAGGCAAGCACAGAATTGAATGTGGGACTTGTGGAGGAATGGGATACATGTCAAGGAGTTGTCCCACAGGAGACAGTCAGCAGCGACCAGCCAGTAAACTAAAGCGCCCCTAGGTCAGGTGTAAGGGGGTGAAGAGCAAGAACGGACAGAAAGAGGTTACCTCCCTTGCTCCATGTCCGGAACCATATGGTGGGGTAGCAGGGTTGCCGGGGGGAAGACTCATTGACCTGGACCGACCGCATCATGTGACCTGCAGGAGATGTGGGGGATGGGTCGGTGCGGTGGACTGGAAGTCAGAAGGGTGGAAGGCATGAAAGCAGCACGCGCAGAGCAGCGTGCGCAGAGAGAGCAGCATGCATCACGGAGAAGTGAGGCAGCATCCTTGCGCCTTAGTAAAGAGGGGACTCTCGGCCAGCGCTCTCACTTAGTAGTACGTAACATAGGGAGTGCTACCTGTGAGTGAGTGTACGCGGAAGCCCCTGTGACTGGAGGAAGCTTCCGCAGTAAAAGGGCAGAGACAGTAACCCGTAGTTGCAGCCCTTACTTTTCCCCCGATGACAGGCCGGAGCCCCTGAGTGTTCCAGAGAGACTTTCCAGCTTTCGCAGCATCGTTTCTGCGGAGAGACTGTTAGCCTCAGATACTGAGACTCGGAGCGGGAGATACTCAGTTCCACATCGTTCCTCTGTCTCCCGCTGTAACCCAGAGTTTTCCCGTTGTTTACTAAGGATAGGAGAGAGACTTTGGAGACCACAAGTTCCGCTGTTGACGGTGCCCACATTGGAGAAGACGACCTCTTCAATGAAGGTTTCATCTAACTGATAAGTGCCCCCTCGAATACCCTTTTTCTTCTTCCGTTGTTTAGTGAACTGTTGATTAATCTTGCTTAGCTTAAGTGTACTGTTGAAATTACGTTTTTTCCTTACTGCTTCTCCCTGCGAGGAGAAACACTCCCCTGTAAATAAACCCTTCAATTGTTGGTCTGTCTCTGGTCCGTGGTGATACTCCTGACTCCTGCACGATTCTTACGTTTTTTACACAGGCAGCACACTACAGGTCTAGATCACACCAGACAGATGACTGAAGACTCCAACGATGTTGTTTGAGAGTCCCACTATGTGGGCTGAATTAAATGGACAGAGAAATTGTTGCTTAATGGATACTGGGTCCCAGGTGACCAAAATGCAAAAAGTATATTTCTGTCAGCACTTTCCAAATGTTGCCCAATCCAAGGGGGGCCCAATTATATGACTAATGGCAGCTAACCAGCTATCCATCTCAGTAGTTGGGGTGGTATGGATGGCGATACGGATCTGCGGGCAAAACCTGGGAAAAAATGGGATCATTCTGGTAAAAGGCCCCGTGGGGGTGGACCCATCAAACTTTGTGGATGATTGTCCTGTAGGCGGTAGGAGAATTTCTGGTGAATAGCAATCAAGGAACCAACTGAAAAGGCAGACATCCCAATACCTCCCAGTGGAAGAGTATTTCAACAACTGATTCAGTCTAGTCAAATCCAGAGGTCGCTAGGCATCTTTAAAATCCTGGAAAAGTGATGGTGTGTAGCCCTGGTGTTAGGCACACGCAGTACCCTGGAGAGTGTGTGGCGAGACAGCAGTTTAATGCTCAATACCCATTCACTCAACATACACTAGACACACCCTTAGGGTAGTGTAGTTACTTGTGAGGGAGTGGTCAGGGTGTATATTGGTTGAGTGATTTTAGAATAGTCAGTTTCCAGTTTCCTGTCTTCGGACAGAGGAGACGTCTGGAGTCTAGCTGGAGGGAGGAAGTCGTCCAGCCTGCTCATCATCAGTTCAGAACGTGGAGGCTAGTACAGGTGGTCTAGTTCACCTCAGCCTAGTCAGAGCTGTACCTCACCTGAATACATTGAAAGAAAGAAGAAGCTTAGTGCAGAAAGACTTCAGTCACCTGTCTCAAGGACAGTGAAAGGTTCAGAGACGTGCTCCTGCCTAGTGATAACTGAGAATCTGTAACTAACTCTGAAGGAAGTGAATGAAGGGAGTGACTACCCGACTTTATGCAAGTGTGAGTGTTTATGCTACCAGCGAGGACAAGGCGAAAGGCACAGTGGAAAGATTATTGGAAAGGTGTTTTTGGATTGAAGAAGTCCTGCACATTGCAACCGGTCACTGGGGACCGAAGGATCACTATTAGCTACAAGCATAGTGGTAAGAAAACCAGGGATTTACCGGACCTTAGGTCGCGGCAAACAGCCCCTTATAGTCAGTACGTAACTGGGGTCAGGGGGAGTGAAGACTTTGAGTCCGTGCACGACAAGACAGGAATTCAGCTCTCTCGCAGGAAGGCTCCTACCACAAAACTGACTGGGCAGTACAGCTATGGATTAGCTGGAGTTATTGAGGGAACTACGCTTCAGGCTGGTTGTACTCATCGTGTTGAAAGTAAAGGAGGCCCCTAACTTGTCCAGCTGCTGTCTCAAAATACACTCTCCTTGGATCAGCCTCCCTGGGACCTGCCTGAACATCTTACAAGTAAAGGTATGGAAAGACGCTGACCGTGTGAGACTGTGTTATTTATCTGCACCCGACTTCACTAACTTCATAGACTTTGAGGGACCAGTCCCACCTGTAGGGGACCCGACATCTAGCTGCCTCACCATCCCTCAGAGATCTACAGCAGCGCTGGTACAAATTACCAGAAGACTACAGGTGGCGTCACGAACTGTATATAAATCTATCCCCTGTAAATATTCCCCCAACATACGCCAGACCGCCAGGGCCACAGACCGAGCCACAGCTACCTGTGACAATCCCATAGACTTCTACGGGCTCGGCTCTGAGTACCCCATTGCCCTGGTAACCCACAATTGTGGTGGCGGGTCGAGACAACTTGGCGTCACGAACAGGATGCGAAACTCGCAGAATTGCGAGCCCTGTGTGCCTATGGAATTGTTTTTGTGAAAAAGGACTGTTTGCACTTTTGGCGCCAAAATCGCCATTTTTGTCGCCATATTCGCGCCCTCAGGCGCTGGAGAAGAAGGTGGGCGTACCTTCGTGGGCGTCTACCCCCCTGTGGCGCGAAGAAAATGCCTGCCCTCTCAAAGTGCTATTACAACATGCGATCCTGCCCTACAGCAAAGGAGGTCCGCCTCCTCTTCACCTTCCCTGCGAGGAGGAGGAGACGCAAACCCCGCCTCCACGGAAGAGACCGGACGTCTCTGGAGGAAGAAGAAAGAATCTTCTGGAACATCATGGAAGCAGGACGTGTGCAGCCGAGCAGGGAAGCGGAGGAAGGCAGGCCCCGTGCCCCAGCCAAGCTGCCACCAGCACCGGAGTTATCCGTGGTCCTGCACCTGCAGCAGGCGTTGCTAGAGATTCAGGAAGAAAATGCACGCCTGAAGAAGATGGTCCAGTACCAACCTGGATTTGAAGAGATCGAGAGACGCCGGCGTACCCTGGAGCAGCGGAGGCTGTGGGACACGGTGATCTCTCCCCTCAACGACCCCCCACGATTCCAGTTACCGAAGATTCTGCTGCCCAAGGCGAAGGAGCAACCGGAGGCTGCCCCCGAAAGTACCGATCCTGATCCCACCGGTGAAGCGGTGGAGGCGAAGGAGGTTGAGGAGGTACCGCCAGTTCCGGAACGCCCGCCCGGCCAGGAGGCCGCAGCAGATGATCGGTCCCCGGCAGGGACACCGGAGGGGTCCTGTCCGTCGTTACCAGACGTCGACTGGGACGAAATGGCGCGCCTGGATGACGTCGCCTACACCGCCCAGTGGGAATATGAGTGGCAGCGTCGTGAGGAGAAGCAGAAACGCCAGCAGGAGGAAGAGCGGGAAGCTCAGCGGAATCGTCAGCGACAACATGCAGAGCTGATCGCGGACAAGGAGAGTGTCCGGAGAGAGAAAGGTACCCTGAGGGAACCGCGGCGGCAGGGGTGTGTGACTGAGTTCCAGCTCCGGAAGGGCTGGGGCTTCATCCGTGAACCGGGCCTCTACCAGGGGTCTTTGTTAGTCGCAGGGACGTAGAATCCCACCTACCGCAAGGCCATCCCGGGAGGGACTTAGTAAATGGAGACATTGTCACGTACACACGGCACTGGGGAATGAAGGGATGGTATGCCCTTAACGTCACCATCGTCCGTGACCCCGTCCCAGACGCAGGTAACGTCACCACTACCGCAGCGTCCCCGTCTCCAGCTCAAGCAGTATCCGGCCGTGCCCCAGCATCACCCCTGCAAGTTCATCGCAAATTAAAGCAATATCTACATCGCAACTAGCGACCAGTCTCAATCGCAATCCATGACACGGTCCATATCGTTAACTGTGATTGAAACGCAATCGGTGTCTCGTGAGGAGAATGTACCCGTTGCGCCCCTAGTGGTTCGCACGAGAACTGTGGCGACCCAGACCCTAATCGCAGCGCATGATTTGTTAGTCCTGGGATCTAGGGCCCATTGCATTGTTCCAGCCCCCGGGGTGGAAAGTGTATTTGAAAATGAATAAATAGTAAAGAAGAATCGGTGAGATCCCTATAGGGTCTACCATAAGTAATATTGTAGAAAGTTTAGGAATGTTTTACAAATTTTTGCACAAGTTGAAGAGTATAACGTATATAATGCATATATATATTGCTAACCGTAGAATGCCCGGCTGGGTAACCAGAAAAAGTTTGCACTTTAGTATTATAATAATGTGATATTATATCTGTGTCTTTGGTTTTACAATGGACTTTGAGGTTGAGGACTGTGCCAGCCCAGAACTTATTTGTATATAGTTGCGCTTCGGTGCTTTATCTTGGTTTTACATAAAACCAGCACAACTACCTCTGAATACAAAAACCCGTGTGGTGTGGCACTGAGTGAGGTCTGCATTCGGATGTCCTGCAGCCCACCCAGGACCTACGTTGAAGGTTTGGTGCGGGTCCTTCACAAGAATACTGTATATTTATTGAATGTTTTGATGCCTTAATACTTTTGTATTTTTCTATAATGTTTTGTTGTTTGCAACGTTCAAGACATCCTTACCTCCCGGATGGGACGAATTAATGTTCATGTTTGATGTTTTCATGCATAAACAAAATGTCTCTTTGTATTTTACAGCCCGGGAGTGCTGTCTTTTACCATGGGGGAATGTGTAGCCCTGGTGTTAGGCACACGCAGTACCCTGGAGAGTGTGTGGCGAGACAGCAGTTTAATGCTCAATACCCATTCACTCAACATACACTAGACACACCCTTAGGGTAGTGTAGTTACTTGTGAGGGAGTGGTCAGGGTGTATATTGGTTGAGTGATTTTAGAATAGTCAGTTTCCAGTTTCCTGTCTTCGGACAGAGGAGACGTCTGGAGTCTAGCTGGAGGGAGGAAGTCGTCCAGCCTGCTCATCATCAGTTCAGAACGTGGAGGCTAGTACAGGTGGTCTAGTTCACCTCAGCCTAGTCAGAGCTGTACCTCACCTGAATACATTGAAAGAAAGAAGAAGCTTAGTGCAGAAAGACTTCAGTCACCTGTCTCAAGGACAGTGAAAGGTTCAGAGACGTGCTCCTGCCTAGTGATAACTGAGAATCTGTAACTAACTCTGAAGGAAGTGAATGAAGGGAGTGACTACCCGACTTTATGCAAGTGTGAGTGTTTATGCTACCAGCGAGGACAAGGCGAAAGGCACAGTGGAAAGATTATTGGAAAGGTGCTTTTGGATTGAAGAAGTCCTGCACATTGCAACCGGTCACTGGGGACCGAAGGATCACTATTAGCTACAAGCATAGTGGTAAGAAAACCAGGGATTTACCGGACCTTAGGTCGCGGCAAACAGCCCCTTATAGTCAGTACGTAACTGCGGTCAGGGGGAGTGAAGACTTTGAGTCCGTGCACGACAAGACAGGAATTCAGCTCTCTCGCAGGAAGGCTCCTACCACAAAACTGACTGGGCAGTACAGCTATGGATTAGCTGGAGTTATTGAGGGAACTACGCTTCAGGCTGGTTGTACTCATCGTGTTGAAAGTAAAGGAGGCCCCTAACTTGTCCAGCTGCTGTCTCAAAATACACTCTCCTTGGATCAGCCTCCCTGGGACCTGCCTGAACATCTTACAAGTAAAGGTATGGAAAGACGCTGACCGTGTGAGACTGTGTTATTTATCTGCACCCGACTTCACTAACTTCATAGACTTTGAGGGACCAGTCCCACCTGTAGGGGACCCGACATCTAGCTGCCTCACCATCCCCTCAGAGATCTACAGCAGCGCTGGTACAAATTACCAGAAGACTACAGGTGGCGTCACGAACTGTATATAAATCTATCCCCTGTAAATATTCCCCCAACATACGCCAGACCGCCAGGGCCACAGACCGAGCCACAGCTACCTGTGACAATCCCCATAGACTTCTACGGGCTCGGCTCTGAGTACCCCATTGCCCTGGTAACCCACAATTGTGGTGGCGGGTCGAGACAATGGTACCCCCTACTACCTCCCTGACTTTACCACAAGGTCAGACTATGCAAGTCTGTTCTCGGACACCCTTGGAAGGAGTGAAAGTGCAAATTGAACCCCAGGGAACTGGGGAAGTAGTGCTACTGGTCACCTGCACCATGGCGACTGTGCGGCAGGGACGTGTGGTGGTGAGATGCCTTAATTTCAGCGGGACTAGCCTAAGGCTAACTCCCAGGACAGAAGTGGTGCGAGTCTATGTGATACAGGAAAAACTCACCAGACCGTATGCCGTGAACTTTACCCCTGTGAATAGAGATTTGTGGACCTCGACAGTGTCCATGTACAAGAAGAAGAAGGAGTGCAAATTAAGAGATGGCCGTGATATACTAGAGCAGCTGGAAGCACACTTATCTGGGTTTTCCCTCAGGCAAGTAAGATAAGTGGAAGACTTGTTGGGGTGATATCAGTAAGTATTCGCTCGTCACAACGGTGACTTTGGGTATACGGATGCTATCCAGCATGAGATCCCCACGGGAAGTGCGGCCCCCTTCCGGTAAAGATGTTGTCAAGTTCCGCTCCAGATGTATCAGGAAGTGAAGGATCTGTTATGCCACATGTTGCAGAATGAGATGAGAGCCAGAGCCCCTGGGGCTGTGCCCATACTTTTTGTTCAGAACAACAGGACTCTGAGTTTCTTTGTGGATTATCAGTGGTTGAATGCCTACACGGTCTGAGACTCCTACTCATTGTCGAGGAGAGAAGAATCCCTGTCAGCATTGAGAAAAACGAAATACTTCTCCCTCGATTAGCCAGTGGCTTTTGGCAGGTCCCCATGGCAAAGCAAGACCGGCTGAAGACAGCTTTTATCCTCCCTATGGGGCTATTCGAGTTCAACGGGATGCTGTTCTGGTTAACTGATGCACCAGGGACTTTCAAGCGGTGGATGGAGAGATGCTTTGGAGACCTGAATTTTTGAGGCAACACTAATATACCTGCATTACATCATCATATACTCCACCACGTTTGAGGAGCATCTTTGTAGACTCAGGCAGGTGCTGGAGCAGCTTTAGAAGCACAGACTTAAGATAAAGCCTTGGAAGTGTCATCTGTTAATTTGTTTCAAAAAGAAATCAAGTACTTCATCAGGTGTGTGCTGACAAAGAGAAAATAGCTGTCTTTTCGGTGTCCGCCCCCCTTTGGGAACCCCAATATGGAGATGCTAAGACCCCTTGCTTCTCCAAGGAACTCTCAACCGCCTGCAACCTTTCGACCAGAATCACCAGTTCATTGGCATTTCGTGGATCTCCCTGGGCAGCCCAGGTCTGCACCGGCCTAGGAAGGGAGTGCACAAATATGTCCATGACCACCCACTCGACCATCTGGGCTGGAGTGGAGGATTCTGGCTGCAGCCATTTTTGCACTAGATGCAGAAGGTCAAACATCTGGGACGAGGCAGTTTATCCCCACAATATGCCCAGTGGTGAACCCTTTGCTCTCTTACTGACAAAGTCACTTCCGTGCGTCCAAAATTTCCGTTTTTAACTTATGCATACTCTTGCGCGTCCTGTAAAGCCTGATCATAATAGGCCTTTTGGGGCTCACCAGTCAAATAGGGGACCAGCACCTCTGCCCACTGATCTTGTGGTAGCTTCTCACGCTCCGCCACCCGCTCAAACACAGTCAAAAACACCTCTACATCATGTCGTCACCTGGACTTGGGATAGGGGCTGCCGGCCTTTGACTTACCACCTCTTGCACAGCATATCCACAGTTGATACATTTCAGGTTACATATTCTTCCATACGGGATTCCTCAACTTTCCCTGTACTGCTGATGCTTCCTTGCAGCACGCGCACGGACCATACCATCTTAGACTGCTTCCCAGCTTCCTCCCGGCTCAACCTCGCCACAATGACAATTCCCTCTGCCTGTTTCGCCCCAGGATAGAGATCAAAGAGTGGCAAAGCATCCGACCCGTCCATACTGTTCCCTGTGAAGCTTCCGTGTCCCTTTCTTACTCACTGGTCCCGTTAGCTCGGTGGTCCATCTGTCTTCGGACCCCCGAGCGTCCGCCCAGGCAATCAGTTGCCATAACTTCTTCATTCTGTTGTCCCACTGTCCTTCTGTCCTACAACTGCGGATACCTGGGACTATCTCTTGCAAAATATTACGGGGCTGTAAAGCCGTCCTGGCCCTAGAACCCGTGTGGACACTTCAAGCACCCTGACCACATCTGACTAAACTTCCCTAAGACTTGCAGCTTACCACCCGGCAGCCCCTCCTATGTTAACCCCTTGTTAACTAAGACCTACACTAATAAGGCTCACTAGTATGCCCACATCTACTGGCCCCAAAGGAAACTACACTTACCCAGAACTATAAACACTAAAGTACCCCCCTCTAGTGTCTGAAAGGTGCACTAAGAACTTTCCCTATCTACTAGGTATAAATATAATTTTTCAACACACATAAATAACATCATACATAAAATGGTAACACAGAAAAGAGTGCGGCAGTACCAATGACTATGCGGGGTAATACATATTTTACATGTAGCAATACCACCGAGTGTTAACAACGACATTACAGTAACCAACAAATGTAAACAATTACACATTAAGAACCATTAGGGGAGCAGAGCAAGGTGGTAATCCTATGTCACCCCTTTACACTCCCCCTTTCCTTGAACTTGGTCATCCTCGACCAAGGTATGATCTAAACTTCATTCATTTATCAATATAGAAAACGCAAGTCACTTGGCTTAATATAAGCTGTGTCCGGTACGCAACGCAGTTCGTGACGCACAGGTAATATTCTTGGTTCCCAGTCCTCCGGGGTTAAAAGATCTTCACTGAAAGAAGTTACTTTTAGTGAGGAAAACATATTTTACATTCCCACGTATGAGACAGCAGTCCTGGGAGAGGAGCTCCCCCTCTCCTTGAGGGGAGTACGGTTCTCCCCTTTTTGCCAATTAGCCAGGTAGGCAGTCTCTGCTTTTCCAGCAGAAGGGGCGCAACAGGCGCAACAAAACAAAACAATGTACACTTTCTTTAGCCGTCCAGCCGTACTTCACCTGCTTTTCGTGGGCGATTTCTTTTTATACTTCAGTGCCCGCAGGGACGCGGAACAGTCCCATGAATATTTCAGAGGGCGCAACGTGTACAACATCCTCTATATAAACAAGAAAATGCTGTTCAATGGCGCACACCACGTGTCGCTCCTTTCTCATCGGATTCCTCCGCCGGGTAGTGAGCTGAGGTCATCTCTGCAGCCGCAGACGTAGTTTCAGGACAGAGGCCCATGTCGTCTTCCTCGTAGAGGTGATCGCCACCGCAAAATATTCGCAGGCGCAGTCTTCCTTGAAAAAGGAGACCCTGTCTTCCTTTTTTATCAGCCGGCTGAACTTGACGGAGGTCACATTAACTTAGACCTTGGCGTTGGTTCCCTCCTCCCGGATGAATCCAAATCCCCGGTCAACGTTGGTGTAAACTAGCCACCTGCGTGTGCGCTGACCAGCCAAAGCACCTCCACTGGGTTGCCACAACTCCGACCAAATCTCTTTTTCTCTACGTTTCTTGTCCCGGATGACTCCTTCCACCCAGGCAGCCTGCCGAGGGGTGGGGAAGGGACCCTCTGTGACTGGCTGGGAATGAGTATCCCTCAGGGACATGGCCGAAGGGGAGTAAGGCCGAGCCTCCATTGGCTGGAGTTGGCCGGTGGTTCCTCCTATGGGCACGCGGGGCCGGACCTCGGGATCCGAAGCAGGGGTTTGTGATGTGGGCCTTCCCTCAGGGCAGGGGGATGGAGGAGTACTCGCCTGCTCAGATGGAAAAGAGCCATCACAACCATTCCGGGGATGTTGACTCCGACCGCGAGGACATCCACGCGCTTGGCCGACAAATGAGGCGCCGGCTCGCCTTGTGCTTCTGGCCGTGGTTCCTTGAGCGCAGACGTGAGTTCCATCCGCTGCTGAGTAAACAGCAGGGGTTCCAGATCGCCAGTTCCCTGGGTCCGGCACTGCACCGCTGGCTCTGCTGTTTCCTCCCATGTTTTGCCAGGCTGGGTTCGCTCTTTCTCCAGTCGCCACTTCCTCTCTATGTGACCCATGCCTTTGCAGCTACGGGTGCAGGAGTGTTGCATCGTGGCCGTTTCAAGTTCACAAGATGGCGTCCCACAGCTCCCTCTGGATTTTACTTCTGAGTCCCACCCGTTTCCAGGTGGGTCCGCCTTCAGCTGCTCCACACATTCCTTGTTGGTCAGTGGAAGGGGGCCAGCTTTCTTCTTCTTCATCCGCACCCACCAGGGGCGGACTGGGGCATACTGACAGGCAGGTTTTGGCGCCAAGGGGTAACTGCAGCGCCCACAAAGGACGCGGTCCTTGTTATTTTCTTCAGCTACGCCATTGGCCGCCATTTCCATATCCGCCATCTTGGTCACGAATTGGGGCGCGGTATTCCAGTTCCTGTTTCACTTTCCTTGGCTCCCAGGTAGTCCTTAGGCAGCACTGGTATTTCCTCATTTCACGTTTATTTCTGTGCTCACAGGCTAATGATTTCACTGTTATTATTCTTGGCTCTCATTTGTGTGTTGCACATATGATTCACAATTGGTTGTTATTAAGTCTATATTGCACATAATTTTAGTGATTGGTGCACATTTATTGGATGACATTTAGTTGTTTCATAATTTTTTCTGGTTTATGCACAGAGATATAGTTATTATGAAGAGCACCACAATATATTATGCTCCTGGTCAATGATTTTGAGCCTTTCAAATTATACAAGTGAACTACTGGTTTTTTTATTATTGCATTTTTTATATCAATTTTACATTTGCTATATCATATTGTTCTCATACATTATATACAATATTGCTTAATAAAATTTATATATTTTCACATATTGCTTTGGTGTTCATTGTAATCATTTTACACACATATTTTTGCTTTTCACTTTCTTGGATCCCTGTTTGCTACAATTTTTTTCCATCCCTGGTGTGCACTGTTTTCCTTTGTTTGGTCACGACACAAGCAGGTTTTTGCACAGAATCTGTCAAGTCCATGTTACAAGTCACATCCGGTAGTTCGCTGCATTTTTCTTCTCCAGCCTTGCTGGGTACAGTAGTCACTTTCTCATCACTTTCAACTTCAGTTTTCTTTGGGGCATCTCCACCATGCCAGGTAGTCGCATCCTGCCGACTTCGCAAAGTGTAAGGGACGGCCGGGACACTGATACTGTAGTGACCGTGGCCACGACTATAGTCCTGGCCGACCCTTACACTGCTGTAAAGGTCGGCCAGGGCCACAGTCATGGCCGAGGACACCGGGACACCTAAGCCCTGGCCTCCCTTCACAGACACACCACATTCCTTAGGCAGTACACTTGCCTCTCCATTCCACGGGCTGATGAGGTTTTCCCTCCTTCTTGTGAGGTTACCCTTGCCCTTAAGTGAATAATTGGAGACACAGTCGAAGTAAAATCCAAAATGCAAAAGTTTACTCTCAGAACTTCGCCGTACATCCAGATCCAGTACAGCATTTACAGCAGCTTTAACATCACACATCACATCTTCCTTCCTTTCCTCCCTTGCTCTGTCAAACGGCTCCATAACGGGACGTACCGCACTGTATGTTTCCTCGGTATCCTTTCTGTGCAGCCTGGCTTCTTCTGGGAGTTCCCCTGACTGTTTCGCCCCAGCCTTAAAGGCATCTGCCCATGCTAGTAACTGTCACATGATGAGTAACCGCCCTTCTGTCCTGCAGTGTAGTTTCTCCTCCAGTCACTTTATTGGTAACTCCTCTATACACTTCTGCAGCTATGGATATGCTGCTGGCACTGCTGCTGTAACTTGACTGCTTCTCCTATAGCTGTCTCACTGCTGTTTCCCCACATTCTGGATGACTGGGCCCTCACTTCTGTACAAATGTTGTAGCGTATTTAACTTGCTCGGGCCAGAGGCCACCCGAGCTCTAAGGGCTCCCCGCTCTGACTGGCCCTAACCAGGAAGCTCTCTCCCTCTAAACTGAGTGACCCCTCCTACAGTAACTATTTACATCCCAGCTAAACCTTAATTGTATAATATATGCTCTAATTCCCCATCTAGTGGCCATAACCCAGACTGCACTGTTCCTATAATATATATGGTGCAGTAACATGAAATATACATATTTTGACATGAAATTACTCAACAAAGTTACAAATATATATATATACATATATGTTAAACATAGCATAATCTCAGAATCACGAAACAACCATATATATGAGTATATACATTAGCAGCATAGAGGGCATAAAAGGGGTTAAACCTACAACCCCTTACACTGCAATTGCTGTTGCTGCTGTGCTTGCAGTAGATGTTTTAGCAGGTCCTCCATCTTGCCTGATGTCACACGCTGGCTTGTGGTCGTCCCACGTGTTCACTGGAAATGCTGCCCGCACTTCTAACACCACCTGTGGTAGAGCGGCTCACTCGGCTGCTAATGGAGGTAGACACGGGTACACTGCAGCTTTAAGAACTTCCTTTGGTTTATTATAGGCAGCATAAACCAAGGAAGGTAGTAAAGAAAATACAGCCCTCTGGGCAAAACAGGAAAACAAAACAAAATGGTGGCAGAACAAACACAGTCCTGTGAGCGGGGTTCCTCCCGCTCATGGCTGATAGAACACACACGGTTCAGGTTCTCACGTCCATGCAGCAGTCTCCTGCATTGCTCCTTCTCAAGGCCCACACACCAAACACTGAAAGCTCTTCGCTTCAGCCATTTAAGCTTAGACCATGTGACGCCTCCATCACGTGACTGTTCACGACTGTGTCCTCATCAAGGTCCTGTCAGCACTCAGTAGTGCTAGCTCTATAGAGGGAGATATGGGGGACACTCTCCCACCCACTCTATGATTTTCCCCCTATATAAAAGCCCATAACATAACTTAACCCTCACAACACTTACTGTGCTGGAGGAAATAACACTCTGGATTTGATATCACTGATGCCATTTGGCATATTGAAACATATCTCCCCTCTATTACATTACCAGTGACTCTGTCACACTACTTACAAGTGCCGTGCACCTCCTTTTGCCTCAAAGGAAATCTTACTCCAATCTGGAATAAAATTAGTGGTGTAAGTTGTGCTACAACTGCTCATGAATTAGATGGGCATGTATTGCTTACCAAAACTATTGCAAAAAACACTGAACGTTTTTGAGGAATTCGTGTTGCGCCAAAATGTAGAGCATTTTTACCTTGTTTTATGTTCTGGCATCAACATCTTAATGAATCGGGGTCATAATTTCTGAAAGCCCCAATCAGAAATTCCTGCAACAATTGTGCCACATATGAACACAGCCTCATGTCTAAAATCCCTTTATTCAATAATTATCATTAAGTCTGTCATTGATAGCAGAAATGCACCAGATGAAATAAATACTAGTACTTATGGAGGTCAACGTGTTGGAAAGGCTATGCAGCCTTTATCTGTGCTGTGCGTTATAAATGGTGTGTACCTGGCATTTAGGAAACATACTGGGCATACACTTAATGGTTGCACAACACATGTAACTAATAGTTCTGTACTGGTGTCACAATCAGATCATTCCTTCTTCCTCTTCTCTTTCCAGATCTGGATTCTTTGCATATAAACAGTAAACAGTTCTCTCTTCCCCTCACATACTTCACATACTTGTGGCTATTTTTTTTACTCTTCCCAGAATTCAAGAAAGGCTTGATATTCCTTGTCGCTTCTTTGGGCCAATCTCTAGTATTCTTTCCCATAACCTTAACGACCTTGAACGTTTCTGACCAAGAGAAGCAGTGTCCAGTATCTTCTCTTATCTGGCATTCCAGCACTGGAATAATGAGAATAATATCTCTTGTCCTGTTGTTAGGCTGTGACCCTCCATAGAAAGTTGCCACACATGCACTGCTGTAAGCATAACATCCCCAATACTCCCACTATTGGAAACCAGGAGTATTTACTTAAGGATAAACCATGGAGAATGTGGGATGGAAAACGCTAGATGGTAATTCATTAGTCTATCCTACAGTAGCCTACAATACAATTATATGGAGGTTGCTGAACATCTCTAAAAGACGTTTTTTTGAGACAGACATATGGGTGGATCCAAAAGGAAGAAGTACCAAAGAAACACTGATAAGTCTTCCTTCTCTTGAAAAAAAAAAGATAGGGCATTGGAATGCAACTTGCCTGATCCTACTCTACCTGACATCATCTGGCCTCAAACATTTGGCTGGAATTACTGAAATCCGTGGGTTTAAACATTTTTTATCTAATGTATGTAGCGTCTTTTATACATTATCATTCTTCTTTATGTTTAGAGCATCATTGATTCCATGGTGCTGACATGAGAAGGGGTTACATAGAGTGTCGGTCTGGGGTGCCAAGGGCCCACCAGATACATCAACTCCAGGGACCCACTTTTCAGCTAGATGCAACTATGACTTTCTCATTCCCAAAATTCTATAGCAATAAATTGAGTTGATTGTTAAATTAACCCCTTAACGACTGCCGATACGCCTTTTCACGGCGGCAGTTAAGGGTACTTAAACCACAGTGCCGCTTTTTAACGGCTCTGAGGTTTAAGTGTATAGCGCCCCCCAGCATAGGATTTTCTCCGGGGTCTCAGCTGCCGGGGGTAGCCGAGACCCCAGAGAACATGATTCGGGTCGGTTTTTACCGACATCAGTGATGCGATCGCGGTTATTAACCGTTTAATGGCGACCACAAAAAAAAAGTTTGATGTGCCATTTAATTTCTCTCATCTGATGTGATCGCACATTAGAGGTGAGAGAAATAGGGTCCCCAGGTCTTCTAGCTTCCCCCCACGGCAGCCGGCGTCTTCTTCCGGTAAGAAAATGGCGGCGCGTGTGCAGTGCGCCCGCCGAGATCTGCCGGCCGGCACCCGGCAACAATAGGAAAAATTTTTTCAATTGGTTCATTTTGGTCACTATGATAGATCCTATCACAGTGATCAAAATAAAAAAATGTAAAAAACCCCCTTTATAACCCCTTAGTTAGGGAAAAATAATGAAATATAGAAAATATATTTATTTCCATTTTCCCATTAGAGTTAGAGTTAGGCTAAAGTGAGTTGGGCTAAAGTTAGGGTTAGGGTTAGAGTTGGGCTAAAGTTAGGGTTAAAGTTGGGCTAAGGTTAGGGTTAGAGTTAGGGTTAGAATTAGGGTTGGGATTAGGGTTAGGGTTGGGATTAGGGTTAGGGGTGTGTTTGGGTTATGGTTAGGGTTGGGATTAATGTTTAGGTTAGGGTTGGGATTAGGGTTAGGGTTGGGATTAGGGTTAGGAGTGTGTTGGGGTTAGGGCTGTGGTTAGGGTTATGGTTAGGGTTGGAATTAGGAATGTGTTGGGGTTAGGGTTGGAGTTAGAATTGGGGCATTTCCACTGTTTAGGTACATCAGGGGGTCTCCAAACGTGACATGGCGCCACCATTGATTCCAACCAATTTTGTGTTCAAAAAGTAAAACGGTGCTCCCTCTTCTGAGCTCTGCCGTGAGCAAAACAGTGGTTAACCGCCACATATGGGGCATCAGCATGCTCAAGACAAATTGCACAACTACTTTGGGGGTCTAATTTCTCTTGTTACCCTTGGGAAAATAAAAAAATGGCTAAAAAAATCATTTTTGTTGAAAAAATGATTTTTTATTTTCAAGGCTCTGCGTTATAAGCTTTAGTGAAACACTTGGTGGTTCAAAGTTCTTACAATATATCTAGAGAAGTTCCTTGGGGGGTCTAGTTTCCAAAATGGGGTCACTTGTGGGGGTTTTCTACTGTTTAGGCACATCAGGGGCTCTGCAAACACAACATGACGCCTGCAGACCATTCCATCAATGTCTGCATTACAAAACGGTGCTCCTTCCCTTCCAAGCTCTGCCATGCACCCAAACAGTGTTTTCCCCCCACATATGGGGTATCAGCATACTCAGGACAAATTGTACAACAATTGTTGGGGTCCAATATCTCCTGTTACCCTTGTGAAAATAAAAATATTGTGGCTAAAAAATAATTTTTGTGGAAAAAAATAATTTTTTATTTTCACGGCTCCGCATTATAAACTTCTGTGAAGCACTTGGGGGTTCAAAGTGCTCATCACACATCTAGATAAGTACCTTAAGGTGTCTAGTTTCCAAAATGGTGTCACTAGTAGGGGGTTTCCACTGTTTAGGCACATCAGGGGCTCTCCAAACGTGACATGGCGTCCGATCTCAATTCCAGCCAATTCTGCATTGAAAAAGTCAAACAGTGCTCCTTCCCTTCCGAGCTCTGCCATGCTCCCAAACAGTGGTTTAGCCCCACATATGGGGTATCGGCGGCCTCAGGACAAATTGCACAACAACTTTGGGGGTCGAATTTCTACTATTACCCTTGTGAAAATAAAAATTTCGGGGCAAAAATATAATTTTTGTGGGAAAAAATATGATTTTTTATTTTCATGGCTCTACTGTTATGTTTCGGTAGCTGAGGAGTGCAGGTAAAAAAGGCAATACACCAGAGCAGTTGGAATCTATGAGATTGCAGTACCCTGACTAACCACCGCAACTAGAGGCAGCCGTGGAGCGTTCCTACGTTGGTCCTAGACGCCTCGTCACAGCCTGAGAAACTAACTACACCTAAAGATAGAAATAGGAAAGCTATCTGCCCGGAGCAGAACCCCAAAGATAATAGAAAGCCCCCAAACATGTAATGGCGGTTAGACAAGAGGAAATACAGACACAGAAAGAAAATAGTATGAGCAAACGCTGGGGCCCAAACTATCTAAATAGAAAAGGATAGGAAGGGTACTTACTGCAATCCCAGAAAACCCTGAAAAGCACCAACTCTACTAATTTCAAAATCACCTGAGATCATACGACCTCTACCACCTAAATTAGTTCTCTGGTGTAACAAAATCAAAACAGCAGCCACTGAAAAAACTGGAAAAAGCAAAAGTACAAAACTCAGTGGCTGAACCAAACTGAGAGGGCAAAAGCCCCGGAGGGGACCCTGAAGGCCCCCACAGAAGTACAGGACAAAATGCAAAAATATAGCACAAACACAAAAGAAGAAAATGTCTTATCTGATAGCAGGAGATGCAGACACGACACAGCAGGCTACAAGGGAAACTGGAAAGAAGGATTCAGACCAGAACAATTGATCACCGGCAACCCTGATGGGAAAATGACTCCCTTATATAAGACCAGTCAGTAACACCTGATTCCCAGTCCTCACAATCTTCACTAGTACCGCTTGTAACCACCAGAGGGAGCCTCTGCTCAGAACTCATCTCAAACCCATTCACAACAGTACCCCCCCCTTGAGGAGGGGTCACCGAACCCTCATTTGAGCAACCAGGTCGGTCAGGATGAGCTCTATGATACGCACGGATAAGTCTCCTAGCATGGATGTCCGAAGCAAACACCCAAGAATTGTCTTCCTGACCATAACCTCTCCATTTAACCAAATACTGGAGTCTCCGTCTAGAAAAACGAGAATCTAATATTTTCTCAACCACATACTCCAGATTGCCCTCAACCAAAACAGGGTCAGGAGGCACAGCAGCAGGAACCACTGGCTCAACAAACCTCTTCAACAAGGACTTGTGGAACACGTTATGGATCTTAAATGTCCCTGGAAGAAGCAAACGAAAAGAAACAGGATTAATAATCTCCATGATCTTATAAGGTCCAATGAACCTAGGCTTAAATTTAGGAGATGCTACTCTCATAGGAATATTCTTTGAGGACAACCAGACCAAGTCCCCCACTTTAAACCGAGGACCATCAGTCCTATGCCGGTTAGCAAACCGCTGAGCCTTCTCCTGAGAGAGGGACAACCTCTCCACTACCTGGTCCCAAATCTGTTGCATACGCTCCACAACAGAGTCAACACCTGGACAGACAGAAGCCTCCGTCTGTCCTGAAGAAAATCGAGGGTGAAACCCAGAATTACAGAAAAACGGAGACATCAAAGTGGCAGAGCTAGCCCTATTATTAAGAGCAAACTCAGCCAAAGGCAAAAAAGAGACCCAGTCATCCTGATCAGCAGACACAAAGCATCTTAGATAAGTCTCCAATGTCTGGTTTGTTCTCTCAGTTTGACCATTGGTCTGAGGATGAAATGCCGAGGAGAAAGACAATTGAACACCCAGTTTAGAACAAAAAGTCCTCCAAAATCTGGAAACAAACTGGACTCCTCTGTCAGACACAATGTTCTCAGGAATGCCGTGTAAACGAACCACGTGCTGAAGGAACAACGGCACCAATTCAGAGGAGGAAGGCAACTTAGGTAATGGCACAAGATGTATCATTTTGGAAAACCTATCACAAATTACCCAGATGGTGGTCATTCTCTGAGAAACAGGAAGATCGGAAATGAAATCCATAGAGATATGGGTCCATGGTCTCTTGGGCACAGGCAATGGCATCAACAAACCACTAGAGCGAGAGCAAGGCTTGGAGCGAGAGCAAGTCCCGCAGGACTGCACAAATTCCCTGACATCACGAGACAAGGTAGGCCACCAAAAGGACCGACTAACCAAGTCTCTGGTACCAAAAATTCCGGGATGCCCAGCCAATGCGGAACAATGAATCTCAGACATCACACTCTTTTTCCATTGGTCCGGGACAAACAATTTTCCAACAGGGCAGCGCTCGGGCCTATCCTCCTGACACCCCTCCAGAGCAAGTCTCAAATTGGGCGAGATGGCGGAAAGAACTACACCCTCTTTCAAAATAACAGAAGGATCAGATAACTCAGGAGAGTCCGCAAGGAAACTCCTCGAGAGGGCATCCGCCTTAACATTCTTAGTGCCAGGAAGAAAGGAAACCACAAAATTAAAACGTGTGAAAAACAAGGCCCACCTGGCCTGTCTAGGATTGAGTCGCTTGGCAGATTCCAGATAGACCAGATTCTTATGGTCCGTAAGGACCACCACCTGATGTTTGGCTCCCTCCAGCCAATGTCTCCACTCTTCAAAAGCCCACTTCATGGCCAATAACTCCCGATTACCCACGTCATAATTACGTTCAGTAGGAGAAAATTTTCGAGAGAAAAAGGCACAAGGGTTACTTTTAGAGGTCTCTGGATCTTTTTGGGACAAAACGGCACCTGCCCCAATTTCAGAGGCATCAACCTCCACCTGAAATGGCAGAGAAACATCAGGCTGCCGTAGAACAGGAGCAGAAGTGAATCTCTTCTTAAGTTCCTGAAATGCAGAGACTGCCTCAGGAGGCCAATTCACCACATCAGAACCCTTTCTGGTCAAATCAGTTAATGGTTTAACAATAACCGAGAAATTACCAATAAATTTACGATAAAAATTGGCAAAACCCAAAAATCTCTGAAGAGCCTTTAATGAAGTAGGTTGGACCCAATCACAGATGGCCTGAACCTTGACCGGGTCCATTTCAATAACAGATGGGGACAAAATGAATCCCAGAAATGAGATCCTCTGTACGCCAAAAAGACACTTTGATCCCTTCACATACAGAGCATTCTCTCTCAAAATCTGGAATACCGTTCGAACATGTTTCACATGAGAGTCCCAGTCATTAGAAAAAATCAAGATATCATCCAAATAAACAATCAGAAATTTGTCCACAAAATCCCTGAAAATGTCATTCATGAAGGACTGGAAGACGGAAGGAGCATTAGTGAGCCCAAAGGGCATCACCAGGTACTCAAAATGCCCTTCAGGGGTATTGAATGCCGTCTTCCATTCATCCCCGTGCTTAATGCGAATAAGGTTATACGCCCCCCTGAGGTCAAGCTTGGTAAACCAAGTAGCGTTTTTCACCCTGGAAAACAGGTCAGAAATCAAGGGTAACGGGTATTGATATTTCACAGTAATATTGTTCAAGAGACGATAATCAATACATGGCCTTAATGAACCATCTTTTTTGGCCACAAAGAAAAAACTGGCACCTAAGGGTGAAGAGGATGGTCTGATATGACCCTTCTCTAATGATTCCTTGATATAAGACCGCATAGCGTCATGTTCAGGTACAGACAAGTTAAAAAGGCGACCTTTAGGGAATTTACTACCCGGCACTAATTCAATAGCGCAGTCATAGCTCCTATGGGGAGGCAAGGATGCAGATTTACTTTCGCTAAACACATCAGAAAAATCAAACAAAAAGTCAGGAACATCCTGAGCCTGGGGGGAGGCAGAAAAAACAGGAGTGTTGGTATTAACACATTGGCAGCCCCAACTGGTTACAGACACAGATTTCCAATCCAAAACAGGATTATGAGACTGTAACCAAGGGAAACCCAGCACGATAATGTCATGCAGATTATATAGAACCAAAAATTTGCAGCACTCCTGGTGATCAGGTTCAACCCTCATTATCACCTGAGTAGAAAACTGGGGTTTATTCTCAGCCAAAGGGGTAGAATCGATCCCCAGTAGGGGAATAGACTTCTGTAGGGGTATCAAGGGAAACCCACAACGTTTAGCAAAATCATAATCCATCAGGTTAATAGCTGCTCCAGAATCAACGAAAGCCTGAGCAGAAAATGAGGACAGAGAGCATATCAGAGTGACAGTTAATAAAAACTTAGTCTGAACACTACCCAAGACAACTGAGCGTGCAAAACGTCTTCCCCGCTTAGGGCAGACTGAAATAGCATGAGAGGCATCACCACAGTAGAAACATAACCCATTGCGCTTTCGAAACTCATGACGCTGTGCCCCAGACACCACTCTATCACACTGCATGGGCTCAGAAGCTGGCTCACAAGGCAACACCATTCCACGCATACTTCGCTCACGCAAACGTCTGTCAATCTGAATCGCCAATGACATAGAATCATTGAGACCAGAGGGGACAGGGAATCCCACCATAACATCCTTTACATTATCCGACAGACCGGAAAAGGGCCGCCAAAGCGTCGTCATTCCATTTGGTCAGGACTGCCCACCTACGGAATCTCTGACAGTATAACTCAGCGTCATCAAGTCCCTGATTTAATGCCAACAAGGCTTTTTCAGCTTGATCAGTGACATTAGGCTCATCGTACAATAACCCCAAAGCCTGAAAAAATGCATCAACATCACTCAAAACAGGATCCCCAGGTATCAGGGAAAAAGCCCAATCCTGAGGATCGCCGCGCAGGAGAGAGATGATAATTTGAACCTGCTGCGCTGCGTTTCCTGAGGACTTAGATTTTAAGGCAAAAAACAATTTACAATTATTTTTGAAATTCTGAAACTTAGCTCGATCCCCTAAAAACAAATCTGGCATGGTGATCCTAGGTTCCACAACAGGCAACCCAGCAAGATATGCAGCAATACTCCGAACCTCAGTGGCAAGCTGATCCACACGGCCAGACAACTGTGCAAACTCCATTGGGAGAAAAGATCCTCCCCAGCACCCAGAGATACAGAGGGAAAAAAACAAATGCAACAAACAGAAAAATATCTCTGACAACTCTGACAACCTTTTTTCTTTCACAATATTTTTTCCCTTCTGTGAGTACCATACAATTTTCAATTTTTAGGCCGGTGATACCGTTATGTTTCGGTAGCTGAGGAGTGCAGGTAAAAAAGGCAATACACCAGAGCAGTTGGAATCTATGAGATTGCAGTACCCTGACTAACCACCGCAACTAGAGGCAGCCGTGGAGCGTTCCTACGTTGGTCCTAGACGCCTCGTCACAGCCTGAGAAACTAACTACACCTAAAGATAGAAATAGGAAAGCTATCTGCCCCGGAGCAGAACCCCAAAGATAATAGAAAGCCCCCAAACATGTAATGGCGGTTAGACAAGAGGAAATACAGACACAGAAAGAAAATAGTATGAGCAAACGCTGGGGCCCAAACTATCTAAATAGAAAAGGATAGGAAGGGTACTTACTGCAATCCCAGAAAACCCTGAAAAGCACCAACTCTACTAATTTCAAAATCACCTGAGATCACACGACCTCTACCACCTAAATTAGTTCTCTGGTGTAACAAAATCAAAACAGCAGCCACTGAAAAAACTGGAAAAAGCAAAAGTACAAAACTCAGTGGCTGAACCAAACTGAGAGGGCAAAAGCCCCGGAGGGGACCCTGAAGGCCCCCACAGAAGTACAGGACAAAATGCAAAAATATAGCACAAACACAAAAGAAGAAAATGTCTTATCTGATAGCAGGAGATGCAGACACGACACAGCAGGCTACAAGGGAAACTGGAAAGAAGGATTCAGACCAGAACAATTGATCACCGGCAACCCTGATGGGAAAATGACTCCCTTATATAAGACCAGTCAGTAACACCTGATTCCCAGTCCTCACAATCTTCACTAGTACCGCTTGTAACCACCAGAGGGAGCCTCTGCTCAGAACTCATCTCAAACCCATTCACAACACTCTACGTTATAAACTTCTGTGAAGCACTTGGGGGTCAAAGTGCTCACCACACATCTAGATAAGTTCTTCAAAGGATCTAGTTTCCAAAATGATGTCAATTGTGGGGAGGTTTCCACTGTTTAGGCACATCAGGGACTCTGCAAACTGAACATGGCGTCCGATCTCAATTCCAGCCAATTTTGTATTGAGAAAGTCAAACGGTGCTCCTTCCCTTCCAAGCTCTGCCATGCTCCCAAACAATGTTTTACCCCCACATATGGTGTATCAGCGTATTCAGAACAAATTGCACAACAAATATTGTGCAATTTACACTTGTGAAATTAAAAAAAATTGGTTCTGTGAAGCACGAAAAGGGTTAATAAACTTCTTGAATGTGGTTTTGAGCACCTTGAGGGGTACAGTTTTTAGAATGGTGTCACTTTTGGGTATTTTCTGTCATGTACACCCCTCAAAGTGACTTTAAATGTGATGTGGTTCCTAAAAAAATGGTTTTGTAAATTTTGTTGTAAAAATGAGAAGTCGCTGGTCAACTTTTATCCCTTATAACTTCCTAACAAAAAAAAATTTGCTTCCAAAATTGTGCTTATGTAAAGTAGACATGTGGGAAATGCTATTTATTAAGTATTTTGTGTCACATATGGTGAATGAAGTGTATTGTGCCAAGTACTGCTCATTTGGTGGTGGCTCACTCCTGCACATGGGCCCTCCGGAGGATTCTCTTGTTCAATCCTGGTTACATACAAGATACAGTACGTATATAAATTACAATTACAGGCTTACAGGTCCTTCTCAAAAAATTTGCATATAGTGCTAAATTTCATTATTTTCCATAATGTAATGATTACAATTAAACTTTCATATATTTTAGATTCATTACACACCAACTGAAATTTGTCAGGTCTTTTATTGTTTTAATACTGATGATTTTGGCATACAACTCCTGATAACCCAAAAAACCTGTCTCAAAAAATTAGCATATCAAGAAAAGGTTCTCTAAACGACCTATTACCCTAATCTTCTGAATCAACTAATTAACTCTAAACACATGCAAAAGATTCCTGAGGCTTTTAAAAACTCCCTGCCTGGTTCATTACTCAAAACCCCCATCATGAGTAAGACTAGCGACCTTACTGATGTCAAGAAGGCCATCATTGACACCCTCAAGCAAGAGGGTAAGACCCAGAAAGAAATTTCTCAACAAATAGGCTGTTCCCAGAGTGCTGTATCAAGGCACCTCAATGGGAAGTCTGTTGGAAGGAAACAATGTGGCAGAAAACGCTGTACAACGAGAAGAGGTGACCGGACCCTGAGGAAGATTGTGGAGAAGGACGTATTCCAGACCTTGGGGGACCTGAGGAAGCAGTGGACTGAGTCTGGTGTAGAAACATCCAGAGCCACCGTGCACAGGCGTGTGCAGGAAATGGGCTACAGGTGCCGCATTCCCCAGGTAAAGCCACTTTTGAACCATAAACAGCGGCAGAAGCGCCTGACCTGGGATACAGAGAAGCAGCACTGGACTGTTGCTAAGTGGTCCCAAGTACTTTTTTCTGATGAAAGCAAATTTTGCATGTCATTCGGAAATCAAGGTGCCAGAGTCTGGAGGAAGACTGGGGAGAAGGAAATGCCAAAATGCCTGAAGTCCAGTGTCAAGTACCCACAGTCAGTGATGGTGTGGGGTGCCATGTCAGCTGCTGGTGTTGGTCCACTGTGTTTCATCAAGGGCAGGGTCAATGCAGCTAGCTATCAGGAGATTTTGGAGCACTTCATGCTTCCATCGGCTGAAATGTTTTATGGAGATGAAGATTTCATTTTTCAGCACGACCTGGCACCTGCTCACAGTGCCAAAACCACTGGTAAATGGTTTACTGACCATGGTATTACTGTGCTCAATTGGCCTGCCAACTCTCCTGACCTGAACCCCATAGAGAATCTGTGGGATAGTGTGAAGAGAAAGTTGAGAGACGCAAGACCCAACACTCTGGATGAGCTTAAGGCCGCTATCGAAGCATCCTGGGCCTCCATAACACCTCAGCAGTGTCACAGGCTGATTGCCTCCATGCCACGCCGCATTGAAGCAGTCATTTCTGCAAAAGGATTCCCGACCAAGTATTGAGTGCATAACTGAACTTTATTATTTGATGGTTTTTTTGTTTGTTTTTAAAAAACACTTTTATTTTATTGGACGGTTGAAATATGTTAATTTTTTGAGACAGGTTTTTTGGGTTATCAGGAGTTGTATGCCAAAATCATCAGTATTAAAACAATAAAAGACCTGACAAATTTCAGTTGGTGTGTAATGATTCTAAAATATATGAAAGTTTAATTGTAATCATTACATTATGGAAAATAATGAAATTTTGCGCTATATGCTAATTTTTTGAGAAGGACCTGTATTTCACTGGAACGAAAATATCAATTAATCATTTTATTCGGCTTCCTATGACCCTGTGTGCCCATATAGAGGCTTCATCTTACTCACAGATTCACATAAAATCTTCCACAATCCGTTTTGAGTGGCCGGCACGAAACTTTCTACGTGACATCAATCCATTTAGTTTGCAAGTTGCACAAAGATCATTACAAGCATCAGATAGCTGATGTGACCACATATGTGTGATAAATCCTCATAAGCCGAGTGTAAAGACTAAAACCACTGTGATTATATTTATAGAGTCTTACAGTCTTCCAGGATTGAAGTTACACATGATGCTAACAGAAGGACACAAGACTTGATAGTAGTAGCTAATCATATATAATAAGCTTCAATAAAGTATTATGTGATGGGTAATAAAATGACCCAGTATCAAAATGATGCACCATATGGCAGATATGCTGGTGTATTTCCTACGACATCATGATACATTACCAGTTATGGTTTCCCACCACGGCCGTAATAACGCAAATTCCAATTCTGCACAGGCAGTGCTGTAATCCTGTTTATGGATAAGAAATACCGTATTTTTCGGACTATAAGACGCACGGGACTATAAGACGCACCCAGGTTTTAGAGGTGGAAAATAGGGAAAAAATATATTTGAAGCAAAAAAATGTGGTAAAATATTTAAAGGGAGTCTGTCACCCCATTTTTGGACTACGAGATACGGCCATCGCCATCAGGGGCTTATCTTACATTCTGTAATGTTGTAGATAAGCCCCCGATGTCACCTGAAAGAGAAGAAAAACGAGTTACCGTATATTATACTCACCCAGGGGCGGTCTGCCGTCTGGTCCGATGGGCGTCGTGGTCTGGGGCCTCCCATCTTGTAGCGAAGCCGGCCTCTTCTTTCCGTCCCATCGCGGCTCCTGCGCAGGCGCACTGATCTGCCCTGATGAGGGCAGCGCAGAGTACTGCAGTGCGCAGGCGCTGGACCTCTCTGACCTTTCCTGGCGCCTGCGCACTGCAGTACTCTGCTCTGTCCTCATCAGGGCAGATCAGTGCGCCTGCGCAGGAGCCGCGATGGGACGGAAAGAAGAGGCCGGCTTCGCTACAAGATGGGAGGCGCCGAACCGGACCGCGACTCCCTCCGGACCGGACGGCGGAACGCCCTGCGTGAGTATAATATACGGTAACTCATTTTTCTTTTCTTTCAGGTGACATTGGGGGCTTATCTACAGCATTCCAGAATGCTGTAGATAAGCCCCTGATGGCGGTGTCATAGAGCAAAAATGGGGTGACACCGTTTTTAAACTTTTAATCCAGATTACACTCACTTCTGTGGCCACGCTAGACAGGAAGTACCAGCTGGGAGAACTTCCTCCTGTACCTCTTGTCTAGTGTGGCCGCACTATATTAACAGCGCGGGGGCTCACACAGTGGAGGTGCAACTTCACCGCCGGCGGCTCACACTGTGGAGTCTGCCGCTTCCCGCAGACCATCTTCACCACCGGCGTCTCCTGCTCCACCGCCGGCGGCTCACACAGGCCTTCTTCACCGCCGGCATCAGCGTCACCGCCGGCGGCTTCCCCTTCACCGCCGGCGGCTCCTGCTCTACCGCCTGCGGCTCTCGCAGGCCTTCTTCACCGCCGGCGGCTTCAGCGTCACCGCCGGCGGCTCCTGCTCCACCGCCGGCGGCTCCTGCAGGCTTTCTTCACCGCCGGCGGCTTCAGCGTCACCGCCGGCGGCTCCTGCTCCACCGCCGGCGGCTCCTGCAGGCTTTCTTCACCGCCGGCGGCTTCAGCGTCACCGCCGGCGGCTTCTGCTTCACCGCCGGCGGCTCCTGCTCCACCGCCGGCGGCTCCTGCAGGCCTTCTTCACCGCCGGCGGCTTCAGCGTCACCTCCGGCGGCTTCCGCTTCACCGCCGGTGGCTCCTGCTCCACCGCCGGCGGCTCCTGCAGGCCTTCTTCACCGCCGGCGGCTTCAGCGTCACCGCCGGCGGCTTCCGCTTCACCGCCAGCGGCTCCTGCTCCACCGCCGGCGGCTCTCGCAGGCTTTCTTCACCGCCGGCGGCTTCAGCTTCACCGCCGGCGGCTTTCGCTTCACCGCCGGCGGCTCCAGCTCCACCGCCGGCGGCTCTCGCAGGCTTTCTTCACTGCCGGCAGCTGCAGCTCCACCGCCGGCGGCTTTCGCTTCACCGCCGGCAGCTCCTGCTCCACCACCGGCGGCTCTCGCAGTCCTTCACCGCCGGCGGCTCCTGCTCCACTGCCAACGGCTCCCGCCATGCTGGAGACTCCCGCAGTGCCGCTCCACCGCCAGCGGCTCCCAGCTCCTGCACTACCGCTCCACGGACGCCGGCTCCGAGTTCCTGTGATGCCGCTGGACCCCATTTACAGGTACGTTCCGATCATAAGACGCACCCTCATTTTCCCCCGATTTTGGGGGAAAAAAGTGCGTCTTTTGGTCCGAAAAATACGGTACCACTTCAAAACGCATCAACCAAGATATTAAATTTCTCCTCGGACATTGTATTAATCCATTGTAGAATGTGAATTTTTCCCTGAAATTACCATATGTTTTAATACATGGAAATAAACATTTGGGATTTTATTTGAAGTGCTGGATCTACCCCCTTCTTTCTCTTTATGGACTGTAATCATGTTTGCTGGTGGACAATCCCACTATGCGGCTATGAACCTGCGACTTCTATTTCTGCGCCTGGTCTATGCCCCTTTTTTAGGTGCCTCATGTTGGTAAGATTTTGAGAAAATTAGTTTAATTTCGATTCCAAGCCACATTATCAAACTCAAGCTTATCAGTCAGTAAGACTGGGGTCACACCAGTGTATATGCTCTCATCCGAGAGAATCGGGTCAATTATGCAAATCACACTCTGATAAAACTCTGGTCAATGTCAGTAGTCAAGAGTGTGATCCGATTCTCTAGAATGAGAAGATGGAGAAAAAAATGTCTCCATGTTCTCCATTATGTCTGTCCGTGGAAATCGGTCTGCACTAATATGTCACCCGAGTACAGTCCAATGTTTTCCACCGACTCATTGAGTTGCTTGGCTGAGTGTGATCTGAATAACTGATCAGATTTAGACATTCAGTGATATTTTTCCTCGGATCAGCTTGGTCCAAGGAAAAAATTGGATATTTGCACAACCCCCTAGTATAAAATTGGTCCAAGTGCGATCTGATATTTTGTTGGATCGCACTCAGACAGAAAACACAGCCATGTGCACAAGCCATAATACAGATCTATGTGACCCAGGGCATATACACTGTGTGCTGTGATTTTCCCTTATAGAAACACATCACAGGCTGCAGGTGACCCACTGACTGTTCAATGAGCTCTAGAATAATCATCTGATGGATGTCTATGACACATAGGTGAGCATTAATATATTCTGTGTACTAATGGAAATTCATATTTTAATTAGAAGCAGTTGCAAATTAATATTAATATTTTGATAGTGCAACACTTGTCGTCTACGTTGAAGTATGCCACCATTTATGGCAAGTCCGTGATGAGATAATAAACGTTCTGATGAAATACCACATGTTGCATGCTTTATCTATGTACACTACGTCATTGAAATGCTTCTCCATCGGACATTATTGTGCCTTGACTGTCCACATTCCCTCAATACTTTCATTGTAATAGTCTCTAGACTGACTCATGCAATCTACAGCAGGTATGACGATATAGACAGACATTAAAGATGTGACTCAGGGTGGAAAGGGACGTGCCAATATTGCACCTCATAACCCCAAACGCTGTTATACCATGACTTCATGAGTCTCATGATCTAACTCATGAATGACCTACATTCTTTTCTTTACTCACCTTCTTATGTAATACACCAAGACATGGAGGAGCAGCACTGTCATCTCCACATCCATGATTACTGAAAGTCTCTTCTGCTAATATCACCGCAATTATAAATTTATAAAGTGCGCTAAACAGGTAATGCCGGGTTATAGAAGACATGTAATGTCTAATAAAGTATCTGATACAAATGAAGATTGCTTTTATTTTCTAAGCATTTTTTTTTATAAATAAGACTCACATTAGTCAGCTATAATCAGGAGAAGAATTTGGCATAAAGTATCAAATATCCCTGCAGCACCCCCACATGTGAGAATAAGCATTAGGCTGGAGTCACACATAACATATAAAAATCGGTCCGTTTTTTACGGCCGAGAATCGCATCAACGTTTCATGAACAGTGATCCATATGTCATCCGTTTTCAATGTGAGGATGCGATTTCCTCGCATCAAAATATCCGTGTGTCATCTGTATGGCATCCGTACGGCGAGCGGCTTGCAAAATAGACATATAATGGATCCATGGCTTCAAATATTTGTGAAAACATATATACAGTCTATATACAGTGCATTGCGAAAGTATTCGGCCCCCTGGAACTTTTCAACCTTTTCCCACATATCATGCTTCAAACATAAAGATACCAAATGTTAATTTTAGGTGAAGAATCAATAACAAGTGGGACACAATTGTGAAGTTGACCGAAATTTATTGTGGAAATACAAAATCTGAAAAGTGGGGCGTGCAATATTATTTGGCCCCTTTACTTTCAGTGCACCAAACTCACTCCAGAAGTTCATTGTGGATCTCTGAATGATCCAATGTTGTCCTAAATGATTAATGATGATAAATATAATCCACCAGTGTGTAATCAAGTCTCCATATAAATGTACCTGCTCTGTGATAGTCTCAGGGTTCGGTTTGAAGCACTGAGAGCATCATGAAGACCAAGGAACACAACAGGCAGGTCCGTGATACTGTTGTGGAGAAGTTTAAAGCCGGATTTGGTTACAAAATGATTTCCAAAACTTTAAACATCCCAAGGAGCACTGAGCAAGCGATCATATTGAAATGGAAGGAGTACCACTGGCGACGCTATAATGAGACGAGTTGAGCTGTTATCTCAGGCGGCGGCAGCCAGGGGGCGGCAGAGCAGAACCCATAATGTGTGAGAGGAAGTGAGCCGGAAGCTGCCGGATCATGGAGAGGTGGCGTTGGAACGGGCAGAGGTGAGTAGTTTTTTTTATGCAAGGCCATTATTCAGTATGGAGTATCATGTGGGGCTATTATACAGTATGCAGCAGTATATGGAGCCATTATTCAGTATGGAGCATCATGTGGGGCTATTATACAGTATGCAGCAGTATATGGGGCCATTATACAGTATGCAGCAGTATATGGGGCCATTATTCAGTATTGAGCATCATGTGGTGCTATTATACTGTATGCAGCAGTATATGGGGCCATTATACAGTATGCAGCAGTATATGGGGCCATTATTCAGTATGGAGCATCATGTGGGGCTATTATACTGTTTGCAGCAGTATATGGGGCAATGATTCAGTATGGAGCATCATGTGGGGCTATTATACTGTATGCAGCAGTATATGGGGCCATTATTCAGTATGGAGCATCATGTGGGGCTATTATACAGTATGTAGCAGTATATGGGGCCATTATACAGTATGCAGCAGTATATGGGGCCATTATTCAGTATTGAGCATCATGTGGTGCTATTATACTGTATGCAGCAGTATATGGGGCCATTATACAGTATGCAGCAGTATATGGGGCCATTATTCAGTATGGAGCATCATGTGGGGCTATTATACTGTTTGCAGTAGTATATGGGGCAATGATTCAGTATGGAGCATCATGTGGGGCTATTATACTGTATGCAGCAGTATATGGGGCCATTATTCAGTATGGAGCATCATGTGGGGCTATTATACAGTATGCAGCAGTATATGGGGCCATTATACAGTATGCAGCAGTATATGGGGCCATTATTCAGTATTGAGCATCATGTGGTGCTATTATACTGTATGCAGCAGTATATGGGGCCATTATACAGTATGCAGCAGTATATGGGGCCATTATTCAGTATGGAGCATCATGTGGGGCTATTATACAGTATGCAGCAGTATATGGGGCCATTATACAGTATGCAGCAGTATATGGGGCCATTATTCAGTATTGAGCATCATGTGGTGCTATTATACTGTATGCAGCAGTATATGGGGCCATTATACAGTATGCAGCAGTATATGGGGCCATTATTCAGTATGGAGCATCATGTGGGGCTATTATACTGTATGCAGCAGTATATGGGGCCATTATTCAGTAGTTTTTTTCTTTCCCATCTTTCTTTCTCTCTCTGTTCTTTTTCTTTCTCTCTGTTCTTTCTTTCCCCTCTTTCTTTCTATCTCTGTTCTTTCTTTCTCTTTCTTTCTCTCTTTGTTCTTTCTTTCTCTCTGTTCTTTCTTTCTTTCTTTCTCTTTCTTTCCACTCTATCTTTCTGTTCTTTCTCTCTCTCTCTCTCTGTTCTTTCTATCTGTTTTCTTTACTTCTCTTTCTCTCTATCTGTTCTTTGTTTCCCATCTTTCTTTCTCTCTATCTCTCTGTTCTTTCTTTCTCTCTTGTTCTTTCTTTCCCCTATTTCTTTTTTTCTCTCTGTTCTTTTTTTCTGTCCCCTCTTTCTTTTTCTGTTCTTTCTTTCTCTCTGTTCTTTCTTTCCCGTCTTTTTTTCTTTCTCTCTCTGTTCTTTTCTCTCTCTGTTCTTTCTTTTCCCTTTCTTTGTTTATTTCTCTCTCTACTTTCTCTCTGTTCTTTCTTTCTCTCTCTCCTTTCTCTGTTTTCTTGTTTCTCTCTCTGTTCTTTCTTTTACTCAGTACCAGTGTGCCATAGTACCAGTCACTGTGCCCTCAGTACCAGTCAGTGTGATCACCAGTGATAAATGGGTGTGGTCGGGGCGTGGACATGGGTGTGACTAGTTGTGAAATGGGTGTGGTCGGGGCGTGGCCTAAAATTTGCCGCGTCGCGCTGTGCGCGCCGCAACCTTCCTCGCTCGAATTGGGAGGCGCCGTTTTGCAGTTCGCCTCAGGCAGCACAAAGGCTAGGTTCACCCCTGAGGAGTACCATACCACTGCAAATCGACCAAGACCCCGCAGTCCCTCTAAACTTTCATCAAACAATGGTCCCTCTCTAGGCTATTAATTTCTGCCCTCAGTCACTGGCTTGCCCTCTCTGGCGGTGAAAATTGCGCGGGAGCCCATGCAAGTTTTTTCCGTGAATTAATCCTTTAATTTAACACCTACAGCTCCAAAATTTTGCACACATACACTACTAACAATATTAGTGAGGGACATATAAAAAATAATGGATATGCAATGGTTTACTGTATGTAAACCATGTCTCATATCCTGTCAGGTTCTGTAATGATTTTCCAGATGCCGACAATTGAATAATCGGCTATTCTGCTATCTATATCTCTATGAAATATAAATATATATATGTGTGTCAATGGCATATATACTGTATATATATATATATATATATAGTACAGACCAAAAGTTTGGACACACCTTATTTAAATATTTTTCTGTATTTTCATGACTATGAAAATTGTACATTCACACTGAAGGCATCAAAACTATGAATTAACACATGTGGAATTATATACTTAACAAAGAATTGTGAAACAACTGAAAATATGTCTTATATTCTAGGTTCTTCAAAGTAGCCACCTTTTGCTTTGATGACTGCTTTGCACACTCTTGGCATTCTCTTGATGAGCTTCAAGAGGTAGTCACCGGAAATGGTCTTCCAACAATCTTGAAGGAGTTCCCAGAAAAGCTTATCACTTGTTGGCCCTTTTGCCTTCATTCTGCGGTCCAGCTGACCCCAAACCATCTCGATTGGGTTCAAGTCTGGTGACTGTGGAGGCCAGGTCATCTGGCGTAGCACCCATCACTCTCCTTCTTGGTCAAATAGCCCTTACACAGTCTGGAGGTGTGTTTGGGGTCATTGTCCTGTTGAAAAATAAATGATGGTCCAACTAAGCGCAAACCGGAGGAATAGCATGCCGCTGCAAGATGCTGTGGTAGCCATGCTGGTTCAGTATGCCTTCAATTTTGAATAAATCCCCAACAGTGTCACCAGCAAAGCACCCCACACCATCACACCTCCTCCTCCATGCTTTACGGTGGGAACCAGGCATGTAGCGTCCATCCGTTCACCTTTTCTGCGTCGCACAAAGACACGGTGGTTGGAACCAAAGATCTCAAATTTGGACTCATCAAACCAAAGCACAGATTTCCACTGGTCTAATGTCTATTCCTTGTGTTCTTTAGCCCAAACAAGTCTCTTCTGCTTGTTGCCTGTCCTTAGCAGTGGTTTCCTAGCAGCTATTTTACCATGAAGGCCTGCTGCACAAAGTCTCCTCTTAACAGTTGTTGTAGAGATGTGTCTGCTGCTAGAACTCTGTGTGGCATTGACCTGGTCTCTAATCTGAGCTGCTGTAAACCAGCAATTTCTGAGGCTGGTGACTTGGATAAACTTATCCACAGAAGCAGAGGTGACTCTTGGTCTTCCTTTCCTGGGGCGGTCCTCATGTGAGCCAGTTTCTTTGTAGCGCTTGATGGCTTTTGCAACTGCACTTGGAGATACTTTCAAAGTTTTCCCAATTTTTGACTGACCTTCATTTCTTAAAGTAGTGATCGCCACTCGTTTTTCTTTACTTAGCTGCTTTTTTCTTGCCATAATACAAATTCTAACAGTCTATTCAGTAAGACTATCAGCTGTGTATCCACCAGACTTCTGCACAACACAACTGATGGTCCCAACCACATTTATAAGGCCAGAAATCCCACTTATTAAACCTGACATTGCACACCTGTGAAGTGAAAACCATTCCCGGTGACTACCTCTTGAAGCTCATCAAGAGAATGCCAAGAGTATGCAAAGCAGTCATCAAAGCAAAAGGTGGCTACTTTGAAGAACCTAGAATATAAGACATAATTTCAGTTGTTACACACTTTTTTGTTAAGTATATAATTCCACATGTGTTAATTCATAGTTTTGATAACTTCAATTTTCATAGTCATGAAAATACAGAAAAATCTTTAAATGAGAAGGTGTGTCCAAACTTTTGGTCTGTACTGTATATACAGTTAGGTCCATAAATATTTGGACAGAGACAACATTTATCTAATTTTGGTTCTAGACATTACCACAATGAATTTGAAACAAAACAAATCAGATGCAGTTGAAGTTCAGACTTTCAGCTTTCATTTGAGGGTATCCACATTAAAATTGGATGAAGGGTTTAGGAGTTTCAGCTCCTTAACATGTGCCACCCTGTTTTTAAAGGGACCAAAAGTAATTGGACAAATGACTCCAAGGCTATTTCATGGACAGGTGTGGGCAATCCCTTTGTTATGTCATTCTCAATTAAGCAGATGAAAGGGCCGGAGTTGATTTGAGGTGTGGTGTTTGCATTTGGAAGGTTTTGCTGTGAAGGAAACATGTGGTCACAGGAGCTCTCCATGCAGGTGAAACAAGCCATCCTTAAGCTGCAAGAACAGAAAAAAAACCATCCAAGAAATTGCTACAACATTAGAAGTGGCAAAATCTACAATTTGGTACATCCTGAGAAAGAAAGAAAGCACTGGTGAACTCATCAATCTAAAAAGACCTGGGAGCCCACGGAAGACAACAGTGGTGGATGATCGCCGCATACTTTCTTTGGTGAAGAAGAACCCGTTCACAACATCAACTGAAGTCCAGAACACTCTCAGTGAAGTAGGTGTATCTGTCTCTAAGTCAACAGTAAAGAGAAGACTCCATGAAAGTAAATACAAAGGTTCACATCTAGATGCAAACCATTCATCAATTCCAAAAATAGACAGGCCAGAGTTAAATTTGCTGAAAAACACCTCCAGAAGCCAGCTCAGTTCTGGAAAAGTATTCTATGGACAGATGAGACAAAGATCAACCTGTACCAGAATGATGGGAAGCCAAAAGTTTGGAGAAGAAAGGGAATGGCACATGATCCAAGGCACACCACATCCTCTGTAAAACATGGTGGAGGCAACGTGATGGCATGGGCATGCATGGCTTTCAATGGCACTGGGTCACTTGTGTTTATTGATGACATAACAGCAGACAAGAGTAGCCGGATGAATTCTGAAGTGTACCGGGATATACTTTCAGCCCAGATTCAGCCAAATGCTGCAAACTTGATTGGACGGCGCTTCATAGTACAGATGGATAATGACCCCAAGCATACAGCCAAAGCTACACAGGAGTTCATGAGTGCAAAAAAGTGGAACATTCTTCAATGGCCAAGTCAATCACCAGATCTTAACCCAATTGAGCATGCATTTCACTTGCTCAAATCCAGACTTAAGAGGGAAAGACCCACAAACAAGCAAGACCTGAAGGCTGCGGCTGTAAAGGCCTGGCAAAGCATTAAGAAGGAGGAAACCCAGCGTTTGGTGATGTCCATGGGTTCCAGACTTAAGGCAGTGATTGCCTCCAAAGGATTCGCCACAAAATTTTGAAAATAAAAATATTTTGTTTGGGTTATGTTTATTTGTCCAATTACTTTTGACCTCCTAAAATGTGGAGTGTTTGTAAAGAAATGTGTACAATTCCTACATTTTCTAACACATATTTTTGTTCAATCCTTCAAATTAAACGTTACAATCTGCACTTGAATTCTGTTGTAGAGGTTTTATTTCAAATCCAATGTGGTGGCATGCAGAGCCCAACTCGCGAAAATTGTGTCACTGTCCAAATATTTTTGGCCCTGACTGTATACCTATACTATATGGCAGTTAAACATGACTGATTCTAACACGCATCTCTATTCTCTTCATATAGGTATATAACTATTTCAAGCTACTTCACTGAATCCTGCATGTGTCCTACCTATGTTATTCATCTTAGCAGCATAGATAATGGTATATAGTTATTTCAACTTACTCTGCTTTTCCTCTTATGCTATGAGGTCAAGTAACTTTTCAAAGTGGTTTATGATCCATGTAGGCCTGGACATTTGTTTATCTGCTCATTACATTTATTGTGTCCTGCTATCTCAACTTAGTTTGACTGATTGCTAAGGAGTAAGAGAGAAAAAAAAAGTTCTTAGAACTAGGCTCCTATATATTGAGATATAGTCTGGGGAAGCATTTATGCAGGGGTAGCATTTATGTACATTTAATCAAAGTACATGTATCAAAGTACGTGGCAGTTAAACATGGCAGTTAGACAGAGCATGAGACAGGTAAGACAAATAAAAAAATCTATTCCCTCTACATTTGAATTACAACACATATTT
The DNA here is from genome assembly GCA_033576555.1 of Oophaga sylvatica. NCBI lineage: Eukaryota > Metazoa > Chordata > Amphibia > Anura > Dendrobatidae > Oophaga > Oophaga sylvatica. Next base: position 74,384,474 of record JARQOD010000005.1, read on the forward strand.
ACCATATGCATTTGTATAATTTATATCCTGGCTGCTGCATTCACTCACATCCACCACCCTTGCATTAACTCTTTAAACTCCACCCATATCGGCCCCTCTGCCCTTTCCTCTCCTATGTATAGCACTCACGCTCTTTTCACACTGCTAAACAGCACAAATCCACTCAGTCCCACCATCCAACACACAAGACGCTCTCACAAATCACTTAACCATCTGCTCACTCTTTCTATCCTCCTTCTTCTAGTCGCAGGAGATATCGCTCCAAATCCCCGGCCCCCCATGTTATAGCAAGTCAAACCTTCCAACTGCTACACTCAGAAACCCCTCCTAACTTATTAATATTCCCTGCATGCCTTCTGTCTCTTTTAATTGTGCCCTTTGGAATTCTTGCTCAGTGTGTAATAAACTCCACTTCATCCATGACTTCTTCCTTTCAAATTCTCTTAACCTTCTAGCTCTTACTGAAACCTGGATCCAGCAGTCAGACACCACCGCTGCTGTTGCTCTCTCATATGGTGGACTACACTTTTCTCATACCCCAAGATCGGACAACAGAGCAGGTGGAGGCGTTGGTCTGCTTCTATCACGCAAATGTACTTTTCAGGTTATCCCTCAAGTACCCTCACTTGTCTTCCCTTATTTTGAGGTCCATGCAGTCAGACTCTACATCCCCTTCTCCATGCGAGTGGCGGTGGTGTATCGTCCTCCCGGCCCTTGTCATCAGTTCCTGGATCAATTTGCCACCTGGCTTCCACATTTTATTTCCTGTGACATCCCCACCCTCATCATGGGTGATTTCAACATCCCCACTGCTCTTCCCCTCTCCCCATCTGCTTCTCACCTTTTAACTCTAAACTCCTCTTTCGGCCTCTTGTAACATACTAACTCCCCACGCCTGAAGACGGAAACTCCCTTGACTTGGTTTTCTCCCGGCTTTGCTCAGTGGATGATTTCACAAACTCCCCTCTCCCGCTCTCTGACCACAACCTTCTTTCATTCTCTATCAAGAACTGCCAGCCCACTCAGGTCACCCCGACTTTCCACACATATAGAAACATACAGGCCGTTAACAGCCAGAAACTTATGAAGAACTTGCAGTCATCATTGGCCCCATCTCCTCCCTCTCATCTCTAGATTCTGCACTGAAGCATTACAACAAAACCCTGCAAAGTGCCCTGGATGAAATTGCACCTCCTATACATAGAACAATACGACAGACGGCGACAACTGTGGCACACGCTGCAAACACGTTTCCTGCAGCGGTGCTCCAGTTTCGCCGAACGTTTGTGGAGAAAATCTAATCTACCCGAAGATTTCATCCATTACAAGTTTATGCTTAAAACATACAACTCTGCCCTTCACCTCTCTAAACAAACCTATTTCAACACCCTCATCACCTCACTATCCAATAACTCTAAACATCTCTTTGACACTTTTCACTCCCTACTCAACCCAAAAGTGCAGGCTCCAACCACAGATCTCCACGCTGACAATCTGGCCAATTATTTAAAAGAAAAAATTGACCACATCCGACAGGAAATTATCTCACAATCCCCTCATACCATGCACTGTCCTCCCTCCCCCACTGCATCTAGCTCACTCTCTGATTTTGAACCCATCACAGAAAAATAAGTAATGAGGCTCCTTGCATCTTCTCGCCCTACTACTTGCATCAGTGACCCCATTCCGTCACATCTCCCGTCCCATTCCCCTGCTGTCACCTCTCACCTAACAAAAATATTCAACCTCTCTCTCTCTTCTGGCATCTTTCCCTCCTCATTTAAGCATGCCATCATACATCCATTACTTAAAAAACCATCCCTCTACCAAAAATGTGCGGCTAACTATAGACTTGTCTCTAATCTTCCCTTCATCTCTAAACTCCTGGAACGCCTGGTCCACACCCATCTTATCTGCTATCTCTCATATAACTCTCTCCTCCACCCTCTTCAATCTGGTTTCCGCTCTTTACACTCTACTGAAACTGCCCTCACTAAAGTCTCTGATGATCTACTAACTGCTAAATCTAATGGTCACTACTCCATGCTAATTCTCTTGGATCTTTCTGCAGCATTCGACACTGTGGACCATCAGCTCCTCCTCACTATGCTACACTCCATCGGCCTCAAGGACATCGTTATCTCCTGGTTCTCCTCCTATCTCTCTGACCGTTCCTTCACTGTATCTTTTGCTGGTTCCTCCTCCTCTCATCTTCCCCTTACTGTTGGGGTTCCTCAAGGATCAGTCCTAGGCACCCTCCTCTTCTCTTTGTATACTGCCCCTATTGGACAAACAATCAGTAGATTTGGTTTCCAGTACCATCTATGCTGATGAGACCCAATTATATACTTCTTCTCCCGATATCACTCCTGTCTTTTTAGAAAACACCAGTGATTGTCTTACCGCTATCTCCAACATCATGTCATCCCTCTATCTGAAACTGAACCTGTCAAAAACGGAACTCCTCGTGTTTCCTCCCTCTACTAACCTACCATTGCCTGACATTGCCATCTCCGTGTGTGGTTCCACCATTACTCACCAGCAACATGCCCACTGTCTTGGAGTCATACTTGATTCCAAGCTTTCATTCACCCCCCCACATCCGATCACTGGCTCGCTCTTGTTATCTCCACCTCAAAAACATATCTAGAATTCGACCTTTTCTTACTTTCGACTCTGCAAAAATTCTTACTGTTTCTCTTATTCTCGTCTGGACTATTGTAACGCTATACTAATTGGTCTCCCTCTTACCAAACTCTCCCTCTTCAATCTGTCTTGAATGCTGCAGCCAGAATCATATTCCTCACCAATTGTTATACCGATGCCTCTACCTTGTGCCTGTCTGGTTACCCATCCACTCCAGAATCCAGTACAAACTCATTACCCTCACCCACAAAACACTCCATGGCTCAGCACCACCCTACATCGTCTCCCTTGTCTCAGCCTACCACCTTACCTGTTCACTCCGTTCTGCTAATGACCTGAGGTTAGCATCCTCAATAATCAGAACCTCCCACTCCCGTCTCCTAGACTTTTCACGTGCTGCGCCAATTCTTTGGAATGCACTACCCAGGTTAATACAATTAATCCCCAATCCCCACAGTTTTAAGCGTGCCCTAAAAACGCATTTGTTCAGACTGGCATACCGCCTCAACGCATTAACCTAACTATCCCTATTGGCCCATTCAAAAATTTTCTACCATAATCAGGTACCTCGTATTAGGTTCTCACCCGCTTTATGCATTTAATAGCCCTCTGTGTCTGTACTGTTACATACTTTGGCTCTTAACTGGTTCATGCAGAATTACATGAACACCCGACTCTTACACTATGGAGGGTCCGAGCAATGAAAGCAATTGTTACCATCTACCTTTCGTGTCTCCCCTTTTTCCTCATAGATTGTAAGCTTGCGAGCAGGGCCCTCATTCCTCTTGGTATCTACTTTGATCTGTGTTTATTGTTATGCTGTAATGTCTATTGTCTATACAAGTCCCCTCTATAATGTAAAGTGCTGCCGAATATGTTGTCGCTATAGAAATAAAATTATTATTATTAATAAAATTATTATATTCTATCTATTCTATTTTAACCTGTCAGTGTGATTTTACAGTATAGCGCACTGAATTGTCGGCTTTTCTAAGTACACCGGTGCGTATTTTTCGCAAGTCACACTGATGGTCCGTGTGTAATCCGTGTTTTTCTCGCACCCATAGACTTGCAATGGCATTTTACGGGCATAATACACTGCAAATCGCAGCATGCTGCGATTTCCTCAGCATGTAGAAAAAATCGGATGATGGGAGCTGCTCCATAGATTAACATTGGTCCGAGTGCTATGCGATTTTTTTCTCTCATAGCACTCGTCCGTATTTCTCGCTAGTGTGACTCTGGCCTTACACAGTGTCACTGGGTTACCGCGGCAGAGAGGAGCCAGAAGACCGCAGCATTTGATTTCTCCTACTCCTGCACTGATTAGAAGCACTTCACCTTCATATTAAGTGGTGTAAGTTTCTTAGCAGGTTAATCTGCTCAGTTGAGAGCTTGTGGAAGCTTTCCTGGGCTTAGGCTCTCAGCTGTTCACTGTTAGCCACCCCCATCTCCTGTATAATCTGGGCCCTGGCTAGCACTCATTGTCAGAGATAGCTTTGGCTGCATGGCTGGTAGTTGGTGGTTGTTATTGGAGAAGGCATTTGGTGGATTTATCAGTGACTGTTGCTTGGTTTTTAGTGTGTGATCATTTCCTTTATTCTCCTACTTTGGTTTAACCCCATCCTACACTCCCCTGTGCTTTCCTCTGTTGTCTGTGTTAGTATATTTGTATGTTTGGTATTTTTCGTTATCCCTGTTCATATTACCTTGTTAGACTGATTGGTTTATTACGGTACACTACTACTCCCTCTTCCCTGGGTGGAGGAAAGGTACAGACTGAGGGCGAATTCAGGAGCTAAGGCAAGGTACATGGCCCCAGAGTCTTCACCATCAGGAGTAATCCAGGAAACAGGGCGAGCTAGGGCGCCCCTAGCATTAGGGACAGGGAAGAAGCCCCTGGTCCCAGGACACCCGACAACAGAGCTGTGACACACAGTTAATTTATTTTCGGCATGTAGTGCCTGGACTAACCAGGTCCTCCGGAGCCAGAGACACTCTTTATAACTGCTTTCAGCCAACCTCTTTACCAATTCTTTATCTCTAAGGACTTGTTCACATGCTACTTTTTTACCTCACAATTTTCAATGTTACAAAATGCAGCATTTTACAGTACCAGCAAAGTGAATGTGATGTCTGAAATTTCATGCATATGCTGCCAATGTTTTCTTTGCGAATTTGAACCAAAGCATTCTTTAAAATCTGTAGTATGTCAATTTTTATGAAATTTTTTAACCGTCCCAAATGAGTGGAAAAAAACGCAAGTAAAACGCGTCAAAATGCACATATTTTACTCAGTATTCTTACTGCCAACGATCTGGTTTTTGGTGCAGAAAATTCAGCACCAAAAGTGCTAATTGGGGTTTTGCTAATTGGGGTTTTTAAACAGGCAATAACTTACAAGAAGTAAAGAAATCCTATAATATAGGAAATGTACTAAGTGTTGTTAAAACTACTATAGCGTTTTGTTTTCACCTATTAGTTGCTGAGGTCAAGGATTGATGTTTTTACTTAAAGGGATGTTAGAAAGTTTGAAAGTTTCCCCATATCCACAGAATGGGCAGACGACCATTTTCTCCACATCCAAAAAATTGGGTCCGATTATGCTAATCACACTTTTTTCAGAGTTTGATCAGAGTGGGATCCGATTTTGTCAGAGGTGAAGAGAAAAAAAAGTTTCTACACCTTTTCTATTGTCAGCCCGTGAAAATTTTCCATGGACCCATAGAGTTGAATTGGCGAGTGCCATCTGATTCTTGGAGGGAAATCGTGCATGCTGTGTTTTTTTTTCATCGGACCACTAAATAGTCAAAGGGAAATATGAAAGAGGTTTTTCCCTCTTTAACCAAAACTCTCCTAATCAGGCATTTCCAATTAGTTTTCTATAATAGACAGCAAGACATTTTTACGTCTAAACTTAAATAGTATACAGATCAATAAAACATGGCATATGTCATAGGGCTCTGGCGAAATAGAATATTTTCAAAGTGCTGGCAGTCTGGCTGTGACCAGTTACTGTGGTCTGCTATAAAAGTGGCTTACTCAGATGTTCCAGAACAAGCAGCTGATTTGAAGGAAATAAGATCAATAGAAGAAGCGATCTACCACTGATTCATGAGAGTTCAGCTGGTGTCAGAAGCATAAGAGTGGCAAAGACTTGGCAAGGCTGCGGGTGCATGCTAACTGCTGTGACAGATAGGAGGTGGGAGGGAATGTATACAGATTTATACATCATGGAGCCTAGGTTTACAGTAGGTCTTTCTTAACTTTATGCTGCCGATGCAAAGCCAGCACACGGTTACATCCATATGTTCCTACTGAATATCTATGCGTATGAGTAGTAACGCAGCTCTGGTTCGTCGCCTCCACTCAGAAATCTTTCCATGGGGTTGTAAAATTTGGCCACATTTCTAAGATTTGGGGCAGATGGTGGGTGATGCATCTCCAGCGTTGCTGAAAGGTGAGCTGAGAGTCAGTGGAGAAAATCATGATCAGCAGAAGACTTCATCCACTATAAGTCAATGCTCAAAACTTAGAAATCTCCTCTCCATCTGGCCAAACAAGTCTACTTCATCACCACCCTCATCACTTCACTATCCGACAATCCAAAATTACTCTTCAAAACTTTCCATTCCCTCCTGAGCCCTAAAGTACAGGCCCCAGTCACCAACATCAGCGCTCACAATTTAGCCACATATTTCCTAGACAAAATCAACCATATCCATCAGGACATTTTTGCACAGTTTCCTCAGAGCCTGGATCTCCATCGCTCCCACACCTCAAGCTTACTTTCCACCTTCAAGCCTGTCACAGAAGAAGTTAACAGCCTCCTTGCTTCTTCTTGCTCTACCACCTGCACCAGTGACCCTATTCCCCCACATCTCCTTCAGTCTCTCTCCCCACTTGTCACTACCTACATAACTAAAATAGTTATCCTCTCTCCCTCTTCATTCAAGCACGCTATCATACCTTTACTAAAAATCTCTCGCCCAGAACTGCATTGCTAGCTACAGACCTGCATCTAATCTCTAATTCATTTATAAACCCCTGAAACACTTGGTCCACTCTCAGCTGATCCAATATCTCTCAAATAACCCTCTACTTGATCCTTTACAATCTGGCTTCTGCTTTTTACACTTTACTTAAACTGCCCTACTAAAGTCTATAATGTTTTCTCCCTCTAGTAACTAACCTGATATTGCAATTGCCTTTAATAGGTCAACCATAACTCCCAAGCAGCACACTCACTGTCTTGGGGTTATATTTAGCACAAAACATTCTCCCCTCCAATCCATTCTGAATGCGGCAGCCAGGGGGGTATTTCTGTCAAGCCGCTACACTGATGCCTCTACCCTGTGCCAATAATTGCAATGGATGACCATTCACTTCAGAATATAATATAAACTTTTCTCTCATCCACAAGGCCCACCACACTTCTGGACCACCCTATATTTCCTCCTTCATCTCTGTCTAACATCTTACCTGCTAATGATCTAAGACTAACATTTTCCTTCATCCGAACCCCTCACCTCCGTTTCCAAGACTTCTCTAGTGCTTCGCCAATTTTCTAAAATGCACTACCCTGGACAATCTGACTAATATCTGCACCCACGTCTCTATCCGTGCTTTAAAAACACATTTATTTAGACAGGTCTATCACCTCAATTCACTAACCTAATCCCTCTTTCTAAATTTTACTCAGAACTTGGTCCCGCATATTCATCTGTGTATACTTCTTCCTTGCACCCAATAGCACTTCGTAACTGTGCCTAGACAGATTCTAATAAAGTGATTTACAAACTTTCATAACTTACCATGTTGAACAAAATAACTTTGTAAATAAATGTAAGTTTAGATACTCTATAGCAGTGATGGCGAACCTATGGCACGCGTGCCAGAGAGGGCACACAGAGCCCTCTCAGCTGGCACGCGGACTTGCCTCATAGTTGTTCCCTGTCTGCAGCTTCCTGCCTCACACATTGAGCAGGGCGGCTGCAGAGCTGAAAGATGATGTCATCCAGCCGGGAGTGCCACTCAATGTGTGAGAGGAAGGAAGCTGCCGGCTGGGACAGGTGAGTGTGGCCGCTGTGCCAGTGAAGCTGCTGTGGTGTGTGTATGTGTGTGTCTGTGCTGAGTGCGGCCGCTGTTATGTGTGTCTGTGTGGGTGGGTGGCTGCTGTGGTGTGTGCTGAGTGTTGCCGCTGTGGAGAGATGATGGCAGTGATGGGGAGAGGGCCAGTGATGGGGAGAGGGCCAATGATGGGAGTGATGGGGAGAGGGCCAATGATGGGAGTGATGGGGAGAGTGCCAATGATTGGATTGATGGGGAGAGGGCCAATGATGGGAGTGATGGGGAGAGGGCCAGTGATGGGAGTGATGGGGAGAGGGCCAGTGATGGGAGTGATGGGGAGAGGGCCAATGAAGGGAGTGATGGGGAGAGGGCCAGTGATGGGAGTGATGGGGAGAGGGCCAATGAAGGGAGTGATGGGGAGAGTGCAACGATGGTGGTGGGGAGAGGGCAGTGATGGAGAGGAGGAAATGATGGAGGTGGCTGCAATTTCTACATTTCTACATGAAGGGGATCATGATGGGGCATATTTCTACATGAAGGGGATCATGATGGGGCAAATTTCTACATGAAGGGGATCATGATGGGGCATATTTCTACATGAAGGGGATCATGATGGGGAAAATTTCTACATGAAGGGGATCATGATAGGATATATTTCTGCATGAAGGGGATCATGATGGGGCATATTTCTGCATGACGGTGATCATGATGGGGCATATTTCTGCATGAAGGGGATCATGATGGGGCATATTTCTGCATGAAGGGGATCATGATAGGGCATATTTCTGCATGAAGGGGATCATGAAGGGGCATATTTCTGCATGAAGGGGATCATGATGGGGCATATTTCTGCATGAAGGGGATCATGATGGGGCATATTTCTGCATGACGGTGATCATGATGGGGCATATTTCTGCATGAAGGGGATCATGATGGGGCATATTTCTGCATGAAGGGGATCATGATGGGGCAAATTACATGAAGGGGATCATGATGGGGAAAATTTCTACATGAAGGGGATCATGATAGGGTATATTTCTGCATGAAGGGGATCATGATGGGGCATATTTCTGCATGAAGGGGATCATGATGGTGTATTTGGCACATGTTGGCACTTCGTCATAAATAATTGGGTTTTAGGTTGCAGTTTGGGCACTCGGTCTCAGAAAGGTTCGCTGTTATGTTACGGTAGCTGAGGAGTGCAGGTAAAAAAGGAAATACACCAGACCAGTTGGAATCTATGAGATTGCAGTACCCTGACTAACCACCGCAACTAGAGGCAGCCGTGGAGCGTTCCTACGTTGGTCCTAGACGCCTCGTCACAGCCTGAGAAACGAACTACACCTAAAGATAGAAATAGGAAAGCTATCTGCCCGGAGCAGAACCCCAAAGATAATAGAAAGCCCCCAAACATGTAATGGCGGTTAGACAAGAGGAAATACTGACACAGAAAGAAAATAGTATGAGCAAACGCTGGGGCCCAAACTATCTAAACAGAAAAGGATAGGAAGGGTACTTACTGCAATCTCAGAAAACCCTGAAAAAACACCAACTCTACTAATTTCAAAATCACCTGAGATCACACGACCTCTACCACCTAAATTAGTTCTCTGGTGTAACAAAAACAAAACAGCAGCCACTGAAAAAAAACTGGAAAAAGCAAAAGTACAAAACACAGTGGCTGGACTAAACTGAGAGGGCAAAAGCCCCCGGAGGGGACCCTGAAGGCCCCCACAGAAGTGCAGGACAAAATGCAAAAATATAGCAAAAACACAAAATAAGAAATTGTCTTATCTGATAGCAGGAGATGCAGACACGACACAGCAGGCTACAAGGGAAACTGGAAAGAAGGATTCAGACCAGAACAATTGATCACCGGCAACCCTGATGGGAAAATGACTCCCTTATATAAGACCAATCAGTAACACCTGATTCCCAGTCCTCACAATCCTCACTAGTACCGCTTGTAACCACCAGAGGGAACCTCTGCTCAGAACTCATCTCAAACCCATTCACAACAGTACCCCCCCCTTGAGGAGGGGTCACCGAACCCTCATTTGAGCAACCAGGTCGGTCAGGATGAGTTCTATGATACGCACGGATAAGTCTCCTAGCATGGATGTCCGAAGCAAACACCCAAGAATTGTCTTCCTGACCATAACCTCTCCATTTAACCAAATACTGGAGTCTTCGTCTAGAAAAACGAGAATCCAATATTTTCTCAACCACATACTCCAGATTGCCCTCAACCAAAACAGGGTCAGGAGGCACAGCAGCAGGAACCACTGGCTCAACAAACCTCTTCAACAAGGACTTGTGGAACACGTTATGGATCTTAAATGTCCCTGGAAGAAGCAAACGAAAAGAAACAGGATTAATAATCTCCATGATCTTATAAGGTCCAATGAACCTAGGCTTAAATTTAGGAGATGCTACTCTCATAGGAATATTCTTTGAGGACAACCAGACCAAGTCCCCCACTTTAAACCGAGGACCATCAGTCCTATGCCGGTTAGCAAACCGCTGGGCCTTCTCCTGAGAGAGGGACAACCTCTCCACTACCTGGTCCCAAATCTGCTGCATACGCTCAACAACAGAGTCAACACCTGGACAGACAGAAGCCTCCGTCTGTCCTGAAGAAAATCGAGGGTGAAACCCAGAATTACAGAAAAACGGAGACATCAAAGTGGCAGAACTAGCCCTATTATTAAGAGCAAACGCAGCCAAAGGCAAAAAAGAGACCCAGTCATCCTGATCAGCAGACACAAAGCATCTTAGATAAGTCTCCAATGTCTGGTTTGTTCTCTCAGTTTGACCATTGGTCTGAGGATGAAATGCCGAGGAGAAAGACAATTGAACACCCAGTTTAGAACAAAAAGTCCTCCAAAATCTGGAAACAAACTGGACTCCTCTGTCAGACACAATGTTCTCAGGAATGCCGTGTAAACGAACCACGTGCTGAAGGAACAACGGCACCAATTCAGAGGAGGAAGGCAACTTAGGTAATGGCACAAGATGTATCATTTTGGAAAACCTATCACAAATTACCCAGATGGTGGTCATTCTCTGAGAAACAGGAAGATCGGAAATGAAATCCATAGAGATATGGGTCCATGGTCTCTTGGGCACAGGCAATGGCATCAACAAACCACTAGAGCGAGAGCAAGGCTTGGAGCGAGAGCAAGTCCCGCAGGACTGCACAAATTCCCTGACATCGCGAGACAAGGTAGGCCACCAAAAGGACCGACTAACCAAGTCTCTGGTACCAAAAATTCCGGGATGCCCAGCCAATGCGGAACAATGAATCTCAGACATCACACTCTTTTTCCATTGGTCCGGGACAAACAATTTTCCAACAGGGCAGCGCTCGGGCCTATCCTCCTGACACCCCTCCAGAGCAAGTCTCAAATTGGGCGAGATGGCGGAAAGAACTACACCCTCCTTCAAAATAACAGAGGGATCAGATAGCTCAGGAGAGTCCGCAAGGAAACTCCTCGAGAGGGCATCCGCCTTAACATTCTTAGTGCCAGGAAGAAAGGAAACCACAAAATTAAAACGTGTGAAAAACAAGGCCCACCTGGCCTGTCTAGGATTGAGTCGCTTGGCAGATTCCAGATAGACCAGATTCTTATGGTCCGTAAGGACCACCACCTGATGTTTGGCTCCCTCCAGCCAATGTCTCCACTCTTCAAAAGCCCACTTCATGGCCAATAACTCCCGATTACCCACGTCATAATTACGTTCAGTAGGAGAAAATTTTCGAGAGAAAAAGGCACAAGGGTTACTTTTAGAGGTCTCTGGATCTTTTTGGGACAAAACGGCACCTGCCCCAATTTCAGAGGCATCAACCTCCACCTGAAATGGCAGAGAAACATCAGGCTGCCGCAGAACAGGAGCAGAAGTGAATCTCTGCTTAAGTTCCTGAAACGCAGAGACTGCCTCAGGAGGCCAATTCACCACATCAGAACCCTTTCTGGTCAAATCAGTTAATGGTTTAACAATAACCGAGAAATTACCAATAAATTTACGATAAAAATTGGCAAAACCCAAAAATCTCTGAAGAGCCTTTAATGAAGTAGGTTGGACCCAATCACAGATGGCCTGAACCTTGACCGGGTCCATTTCAATAACAGATGGGGACAAAATGAATCCCAGAAATGAGATCTTCTGTACGCCAAAAAGACACTTTGATCCCTTCACATACAGAGCATTCTCTCTCAAAATCTGGAATACAGTTCGAACATGTTTCACATGAGAGTCCCAGTCATTAGAAAAAATCAAGATATCATCCAAATAAAACAATCAGAAACTTGTCCACAAAATCCCTGAAAATGTCATTCATGAAGGACTGGAAGACGGAAGGAGCATTAGTGAGCCCAAAGAGCATCACAAGGTACTCAAAATGCCCTTCAGGGGTGTTAAATGCCGTCTTCCATTCATCCCCGTGCTTAATGCGAATAAGGTTATACGCCCCCCTGAGGTCAAGCTTGGTAAACCAAGTAGCATTTTTCACCCTGGGAAACAGGTCAGAAATCAAGGGTAACGGGTATTGATATTTCACAGTAATATTGTTCAAGAGACGATAATCAATACACGGCCTTAATGAACCATCTTTTTTGGCCACAAAGAAAAAACCGGCACCTAAGGGTGAAGAGGATGGTCTGATATGACCCTTCTCCAATGATTCCTTGATATAAGACCGCATAGCGTCATGTTCAGGTACAGACAAGTTAAAAAGGCGACCTTTAGGGAATTTACTACCCGGCACTAATTCAATAGCGCAGTCATAGCTCCTATGGGGAGGTAAGGATGCAGATTTACTTTCGCTAAACACATCAGAAAAATCAAACAAAAAGTCAGGAACATCCTCAGCCTGGGGGGAGGCAGAAAATACAGGAGTGTTGATATTAACACATTGGCAGCCCCAACTGGTTACAGACACAGATTTCCAATCCAAAACAGGATTATGAGACTGTAACCAAGGGAAACCCAGCACTATAATGTCATGCAGATTATATAGAACCAAAAATTTGCAGCACTCCTGGTGATCAGGTTCAACCCTCATTATCACCTGAGTAGAAAACTGGGGTTTATTCTCAGCCAAAGGGGTAGAATCGATCCCCAGTAAAGGAATAGACTTCTGTAGGGGTATCAAGGGAAACCCACAACGTTTAGCAAAATCATAATCCATCAGGTTAATAGCTGCTCCAGAATCAACGAAAGCCTGAGCAGAAAATGAGGACAGAGAGCATATCAGAGTGACAGTTAATAAAAACTTAGTCTGAACACTACCCAAGACAACTGAGCGTGCAAAATGTCTTCCCCGCTTAGGGCAGACTGAAATAGCATGAGAGGCATCACCACAGTAGAAACATAACCCATTGCGCTTTCGAAACTCATGATGCTGTGCCCAGACACCACTCCATCACACTGCATGGGCTCAGCAGCTGGCTCACAAGGCAACACCACTCCACGCATACTTCTCCGCTCACGCAAACGTCTGTCAATTTGAATCGCTAATGACATAGAATCATTGAGACCAGAGGGGACAGGGAATCCCACCATAACATCCTTTACATTATCCGACAGACCCTTCCGGAAAAGGGCCGCCAAAGCGTCGTCATTCCACTTGGTCAGGACTGCCCACCTACGGAATCTCTGACAGTATAACTCAGCGTCATCAAGCCCCTGATTTAATGCCAACAAGGCTTTTTCAGCTTGATCAGTGACATTAGGCTCATCGTACAATAACCCCAAAACCTGAAAAAATGCATCAACATCACTCAAAACAGGATCCCCAGGTATCAGGGAAAAAGCCCAATCCTGAGGATCGCCGCGCAGGAGAGAGATGATAATTTGAACCTGCTGCGCTGCGTTTCCTGAGGACTTAGATTTTAAGGCAAGAAACAATTTACAATTATTTTTGAAATTCTGAAACTTAGCTCGATCCCCCAAAAACAAATCTGGCATGGGGATCCTAGGTTCCACAACAGGCAACCTAGCAAGATATGCAGCAATACTCTGAACCTCAGTGGCAAGCTGATCCACATGGCCAGACAACTGTTCAAACTCCATTGGGAGAAAAGATCCTCCCCAGCACCCAGAGATACAGAGGGAAAAAAAAAAAAAAAATGCAACAAACAGAAAAATATCTCTGACAACTTTTCTTCCTTCAAAATATTTTTTCCCTTCTGTGAGTACCATACAATTTTTATGGCCGGTGATACTGTTATGTTACGGTAGCTGAGGAGTGCAGGTAAAAAAGGAAATACACCAGAGCAGTTGGAATCTATGAGATTGCAGTACCCTGACTAACCACCGCAACTAGAGGCAGCCGTGGAGCGTTCCTACGTTGGTCCTAGACGCCTCGTCACAGCCTGAGAAACTAACTACACCTAAAGATAGAAATAGGAAAGCTATCTGCCCCGGAGCAGAACCCCAAAGATAATAGAAAGCCCCCAAACATGTAATGGCGGTTAGACAAGAGGAAATACTGACACAGAAAGAAAATAGTATGAGCAAACGCTGGGGCCCAAACTATCTAAACAGAAAAGGATAGGAAGGGTACTTACTGCAATCTCAGAAAACCCTGAAAAAACACCAACTCTACTAATTTCAAAATCACCTGAGATCACACGACCTCTACCACCTAAATTAGTTCTCTGGTGTAACAAAAACAAAACAGCAGCCACTGAAAAAAAACTGGAAAAAGCAAAAGTACAAAACACAGTGGCTGGACTAAACTGAGAGGGCAAAAGCCCCCGGAGGGGACCCTGAAGGCCCCCACAGAAGTGCAGGACAAAATGCAAAAATATAGCAAAAACACAAAATAAGAAATTGTCTTATCTGATAGCAGGAGATGCAGACACGACACAGCAGGCTACAAGGGAAACTGGAAAGAAGGATTCAGACCAGAACAATTGATCACCGGCAACCCTGATGGGAAAATGACTCCCTTATATAAGACCAATCAGTAACACCTGATTCCCAGTCCTCACAATCCTCACTAGTACCGCTTGTAACCACCAGAGGGAGCCTCTGCTCAGAACTCATCTCAAACCCATTCACAACAGTTCGCCATCACTGCTCTATAGGTATGTTCTAGTGTTTGTGCCTTCTTTCTTGTATGCACTGTGCTTTTTATATTAAAACTAAAACGTTATATATTCACTAGAGTTGAGCGATACTTTCCGATATCCAAAAGTATCGGAATCGGAATGGTATCGCCGATACCCAAAAAATATCGGCGATACCCGATACCGATACCGGAAGTCCAATGTAAGTCTATGGGAACAAAATATCGAAATTAAAAAAAAACATTCTTGCCTTGTAGGTTAATTGTACATGAAGGAAAACAGCAAAGAGTAATGTAGAATGTATTGGGGGAGGTTGAGGAGACATTAAAGGCATAGATGTTTAACCCAATCCAATGGAATAGCATTAATTTTTTTTTTTTTAGGAAATACGTTCGGATTGACGAAGAAATTGACAATGTTGTTAACCTTTTTTCTATTTTGGCAAATATGTATGTTTCACAACTTCCATGCTCTTCACCTTTTTAACTTTTGCCACACTTTCTCCTTCATAATCTTCAGCAGCATCATCTTTGTCATCAAATTATTCTTCATCTTCACCTTCTTTATCTTCTTCTAAAACTTCTTGCTTTTCATCTTTTTGTTAACATTACTCATATTGTTCTTTTTAAACTATTATTCTTCTTCATATTATAGTCCTTCATCTTCTTCATCATATTCTTATTTGTGACATAGATTCCTGTACTTGTAATCTGTAAAAGTATGATTTTTTCATCGTTCCGTTCTTGCTGCCACAAAAGATTTAAATTACAACAGTATTTGTCCGTGTTCAGTTTAGCCTGCAGCATCAGGCATTTACCAGGGGCACCACGAGGAGGAACGGACTCACCCCCATACACTGCTTAGTCTTCTTCTGCTTATAATTTAGAGCATATATTTTGCTCTTCATTTTGGTCTTATACTTCATGTTCATCTGCTTTTAGATCTTCTGCTTATTGTTCTTGTGTCTCTTGTTCTGTATCTTGTATTTGTAGCACAACCTTGTACCAGCTGATATTACTGGGACACGGTTACTAAGCAGGAGGTACCTGTGCTCCAAAGCACTACCAAGGACCAGCAGACGTTGCTGGAACTCGGATACCGAGATGGAGGCACCTAGGCCAAAGGCACTGCGGAGAACCAGTTGACAGTACTGGAACCCGGACGGGTAGCAGAAGGTACAAGAGCCAATGCAAGTAACGAGGACCAGCTGACTGTGCTGGAACCCGGAGGGGCAGCAGAAGGAAAAGAGCCAATGGCACAACCGAGGACCAGCTGACGTTACTGGGACACGGTTACTAAGCAGGAGGTACCTGTGCTCCAAAGCACTACCAAGGACAAGCAGACATTGCAGGAACTCGGATAGCGAGATGGAGGCACCTAGGCCAAAGGCACTGCGGAGAACCAGTTGACGGCACTGGAACCCCGACGGGTAGCAGAAGGTACAAGAGCCAATGCAAGTAACGAGGACCAGCTGACTGTGCTGGAACCCGGAGGGGCAGCAGAAGGAAAAGAGCCAATAGCACAACCGAGGACCAGCTGACGTTACTGGGACACGGTTACTAAGCAGGAGGTACCTGTGCTCCAAAGCACTACCAAGGACAAGCAGACATTGCAGGAACTCGGATACCGAGATGGAGGCACCTAGGCCAAAGGCACTGTGGAGAACCAGCTGACGGTACTGGAACTCGGACGGGTACCATAAGGCACCCATGAAAATGTAAGTTGACAGGCCGCAAGCCGTCTGCAGTTACCAAATCACACAGTCCTACAGTGGGTGCTTGTCCTATTTTCACAACGGAAAGAGCCTTTATTTACATATCCCACAGCACACATAGGAATCACCTAAACTGCAGGCACCATAGAGTCGGATAACCGGAATGCAACATGACAGGACAACTTATTGGAGGCTAATTTACGTTGACACTGCCAGGAAACAGCTGTGGTGCTGTAACCAGGGTGGGCATGAGTCAGTACCCGTGCCAATTACTTCCGAGCAACAACTGGCGGTGTTGGAGCCCAGGGATGAGAGGAGGACAGGGTGGAGGCAGCATGACTTTTTGTTGTACACACAGCAGGGGAACAGCTGCCATTACTCAACCCCAGTAACACAGGAGCAAGTGTTGACTGTGCTAACAGCACTTACAGGCAACAACTGGCGGTGTTGGAGCCCAGGGTCCAATGCATCGACTTCAATTGCTTCCACCTCCTCTCAGGAAAACAGCACTGTTGATCAACCATCTGTCTCTTCACCGCCTGCCAAATTGCCCAGTCAGTCAGAGAGTTCTGTACAGGAGCCAGCTGAGTCTCTGCTTCTGTTCTCAGAATCTGTTGGTTTGCAAACAGGGGCACAGCCAAGCAGCATTCTGGAATGTGAAGAAGAGGGAGTATGCAGTGATGCGCAACAGCTGTGTCTCTCTGAATCTGAAGAGGCGGGTGAGACAGTGCCGATGGTCAGCACACCGCAGAACGCATCTGATGATGATGAGACTCAGGTGCCAGTTTCTGTTGAGCATGGTGGTGGCCAGACCACCCAACAGCAGCAGGTGTTGGAAGAGGTTAGTGGAGATGATGAGGTCCAAGACCCAACATGGCGTGAGGAACAGGAAGGTGGTGGTAGCAGCTCTGAGGAAGCGATTGCCCCAACGGTACAAACAGGAGGGAGAGTTAGGCTGCATACTCTGTTGCCTGTAGCCTCCATTTTGGCAACTGTTCGGATTTCTCTTCCAAAAGTCTAAACGGACGCTCCCAGGACTTGCACTGCGTGGTCCTTTTTTCACACACTTGCAGATGATATTTGCTATGTCAAATGCAAGCTGTGTAATCAAAAAGTAAAAAGAGGTAAAGTGTCAGTAACCTCAATACCACAAATATGTGTAAACATGTGCGGAGAAAACACGTAGTTGAGTTACAAAGACACACTGAAGATGTACAGTCTATAGAGAATCACTGCACAAGTTTAACTGCATATGTCATGGTTAAATTTGAAATTTTTATTGCACACTTGATGTGAAAAAAGAAAATAGCTATGAGACTACTGACTGACGTTTTGGGCAACGCAGTGGCCTTTATCAAATAGTCGCTGGAAGAGATAGAAAAATTTACTGTCAATGACAATGTATAATATATACAATATATACATAGGGTGAAGAATATATATACATAGGAATTAGGCAACATGTTAAACATTTGGGTGATACTGTAGAACACGGAGAATTATCCCTCTAGGGTATGCGGGTGGATAATGTAGTTTTTTGTTGATTTTTGGGAGTGTGTAGAAAACGGGTGATGGGGTATTGAATATTAAGGAATGTCATAGTCTTACAGTCTATGGTGATCAATTAAAGATGTTTTGTCAGGATACGATCAATTTTTTGACAGATGTAAAATGTAGGGTCACAATTGAGTTGTCTGTAGGTTAGGTTAACTGACAGTTGTCTATGAATTTCAGCAATAGATTGGGTCTTATTCATAATAACGATAGCACCCCCCTTATCTGCTGGTTTAATAATAATGTTGGGGTTATCTTTCAGAGATTTTATGGCTTGTTTATCTGTGGGTGTCAGGTTGTGGCGTATCGGGTGTAGGCCCAATCTCGGCAAACCATCCACGAGCACAGGCTCTGAATGCTGGCATTGCAAAACTCCTGTCCCTTGAAATGCTGTCATTCAGGCTGGTGGAGACTGACAGTTTACGGAACTTAATGGCATTGGCAGTCCCACAATACAATGTGCCAAGCTGATTTTATTTCAGCAGGCAAGCCGTCCCTGGTCTGCAAAAGCATGTTGTTGAGGTTAAAATTAAACATGCGCTACTAAACTCCGTCAGTAGCAATGTCCACCTGACCACCGCTGCGTGGACCAGTACCCATGGCCAGGGACGATACCTTTCCCTTACTGCCCATTGGGTCAATGTTGTGGAGCCGGGTACAGATCTTGCAAGTGGCGCTGTACGTGTTCAGGCAACTACAAGGATTGCGGGAATCAAGTCTGTACACATTGACTCCTCCTTCTCCAGTTCCTCAGAAACATCGTTGCAGGAGCCGTCACGGTCTACCTCCACATGGACCCGTGAACGCTTAATAAGAATCTTTAGTTATATAGCGCCAACAGATTACGCAGCGCTTTACAGTTTAACAGTTTCCGAACACAAGTCATAAGTAACAACGTTACCAATACAATAATGAAAGCAATATAATCCGCACATGCTCGTGAGAGCTTACAATTTACAAATATGTGGGGGAGATACAAAGTACAGGTGTTTATATACAATGGTGTATTTAGAATGATGGCCCAGCCATTTTGAGGGAGTGAGGGATGGATGGAGATAGTGAATGGGCTACACACACACACTTACACATAGAATGACTTTGATTAGTGAATGTGATAGGCCGCTATGTAGAAATGTGTTTTGAGTGAGCGCCCGAAAACATGCAAATTGTGGATAGTTCTAATTTCTTGGGGTACAGCATTCCACAGTATTGGCGCAGCGCGGGAGAAGTCTTGGATTCGGGAGAGATGTTCTTTAGGTGTAGGCGGCAATAGCGGGCAACAGATTGTATATGGGAGGTGAAGGAGAGATTGGTGTCAAACATAACACCCAGACAGCGAGCCTGTTGACCGATATGAGCACAGACGTGGCCAAACGTCAACAGGCCGTCCTGAAATTAATTTCCATGGGGAATCAAAGCCACACAGCGCTGGAGCTCTGGAATGCCATAAAGCAAGAGAGCGACATGTGTATTTTGCCAGCAAATCTCCAGCCAGGCTTGGTAGCGTGTGACAATGGCCGAAATCTGGTGGCAGGTCTGGGCCTAGGCAACGTCACTCACATACCATGTCTGGCACATGTGCTAAACTTGGTCGTCCAGAGTTTTTTGAGGGACTATCCGGATCTTGATGCACTGCTGCACAAGGTCCGCCTACAGTGCGCTAACTTGCGACGTTCCACCATGGCCAGATCGCGCATTGCAGCTCTGCAACGCAGATTTTGCCTTCCTGAACATCGCATCATATG
>JARQOD010000005.1:74404378-74472136 GCA_033576555.1 Oophaga sylvatica
CCTGACGGGTTTACAGCCAAATTATTTAAATTATTGAGTGAGGATATCCCGTCCACATTGGTACGCACCTTCAATCATATATTGGAGACAGGAGGGTTGCCCAGCCATTCAAACATGTCACACATGAAGTTGCTACTAAAACCAAACAAACCTTCATCTGCCTGGATCCTATCGTACATTCTCACTCATTGACCATTATATCAAGATTTTGTCCAGGATCATGGCAGATCTTTTGAGTAGCATTGTTCCTACACTGATAGGGCGATCACAAGTGGCCTTTGTTAGCTACTTTGTTGGCTACTATCAGTCTCACTATGCATAACACATGTGTGCAGTGGGCAGTATTACCTTTGCCTTCGGTGGAGTAGGAAAACCCCTCTCCTATCGAAGTGTTAGTTGGGGAGATGGAAGATTTGACACCGGGACCTGAATTGTAATACTTAAATGTGACAGGTGACAAATTTGTTAAGGCGCAACTCGCGGCCCCTACGTTGAGTCTAGCCCGTGAAAATTTACTGGTTGTCAATGGGGAACCCCAACACCCCGGGCAGCTACAGTATTTAAACAATTAGAGCTGAACCAAGATTTGCTGTATCAGGTTTATAAAATACATGTTGAAATTTTTTAGCAATTGCTGCTACCGCAGTCATATCGGAGGTTGGTAATGGACTTAGCGCATGCGCATGTACTAGGGTGACATTTGTGCCAAAAAAAACCCTACACAGAATTATACAACGGTTTTACTGGCTGGGGGTCTATCAAGAAGTTAAACGGTATTGTAACTCTTGTCGCATGCGCCAGGTACACAGTCCTCAGCCTCATTTAGTGAGTCCCTTGGTGCCATTAAAAATTTTAGAGGTCCAGTTTGAGAGAATACCCATGGATCTGGTGGAGCCGGTTAATAAATCAGCAAGGGGTCATCAACAGGGGCAATAAAAGGGGCATTGTGTGGGTCACCAGTTTGAGCACACCCGAGTTCAAAAGAGAATTCATTGTCCAGACTGATGCGTCAGAGGTAGGTCTGGGTGCCGTGTTGTCTCAGGACTGGAGCTTAACGGGGAGGAGCATCCCATTAGTTTCCTGAGTCGAAAACTTACTCCATCAAAAAACAGACAGCATTGTAGAGAGAGAGTGCCTGGCGATAAAGTGGGCACTGGAGTCGTTGCGCTACTATTTGTTGGGGATAACATTTTGTTTTGTAAATGATCATTCCCCTGTGACTGGCAGTGTTGTAGCCCAGGGAGTAGAGTTCAGGTGGTAGAAAGATGAACATAACAGGAGACTTGGAAAACTTTGGCAAACAGTTATTTAATCTGAAAACGGACAGGCAAATTCAGGTGAGATCCATGCCTTGTTCATTTTCAGAAAAATAAGCCGGTCTACATTGTCTGAGGATAGTCGCATGCGACGGTCTGTTAGTACACCACCTGCAGCACTAAAGACGCGCTCATATAATACACTGGCAGCAGGGCAAGCCAGCACCTCCAAGGCATACCACACATCAAATACAAATATAACAGTAATAATAATATTATTAATAAAAAATGAAATTGCACACACAGTACACAGACACAGCTCATATGTGTGTATGAGAGAGTGTTTCTGTGTGTAGTTCATGCCTCTAGCCTAGAAGATCAGTCTTGCTAAAAATCTTTAACACTGACCCCTGTTCTGTTCTTAAAATGGTGGATGCTGAACTGCTTCTCAGCCCCTTCATACACAATCATTATGTGGCACTGCTGGGCTCAGTCAGAGGCATCAGATTGAACTAGGCTGTCCTGAGTCATTCTCAATAGAACATTTTGTTCAGCAGTTCATCTAGTTCATTTAGTTCAGAGGTCACATGATGCATTTCCTATCAGCTCCTCACAGGATAGGGTGGAGAAAAACTGAACTAAATGAACTAATCTTTTGAACTAATCTTTTCAGTGAACTAGTTCATGGTGAACTAATCACCAAAATTAACTAGATTTCCCATCACTATGGTGTACACCTTGGTGGCGCTGTCACAAAACTTCACCACATTTGTAACATACAGCTCTTGCCCTGTGCAGAGGCGCTGCTTGTGCTCCCTCTTGTTGCAGAGGTGTCTACAATGCCTCGACGCACAGAGCTGCTTTGTAAAGCACTAGCAGCAGCAGCGCTCTCGGCTGAAATGGAGAACATTATGGATTTCAACAGTGTGTCTTGGTCCTCCAGCATTTTACGGTCCCGGTTCAACAGTGTGATGAGGCTTTGTAAGTTGTCCCGGTAACGAGGGTCTAGGAGGGTGTACACCCAATAATCTGACGTGGTGAGAATGTGGCCGATGCGGCGGTCGTTTCTCAGGCAGTGCAGCATGAAATCAACCATGTGCTGCAGACTCACAACTGGCCAACAAACGCTGTCCTCTGGAAGAGCGTCACACTAATAGATTTTTGTAAATTTAAAATAGAATAAAGCAGCAGCAATTTTTGAAAAATTACAAGGATGAGCCAGTGACAGACACTCAGCAGAGTACACGCTGCGGTGGTTGAAGTAAGTGGAGCGGGATCTACACTCCTACAAAAAAATTAAACCTCAGACTAGAGTGAACACTGAAACACAACTGTTCACTTGCTGTGAAAGGCCTTTTTGTGGACTTCTATTATGTTTGCAAGCAATGTATTGTATTTTGATGGAAGAGCGTCACACTAATAGATTTTTGTAAATTTAAAATAGAAGAAAGCAGCAGCAATTTTTGAAAAATTACAAGGATGAGCCAGTGACAGACACTCAGCAGAGTACACGCTGCGGTGGTTGAAGTAAGTGGAGCGGGATCTACACTCCTACAAAAAAATTAAACCTCAGACTAGAGTGAACACTAAAACACAACTGTTCACTTGCTGTGAAAGGCCTTTTTGTGGACTTCTATTATGTTTGCAAGCAATGTATTGTATTTTGATGGAAGAGCGTCACACTAATAGATTTTTGTAAATTTTAAATAGAAGAAAGCAGCAGCAATTTTTGAAAAATTACAAGGATGAGCCAGTGACAGACACTCAGCAGAGTACACGCTGCGGTGGTTGAAGTAAGTGGAGCGGGATCTACACTCCTACAAAAAAAATTAAACCTCAGACTAGAGTGAACACTGAACACAACTGTTCACTTGCTGTGAAAGGCCTTTTTGTGGACTTCTATTATGTTTGCAAGCAATGTATTGTATTTTGATGGAAGAGCGTCACACTAATAGATTTTTGTAAATTTTAAATAGAAGAAAGCAGCAGCAATTTTGAAAAATTACAAGGATGAGCCAGTGACAGACGCTCAGCAGAGTACACGCAGATTAGTTGAAGTAACTGGAGCGTGATCTGCACTCAAAAAAAAAAAAAAAATCACAGACTGCAGTGTACACTGAAACACAACTGTTCACTTGCTGTGAAAGGCTCCTTTGTGGACTTCTATAGTGTTTGCAACCAAGGTATTGTATACGGATGGAAGCGCGTCACACTATTATTTCAATTGCATGGAGCAGCAAGAATTACACTGAAGAAAAAAAAAAGAGTCTGTCAGTGACACGTGCAGATGCCTACAGACAGCGTTGCATACAGAGCAAACTGCAGCGTCACCTGCACTCACACACACCTTGCAGAGCTGTTAAAACAACACTGCAGGCAAAAGGAAGCTTTACACAGCCGGTGGTAAACTAGCCTGCCTAAAGCACAGTACACTAAATCGCAATCTCTAACTGTCCCTCAAAGTCAGCAGAGCAGCGTTCTTTCCCTAACTGAGATCACAGCACAGTGACGCTAAAATGGCGGCGGCGCCTTTTATAGTGCATTCTGACATCATTTCAGCATCCAATCACAGTGTAGCGCCGGCGTCCCTGCCCTCTGCCAGGCAGGGACGTCGCCCCCTTACCCGCGCTCAGCGTCCTCCTTCCGCCCTGCTGGGGTCGCGCGCTCCTTCCCTGCTACTGGACTTAGGGCGCGCGCCCGCGCGCTCCCCCGCTCTTAAAGGGGCCGCGCGCATCTTTCAAAAAGGTCCCCGGCCAATGCCGGAGGACTCCACCCTATATAAAGTACTTCCTCCTTAATGGAGGTGCCCGATCAATGTTGTTATTGCACTGTTCACTACTCTGCTTTAGCCCTCAGGGTCCGTTACCAGTTACCTGCCTGTTTCCTGCCAGTTTGCTGTCTGCTACCTGTCCGCAAGCCTGCCTGGAGGTTCGGCCGTCACATGCGGTGACCATCGGCTATTCCAGAGAATCTCGCCTGCTCACTTGGGGGCGCTCATCTGCTATCTGCCTGCAAACCTACCTGGAGGTTCGGCCGTCACATGCGGTGACCATCGGCAATTCCAGAGATTCTCGCCTGCTCACTTGGGGGCGCTCATCTGCCATCTGCCTGCAAGCCTACCTGGAGGTTCGGCCGTCACATGCGGTGTCCATCGGCTATTCCAGAGACTCTCGCCTGCTCATTTGGGGGCGCTCATCTGTCATCTGCCTGCTAGCCTACCGGGAGGCTCCACCATCTCAGGTCGTATATACCTGTCCATTCAGAGACTGCCCCGGTCACTTGCCGTGACTACTCGCCTGTCCATTCAGAGACTGCCCCGGTCACTTGCCGTGACTACCCGCCTGTCTATCCAGAGACTGCCCCGGTCACTTGCCGTGACTACCTGCCTGTTTATCCAGAGACTGCCCCGGTCACTTGCCGTGTCTACCTGCCTGTCTATCCAGAGACTGCCCCGGTCACTTGCCGTGACTACCCGCCTGTCTATCCAGAGACTGCCCCGGTCACTTGCCGTGACCTCCCGCCTGTCTGTCCAGAGACTGCCCCCGTCACTTGCAGTGATTTCCTGTCCGTCTCCCCGGGCGCCACCCGCTCCTTTACAAGGAGAGCCTCCTTGTATAATAAAGCTCAGAGGTTCCGCCTCCCAGACCCGTTACAGTTTGCTCGGGCCATGGAACCCGGTGGCACCCAAACTCCCTCGCTCTCTGACCTGTGTCATGAACTGTCTCGTCAGAGGTCTCAACAGGAGTCCATCCTGGGTCACCTGCGGAATGTTAATTCCCGCCTGGACACCCTGACTACTTCACCAGCAACCACCGCGGGCGCCATGACTCGCAATCCGGCAGTTCCGCTGCTTACCAATTCCGTGGTTTCCGTTCCTGGACCTCGACTTTCAGCTCCTCCTCAGTTTGGAGGCGACCCTGCTCTGGCTCGGGGTTTCATTAACCAGTGCACCCTGCATTTTGAACTCCTGGCACACCAGTTTAACTCCGACCGGGCCAAAATTGCCTTCATCATGTCCCATCTCACCGGAGAGGCCCTGCCCTGGCTAAATCCTCTTTGGGAGAGAGAAGATCCTCTGGTGTCTGACCTGTCTGCTTTTCTCTCAGCCTTCCGGAAGGTATTCGACGAACCCGGACGGAAGACCTCCTCTGCATCTTCTCTGCTGCGTCTCCGTCAGGGAAGTCTCACCGTGGGTCAATATGCCATACGGTTCCGTACCCTTGCCTCGGAGCTGGCTTGGGATAATGACGCTCTGATATCTGTCTTCTGGGAGGGTCTGTCCGGCCGTATTAAAGATGAACTTGCCGGTCGAGACATTCCAACCTTTCTCGATGACCTAATAACTCTTGCCAATCGAATTGATCTACGGTTCCAGGAGCGCGCTAAAGAGGTCACCCGTGAGAGAAGGTTTCCTCGTCTAGCTCCTTCTTTTCAGAGACCTGTAACTCCTTCCGTTTCTCCTCAGGTACACTCCTCTGAGCCTATGCAAGTCGACCAGACCAAGATGGTCAAAGCCCGTCAGGACTTACGCCGTGCCGAGGGGAGTTGCTTCTAGTGTGGCAGTAAGGAGCACTGGATCCGTACCTGCCCAGAGAGGTCGGGAAACGCCTGTGTCTAGGTTCGCTCGGAGAGGTCCACCTAGACAAAAATAAATCCTCTTCATCTCTGCTGCTGTCAGTCTCAATTCTCCTCGGTGAGAACCGTTATTTCGAACTAGCCCAACTTGATTCTGGAGCAGCCGGGAATCTTGTTTCACAGGCTCTAGTAGAAAAATATCGCATTCCTACCAAACCTCTGGTTGAACCAGTATCTGTTGCTGCTGTGGATGGGGGTCTCCTACCACGTCCCATCCAACTTATCACTGAAGCCATAACCCTGCAGGTGGGAATGTTGCATTCTGAGAGCATCTCGTTTCATGTTCTGCCTGGACTCTCTCACGCTTTCTTACTAGGTCTGCCTTGGCTCCAAAAGCATGCACCCGTGCTCGACTGGCAGACTGGAGATCCTTCGCTGGGGACAGGACTGTCATAAAACGTGTTTGGTTCCTGTTCATCCCGTCCGTCCTTCTCCTACACCAACTAATCTACCAGGGCTCCCGATTCCATATTGGTCATTCACTGATGTCTTTAATAAAAAGGAAGCAGAGACATTACCCCCTCACAGACCGTATGATTGCCCGATCGACCTGCTACCCGGTACTACGCTTCCCCGTGGGCGTATTTACCCATTGTCCGCTGCTGAGACCAGGTCGATGTCCGAATATATCGAGGAGAATTTGGCCAAGGGATTCATCCTGAAATCCACCTCCCCAGCGGGAGCAGGTTTCTTCTTCGTAAAAAAGAAAGACGGCTCTCTCCGTCCCTGTATTGACTACAGAGGCCTAAATTTGATCACGGTGAAGAATAAGTACCCTCTTCCGCTCATTCCAGAATTGTTTGATCGTCTGAGGGGGGCTAGAATCTTCACCAAACTGGATCTTCGTGGGGCATATAACCTGGTCCGTATCCGTCGGGGAGATGAATGGAAGACGGCATTCAACACCCGGGACGACCACTACGAGTATTTGGTGATGCCCTTTGGTCTCTGTAATGCTCCAGCAGTCTTTCAGGAGTTGGTCAATGACATCTTCCGGGACCTTCTCTACTCCTGCGTTGTGGTGTACCTAGACGACATCTTGGTCTTCTCTCCGGATCTCCAGTCTCACCGGAGGGATGTTCGTCAGGTTCTGCTCAGGCTCAGGCAGAATCACCTCTTCGCCAAATATGAGAAGTGCCTCTTTGAGCAGACCTCGCTTCCGTTTTTGGGCTACATCATTTCTCAGACAGGCCTACGAATGGATCCGGAGAAACTGTCTGCCATCGAGAAATGGCCCCGACCGGAGGGGTTGAAGGCCATTCAGCGGTTCCTGGGATTCGCCAATTATTACCGCCTTTTCACTTCTCTTCCCGGACTGCTCCAATCTCCGCGCTCACCCGCAAGGATGCTAATCCCAAACAGTGGACGCCCGAAGCAGAGGAGGCCTTTCTTTCTTTAAAACAGGCCTTCTCTTCCGCTCCAGTGCTGCATCGCCCGGACGGCAACAAGCAGTTCTTCCTGGAGGTGGACGCTTCCTCTTCTGGAGCCGGAGCGGTACTTACTCAAAAATCTTCATCCGGGAGGATGGTATCTTGCGGCTTCTTCTCCAAACTCTTCTCCTCTTCTGAGCGCAATTACTCCATAGGAGACCGAGAGTTATTGGCCATCAAGCTGGCATTGGAGGAGTGGCGTTACCTACTCGAGGGGGCTCTTCATCCGGTAATCATTTACACTGACCACAAAAATCTGGCTTACCTCCAGCATGCCCAGAGACTTAACCCTCGCCAAGCCCGGTGGTCCTTGTTTTTTGCCCGCTTTGATTTTTTCTTACATTTTCGCCCGGCCGACAAGAACATCAAGGCGGACGCCTTGTCCCGGTCCTTCCTGGTGTCGGATCTCGAGGAGGAACCTAAACATATCATCGATCCCGCCAGAGTGATGCAGGTGGCTCCCGTGAGTCTAAATCGTCTCCCTCCTGGTAAGACGTTCGTATCGGTAACCGATCGGGAGAGAATCCTACACTGGAGTCATTCGTCTAAACTAGCTGGCCACGCTGGTCGAAAAAGACCCTCCAGCTCATTACTCGGCATTACTGGTGGCCTACCCTGCACAAGGACGTAATAGACTTTGTTTCTGCCTGTGTCTCCTGTGCCCGCAACAAAGTTCCGAGACACCTGCCTGCCGGCCGTCTTCTTCCGCTTCCTGTACCCGCTGCCCCCTGGCAGCATATAGCCATGGACTTCATAACAGATCTGCCCGTCTCTGCCGGTTGTACGGTCATTTGGGTGGTCGTTGACCGATTTTCCAAGATGGCTCACTTCATTCCCCTGCCAGGGCTTCCGTCTGCACCCGAGTTGGCTAAAGACTTTATCCGCCACATCTTCCGTCTTCATGGTCTGCCTCGTCACATTGTGTCGGATCGTGGGGTACAGTTCACCTCACGTTTCTGGAGAGCCACTTGTAAGTTGCTAGACGTCACCTTGGATTTCTCCTCCGCTTACCACCCGCAGTCCAATGGACAAGTCGAGCGAATCAATCAGAATCTGACCAGTTATCTCCGGCACTTCGTTAATGTCCACCATTCTGACTGGGTGGATCTCCTGCCTTGGGCCGAATTCTCTTACAACAATCACGAGAGCGAATCTTCCTGTCTATCCAGAGACTGCCCCGGTCACTTGTCGTGACCTCCCGCCTGTCTGTCCAGAGACTGCCCCCGTCACTTGCAGTGATTTCCTGTCCGTCTCCCCGGGCGCCACCCGCTCCTTTACAAGGAGAGCCTCCTTGTATAATAAAGCTCAGAGGTTCCGCCTCCCAGACCCGTTACACACAGCCATGCCATTAGTTAACATGACCGCAGCAGTACAGGATGTGCCCACACTTCTTAGGATTCCTCATTGGCTGACTAAAATCACATTGCCTCTCAAAGAATTATGGGAACTTCCGATTCCGGTATACGATATATGGAAAATATCGGAACTAAGTATCGAAAGGCCGATAGAGCTAATATCGGCCGATACCCGATACTTGCGGTATCGGAATGCTCAACACTAATATTCACACATATAGTCTATATATTATACAGTTTACTACTGGTGTTGTATAGATTTATATGTTTACTTTGTCTTTTATATGTTTACTTTGACTCTGTATTAGAAGTTTCATCTGCATTAAACCTACAGATGTAATACCAGAATTGTTTTCCAGATAAATTTCCTATAATTAATTAAATGGGAGAAATGCCAGGAATTTAGCTCATGAGCATCTCAGCAATGTTTTTTGATTGACAGTCAGTCTAATTCTGCTTGCATGACTCCGATTTCTGTCCAGGACACAGAGCCAGAGGTTAGTCATCGGTATATCGTGCCTTGCTAATATCAGGCTATTTTTAATCCACAGGTTTGAAGAAATCACATTCTGTACTGGGGTACATTTGCGTTCTTGGAGAAAAAACGCTGCGTTATTTGTAAGAGTTGAGGATTCATCTCCATTATATGTTCAGAATAAGATCTGCTGCTTGTAACAGCAATGTATTAGATATAGTTAAAAAAATATAAAAAAATAGACACAAGATATTCAAGGCTGAAGAGCATGACAGTGAATAATCAACATTATACATGTGTACAATTGATAAAAAGTAGTGACAACCATACATATATACATACAGGTGCTTCTCACAAAATTAGAATATCATCAAAAAGTTAATTTATCTCTGTTCTTCAATTCAAAAAGTGAAACTCATATATTATATAGAGTCATTACTAACAGAGTGATCTATTTCACGTGTTTATTTCTGTTAATGTTGATGATTATGGCTTACAGCCAAGGAAAACCCAAAAGTCATTATCTCAGTAAATTAGAATAATTAACAAAAATCACCTGCAAAGGCTTCCTATTTAAAAAGGTTCCTTAGTCTGTTTCAATAGGCTCCACAATCATGGGGAAGACTGCTGACTTGACAGATGTCCAGAAGGCAGTCATTGACACACTCCACAAGGAGGGTAAGCCACAAAAGGTCATTGCTAAGGAAGCTGGCTGTTCACAGAGTGCTGTATCCAAGCATATTAATGGAAAGATGAGTGGAAGGAAAAAGTGTGGTAGAAAAAGGTGCACAAGCAACCAGAATAACAACAGCCTTAAAAGGATTGTTATGAATAGGCCATTAAAATATTTGGGGAGATTCAAAAGGAGTGGACTGCTGCCGGAGATATTGCTTCAAAAGCCACCACACACATCTATGACTCCCATAGATAACCTAATATAAGCATACAGCGGCAGAGGGAGTTCTCATCCGACACTGTAAGAACCACAACCAACAGCAATGTTAATAACTGGAGGATGTGTGGAATGTGACCAAAATACAATGTGGGTTTATACATAAAGTCACCAGTGAATAGGGCATGCAAAGAAAAGCAGGGTGTCATATTGCATGATTTGGGAATCATTCAGTATTGTATTGTTATCTTTGTGCTGATCTTTGATTGCTATGTAACGAGGTTTGCCCCTTTTAGAAGTCTGTCCTCTGCTTGTAGCTCTGATGTCAGTAACCCCTCCCTTCTTCTTCCTCATTCTGTATGTCAGCCATCTTAAGAAGCTCATGTGTCTGCATCTCTGGTTCATAATAACTTCTCATTTCCTACTTTAATTGTGCACAACTACAAGAATTCAGCTGGAAAATAAACCATCTTCTGGAAACTTTACACTCGCCTCTGCAGTCTAGTCCAACTATCTGATGAAATCACTTAGTGAATAATGGTACTTAGAGTGCCACAGAAATAGTCTCTCAAGTGCCCACTCACTCAGCCTAGTTATGCAGTCAGAATATAGAGAGCATGTATGGTTGTCCTGAAGAAGGAGTCTGAAACATGTTCACAATAAACCAGCATATTATATCCAATTGTGGATGTCATCTTTCCAGTAAGAACAGAATACTTCCATTGCCCTGGCAACTTTTTCAAAAATACAGGGAGTGGTACTCATAAGCCCTATAGCGTGCAAGAACGTCAGCAGGTAAGTAGTTGGATCGCCCGCCAGGGCAGTGGGGATACTCGGTACAAGGCCGATTCTTAAAGGGGAAGTGTCACAGTAGCAATGACCCGATCCGTGGCCCTGGGCATCCAGTTAAAGGGGATATGATGAAAAGGGTTAATAAAGAGTTTGTAATAAAGTGTTTGTGATGCCACCTGTAGTACTCGGCAATAAAGATGTTAGCTGACGCTCCAGATTCAGTCCACTTGGACAGTTGTTGATGCAGCAGTGTTGGTTCAGCTCTCCACAGGCAGAGTTATGTCCCAGGGCAGTTAGGAAGTTAGGATGTTAAAGATAATGTTGGAGGTGCAGGGCAGGTGACGCAGGAAAGATTCAGAAGACACAGCAGAGTACAGTTTCCTTTACCTTTTACTGAGCAATGCAGGTACAGTCCGGGGCTCAGGTTACAGATGGTTCTGGAGTCGGTCAGCGTGAAAGCAAATTGGTACTCTCCTTATTCAGGTGGGTTGTGAGGCCTCCTTTCTAGTGCTATTCTCTGAGGTACCTGCTGCTGTAAACTCTATTCAAGTTCCTCTCTCTGCTACTTAGGTAGAACTACACTCGCATGTCAGTCAGCTGTAGCCTACTTCAGTGATCACTCCTGTCTTGCATCTTCAGCTCACACGTACTGCTGTGTCGTCGAGTATCATTTGGGGACAGAGGATCTGTGGTCTTCTGCCCTCCGGATTCTGCTGCTGGGGCTTTAGTACCCACACAGCCCCAGGCTCCTTGGCCCAGTCTCTGGCGCTAAAGCCTGGGGTGAGCTCAACTATAGCTCTTTTCCCCAGGACCTCTCCACACGTCCTCTCTCAACCTCATTCAGGCTCTAACTCACTACTAACTTCCTGCTTCTGACCAGAGAGAGCAGCCTTCCAGAAGCCGGGTTAGCGCTCCCCCTGCTGTCCTGGAGCAGGAACGGTGTTGTATGCTGAAACTACCTGTTAAGAGGATCCCTTCTTTGCTTCCAGGCATGACATCACTCCCCCCTGGAGGGAGGCAAGGCCATTGTGGCAACCGGACTCCTGGGGTGCCACATTCCCCCCTAGTACAATTCAGTACTCCCAGACAGAGGAAACATAAAATAAATAAAACATAACTATTTACAAGATTTTAACAACAGATATATACATTTTGTCGAAGTCCTGAAATGGGGTGTCCTTTTCACCTAACAAAGTACAATATGAGGGAACCCGTCTCAAACCCCCAAAGTAGGCCCTGGGCGTGACTACAGAGCATTAGTGGTCACCAAGTTGGACTATTTTTTCAGTCACGCCAGACGTTTTTTGTTCTGTAGCCACCGGTGCGAACTATTTATAATCATTGTCCTGGTCACTATGAGTCCAGTGACCCAATCGTCCATATAATCAAGAAAACAAGAATGGTCAAAAGTTCATTCAGTAAGTCTCTGTAGGCTCATATGCTTAATGGTTGCAATCATAAACATTATTAACTTATTTACAGTACTAGTACAGTGGCATTTTAGTCCTTATATCTGGCTGAGACCTGACTTCTAGTACTACGGGTAGATTTACGCAGTACAGGTGCCTGTAATGATCTAGCCTGGTCTAATGTGTGTATTGGTAAGCTGGGCAGTAGGAGTCTGCGACTTCTTAGACTCACCGTGGGACTGACAGATTCACCGCTAGTAGGGGGCAGATTTTTGCGTTCCACTGCAGATGTGGATTCTGTTACTTGAGCTTGCAGATCTTCAGGCTGCTTTTGAATTGCTTCTCTTTCTGGCACTTCCAGCTGGGGAAAGGTTAATACAGGCACGACTATGGCTTGGTTCACTCTTGTCCAATTTGAAGGGAACTCCTGGAGTACAGTGCTGATCTTTGCTTCTTCTTTTACTGGCTGAAGAATGTCCTTACCTCTAATCTTTAACTTCAGTTGGTCAGGGCATGGTTTCACATGATCCCTCGATACTGCTGCAGAGTTTTCTCCTCCATTTTTGCTGATGAGGCACACCTTAGTGTTATTGAAGTCTGAAGGTAAAACAACGTAGGGCTCAGCCTCCCATTGGTCATCAAGTTTATAAAGTCGTCTTTTTCTTTTAGTACCTGCTCTCCAGGTGACAAGGGAACTGCAAGGGCATGCTGATTGTAATTTCTTTCTTGATTTTGTCTTGCTTGGGCTAGACTCTTCTCTACACATTCTTGCACTTTGCGGTACTGCTGCTGCCGCTCTGTATCCCAATCTGCATCTGGTGATGTTACTTCAGGTGTTAAGACTCCTATGTTCAAGTCAATGGGTAACTTGCCAGGTCTTGCTCTCATCAAGTTGGCTGGAGTACAGTTGGTGGAGTTTACAGGGATATGATCTACCAGATCTGGCAACTTCTCTGGCCACAGGTTTCTCTCTTCCAAGGGCAAGGTCTTCAATAGGTCAATTACCACTTGGTTCATTTTCTCACACATGCCATTTGTCTGTGGATGGTACGCCGTCGTCCTGATTTTCTTGCAGCCGTACAAGTTACAGAACTCCTAGCCTGAATGTCTTGGGGTCAGCTTCTCTTGGTCCAAAGCTACCAATTCAAGCGGCTGTTTGGTGATTATTGGCTGTAACAGGGCTCGCTGGCTGTTCCGGTCCTTTCCTGCGCAGGTTGCATGGTCCAAATTCCAGGCACCAATCTTCAATGGCCTTCCTCATACCAACCCAGAAGAATCTCTCGCGAAGTAGGACCTCCAACTTCTTCCATCTGAAGTGTCCTGCTCCTTTTTTTTTTTTTTGTTCCCCCCCCTCCCTTTATTTCGGCGTTGACACTCCTCTGACACAGTTTTCCCTCGCGATGAATGCCCCCCTTTTTTTCCTTTTCCACAACTGTTGGGTTCTGTGGGCATTGGACGGGGCGCGAGTCAGTTTGCGTAAGTAGCTCTTTATCAGGCAGACTGCTGGGTTGCTACCCGCTCTCTGCCCACTCATGGGGGCAAGTGTTTAATGTGGCCCTTTCCTATTTAGCCTTGTTTTTCACCCTTGGGTGCTTTGGCCCGCAAAATGGCCGGTGAAAGGCAGGTAACTCGATTTCTTCAAGTGCTGCCGGATCTTTTCTTTTTCCCCATCTGGTAAGTTGGGCATTCTGGACAGCCCCATCAGCATTGGTGATCTTATGCCCCACTCGGTACTTGATGGTAAACTCATAGTTGGGCAGCCAGGCCATCCATCGCTGCTCCAGCGCACCTAGCTTTGCAATTTCCAAGTGAGTAAGCAGATTGTTGTTCGTGAAGATGGTAAACTTTGCCGCAGCTAGGTAATGTTTGAATCGCTCGTCACAGCCCAACTATGGTGAGGAACTCCAGCTTAAAGGAGCTGTAGTTGTCAGGGTTCCTTTCAGTGAAACAAAGTTTCCTGCTGGCGTAGGAGATTACTCTTTCTTTGCCTTTCTATACCTGTGACAGTACTGTTCCCAGTCCATGTTGCTGGCATCAGTATAGAGGATGAATGTTTGGTCATAGTCTGGTAGGCCAGAACTTCATCCCCGGTGGAGCCAACTTCAACCGAGTGAAGGATCTTTCCTGTTCGTCATTCCAGTCAAACGTAGGACTCTTCTTCCTGCCTTTTGGGCTGGCCCACGGGGAAGGTTTTGCAGGGGTGCGGCTATTTCAGTGAAGCCCTTGATGAACCTTCGGTAGTAGCCTACCAACCCGAGGAACTGACATATTTCATGAATGTTGCTGGGCCTCTGCCAATCCCGGATAACAGTGACTTTGTCCGGGTCTGGTGCCACGCCTTCCGCGCTCACTACGTGGCCTAGGTACTGCACCTTGGGCTTCAGGGGGAGGCATTTGGACGGTTTCACTTTCAGCCCAAAGTTAGACAGGGCCTCGTAACCTTGACCAGGTGCTCAAATGGTTTCATAGGTCTTGGAGAAGACAATTACATAATTTGGGTACAACAGAACTGTTCTCAAAGTTCTTGTGTCCAAGGCACACTTCATCAACCTCTGGAACGTTCAGGCACGTTGCAAAGCCCGAATGGCATGTAGTTGAAATGTGAGAGGCCCATTGGTGTTGCGAAGGTGGTCTTCTCTTTGTACGCCTTTGCCACAGGAACCGGCCAATACCCACTGGTGAGATCTAAGGTAGAGAAAAAGTTAACGGTTCTCAGTGCAGCTAGTGATTCCTCTATCCTAGGTAACAGATAGGAGTCCTTGTGGGTATTGCTGTTAATTCACCTGTAGTCAACACACATCCTCATTGTACCTTCTTTCTTTATAATGAGGACTAACGGAGTTGCCCAGGGCTGCAACTGTCTCTGATCACCCCAGCCTCCTTCATCTCCTGTAACATACCCTTAGCACATTGGTAGTGAGCTGGGGTACAGGCTGGTACCTTTCTTTAATGGGCGGATGATTTCCAGTGGGGATATGATGTTGGACCCCTTTTACCTGCCCAAAGTCTAAAGGGTGTTTGCTGAATACCTGTTCAAACTCTTGGACTACTCGGAAAAACCCCATTCTTTTGGTGGGAAGGGTGGAGTCAGTGCCTACGTGCAGCTGCTGACACCAGTCCTCCAGCTGTTTTGCAGAGCCATGGTCCTCCGCCTGGACGGACAAACCAAGGGTTCTGCAGTCTGAATTGCGTTGTGATTGACAGTGAACAGCTTAGCAACGGTGCATAACGAGGTAGTTTGGCCTCCTCCTCCTCCCCACAATTTAAAGGGGAGTCTGTCACCCCATTTTTGGACTATGGATGTGACCACCGCCATCAGGGTTTATCTACAGCATTCTGTAATGCTGTTGATAAGCCCCCCCGATCTCACCTGAAAGTGAAGAAAACTAGTTAGATTATACTCCCCCCAAGGGGCGGTCCGCCGTCCGGTCTGGTCCGATGGGCATCGCGGTCCGGTTTGGGGGCCTCCCATCTTCTAGCGAAGCCGGCCTCTTCTTTGCGTCCTGTCGCGGCTCCTGCATAGGCGCACTGATCTGCCCTGATGAGGGCAGAGCAGATACTGCAGTGCGCAGGCACTGGACCTCTCTGACCTTTCCCAGGGTCCGAGCACACCCTCTCCTCTGATAAGCAGCTAATTGTTAATAGACAATGTGTCTCCCGCGGCGGTCTAAGAGAGATGCTGGTTGCAGCAAAGAAGACATAAGGAACTGTTTCCGCGATCCACAGCCTTAAA
The DNA here is from genome assembly GCA_033576555.1 of Oophaga sylvatica. Classification (NCBI taxonomy): domain Eukaryota; kingdom Metazoa; phylum Chordata; class Amphibia; order Anura; family Dendrobatidae; genus Oophaga; species Oophaga sylvatica. The sequence goes on from JARQOD010000005.1 coordinate 74,420,356, forward strand.
GACGCCACCGGGGGGCACAACATACGGAGTACCGTTGGTTGTTACGTTCGTGAGACGTTACCCTACCTACTCAAAGGGAAGGGGAGTGCAGGACGCTCCCCCTCCGATCCCTTTTGTTAATTTATCTAAGTAAAGAGTTTTTATGGTTAATGTGTGCCTCAATGTAAATATGTACATATGTATATTAAAGTGTTCATATTGCCGGACCGCAATGGTTAAAGGGAAGGGGAATGAAAGGGGTTCTAGGGTATTAACCCTTTAAGGTTGCATTCCCTTTAAGTGTGTTACTTGGTGAATATATGCTTTGTAAATTGCTATGTAAGTATAAATGCGGGGGACTAGTGACAGGTAGTCAGTGCATCCTTGGGGTCACTAGAGGAGGGCACCTGGGAGAATAGTGTACATAGTTTGGGTTAATGTTGTCTGCGAGGGATCACTAATGGGGGGCACGTTAGAGATCTTGTTAGGAAGTTATAAAGTATGTCAGTACAGTATTCAGGGTTGGCCACTAGATGGGGGCAGTTAGCACATCCGTACTGTTAGGGATGTAGTTAGGGACTTGTTGCTAGGGAAGGATTGCCTCCATGCGGGAATCTGACAGTAAGCCCTCCTCTTAGCGGGGACAGTCGGGGGTGGACCTTGCGGTGTGAGGACGTCCGTTCCTGGGCCCTAAACATTGGGTAAAGAGAATAGGGGACCAGCAACCCTTTAGAAAAAGATGTTGTAAATAGACGCTGTGGTGTGGACCCAGAGAGGTGGGTTTACGCAGCAGGAGTCCAGTGGAGAGCCACTGTGAGAAACTCAGCAGAGGAGGTCGTGCTGAAGCGTGGAAGCGAGTGGGCCATCAGAAGTATCCGGGCAGGATAACCAGAGAGGGGTGGACGACCTAGTAAATGTGTCTTTCTTATGCTGGATTGAAGTGTCTCCAGGGGAAGCAGTTTGAAGTGCGTTTTCACCGGGCTCTTCATCCCGTCAATACTTTGTGGTCCTTTTCTGGTGTGGCAGCGGAGAAGACGCAGCTGTGTGAAGAATGATTGCTGGTATCGTGTAACAGTTTGTTATGGTGTCTTGGATGTGCTGTGCCCAGGGGAAAAATAAAGCAGAACTGTTTGACGTGTTTTGGACTCTGTCTAATTGCTCTGTATGCTACCTCCCGGGGAGGGAACAACCCTAGAACAATAGACACTACAGATGTAAAACACCACACAGCTTCCTGTGCCGTCCCTTTACAAAGTACATAGAAACTGTGGTGTGGGTTGGGTTAGCTTTTCTGAGCTCTGCTATATGCTACATCTAAGAACTCTGATTGTGTCAAACTGCTGCATCCTTAAACTAAGCGATATAATGGCTTGAATCAGTATCTCTTCCTATATTATGCTGCTTTCAGATGAGGTAACCTGATGACAGATTCACTTTAAGTGCCGTTCCAATTCAAGGTTAGAAATGTTGAGAAAAAACCTCAGTCACATATTTTAAGATTTACCTCAAAGAAGTTTGTCAAAGTTAACTAATGGAAAATATGACCTAGCCAACAGTGAATTTTGCAAACAGGCAGTTTCCATGTCGAAAGTAAAACCTGCAGGGTAACATAGCTGAAATTAATGGTTCCTTTTTATGATATGGGAATGGTGACATTTTAGGAGGCCATTTCTGCACTTCATGAAAGTTTCCTACAGGGAGATTGTCTTCTCTCTGGCTGCAAATTTTTGTGTTGCACAATTTACTTTTCTTTGTGTTGTGTTTAATTAAGTCATAAGACAGCCCTTCTAGAAACTTCTATGTTAGTAATAATAATCTTTATTTTATATAGCGCCAACATATTCCGCAGCGCTTTACAATTCACACTTTATATACAACAGTCATAGCAAAGTTAACGATAATACAATAATCAATGCAAAGATAAAGACGACTCTACTCGTAAGCGCTTATGACACGCACCACACTGAGGTGGATACCAGGTATGGGGTACTCGGAGCCGAGCCCATTGATTTCTATGGGAGATGTCACTGGCAGCGGGACTCGTTCCGTGGCCCTGGCGGTATGCAATGGGGGATATTTACAGGGGATTTATAAGGATAGGTAGTTCGTGACGCCACCTGTGGTATTGATCAATTGGACCAGCGCTGCTATAAGGATCTTCACAGGGGATGTTATGGGAGCAGCTGGGTGGTAAGTCTCCACAGGTGAGATGGGTCCCTGGAAGTCTATGGTGACGATGCGGGGTGTTAGTAAAGAATTCAGTCACACACAATGCAGCTTCTCTCCATACCTTTACTTGCAGATGTTTTCAGGCAGGTCCGGGGAGCTGGTCGGGGTGGAGAATGCACATTCAGGATAACCGCTGAGCAGGTTAGAGGCCTCCTTTACTCATATGTATGTGAGTCAAACTTGCATGGAGCAAAGTTAACTCTGTAATCTCCAGTTTTCTCAATAGCTGCAAGCCGGCTGACATTTGTGGTGGAGCCTTTTGGTTGGTGAGAACAGAGTCCCTCTATGCAGGGCCCTGCTAAAAGTCCTTGTTCCCCTGACTCCGTTTACGTATCAGCGCTTAGGGCTACCTTCTGCGACCTGTAGTCCAGAAAGCCTCCGGTTTCTTGTTACTAGGCGTGAAGCGCTGGCAACGCTTCGGACCCCGGTGTCGGTGAATTAGTGCAGGTAATCTGGTACTGAAGCACTTCTCTGTCCTTCTCCACTGCGCCCTTCGCCCTGCTCTCGCTTTAACATAAGCCTTGTAGCTTTGATGGAAATGTCAGCTTTCTCCAGAGCTCACTGATCAGCTCTCGTATCCTCCAAGTCCAGACTGGACTGACATGAACTACACTGTCCTAAGACAGGAAGCTGACTGACTGAACTCTCTGCTGATCTGAGCTGTCCGAAGACAGGAAACGATGAACTGAGCTCTTCTCAGACAGGAAACTTGAAGAGCTCTGCTAGTGTCACTACCTCTTATACCCTGGTGGGTGTGTCTTGAAAGTGTGAGTGACGTGAATGGATATCAAGCTTTTGCGTTACCTTCCTGTGCATTTTCCTGGATTATGTGTGCCTGACATAGCTGGGCACACACTTACAATCTGCAATGAGGTGGGGGTGGGGCAAAGTACAGGTGCTCATTTACAAGATGGTGGCCATCTTGATGGAATGGGGGTAGATAAAAGGCTGGAGGAGTGGTCACCAGCGAATATTTGTAGTGCTTTTTGGAGCGGTGGAGTTTGATGGAGGATTATGATCAGAGATGTATAGAATGGGACTAAATATAAAAAGACTTTGATTAGAGAACGTTATAGACTGCCCTAAACGGATGTGTTTTTAGGGAGCGCCTAAAATTGTGTAAGTGTAGCTAGTCCTAATTTCTTGAGGTAGAGCATTCCAGAGTATTGGTGCAAGTCGGAGAAGTCTTGGAGCCGGGAGTTGGGGTACGGATTAGTGCGGATGTTGTCAAAGGTCGTTTGCGGAGTGTAAAATGTCGCACCGCCTTGTGAGATGCAGTGCCTAGTATCTCGGAGGATTGTTCGTCCGGTGACTCCGTGGCTCTAACAATCCCTAGGTTAGGTGGCAATTATAAAGGGGGAGATGACTGATATATAGACTGTGAGATTGTTGATGCCCCCAAGGTGTGAGGCCGCGGACAAAGAATCATACACCCGGGGTCCTGTGCAAACTTGAAAGTTGAACTTTACTGAAGATTGGTAACAATTCTTATATTTTTCCAACATAAAAAGTATGGGTGCAGATTAATTTTTTTACACATTTCGTATGTCAAAGCCTTTTTTCGGTCCCAGCCTTGGGAGGATGGCAGTAAATTTCCATTAGACTAACTGTGCTGCGGGTAGGGGAAGATCAACCGACCTTAATCGGATCAAAGTATCCGGAAAATCTATGTGCAGTCCTGCAGTCTCAGCACTTGTCGCTGGCAAACGCAGGGGGACTCTGAATCGGGTGCTATTTGTACTTCCCGCTGGTCCCAAACTAGGGCCCCAATTTTCTACCTCTCACCACGGGAACGCTCGTCACTCCACCGTTTTCAGTCTCACACCCCCCCAACTGCCACTTGTTTCAAATCAGAAAAACAAGTTGCAATGCCAAACTAAGGCAGAAGAGGGCAGCATAGTACTACTAGTTGTAATACCAACACAAGGCAGGAGAGGGCAGCATAAAATTAAATAATTTACCACCTCCCAAGGCAAAACAAGGAGCCGGTGTCACAATTGTAATCATGTAAGGGATAGAGAACACACTTACCATATGACATATAACATACATTAATAATGGTTTTTTCTGGTCACTACATAACGAGCAGACAGGCTGATAAGCTGAAATGAGGGAGGAGATGAAGGAGGGTGCCGCACTGTGGAGAGCTTTGTGGGTGAGAACAAGCAGTTTAAATTGGATCCTGTAGAGCCGACATTTCCGAGTACCGACTAGCCAGATAGATGATCCTGGCTGCTGCATTAAGGATGGACTGGAGAGGGGAAAGTCGAGTGAGGGGGAGGACAATTAATAGAGTTACAGTAGTCAAGGTGGGAGTGGATCAGGGCAACAGAGAGGGTTTTTGTTGTTTCCATGGTGAGAAAGGGGCTGATTCTAGAGATGTTCTTCCTTTGTAACTAAAATTTTACTTTTACACCAATTTCAGGTGGCTAAATTTCATGGTCTATACATGACCCCACATTCCCAGACTGTCAGGGGCATCTCCAAACCTGAACTTACTCCCTAATGTTTTCTTATGAAGCTGTAAATTTGGATCAGGAGACAAAACACCATTGCGGGCCATATACAGACCTTGACATACAGCTGTCTAAAGCTGGCGTAAAAGTAACATTTTCAGTGGGGTAGGGTAGGAGAGTGAAAAGTTAAAATGGAAGCAGCATAAAAGTTTTCAGAAACGCTGTTTTGTGACTGCATTAAACACAACAATATAACTGAACCTAAATCAATAGTGCAGGCAACTATAAGAAACTTTGTAATTTAGCTTATCAGAAAAATGTGCTTCTTACTCACTTATGAGCCACTTCTGTTCCTCGCCCTGCCAAATCTGTCTTGCTCAGGAAAGATGGACCACAAGCACGAGCTTGATTCACATCCACACATCTCAGTACTGCAATAGATTGTCCTCCATACTGGTGCTGCTTGTCTTTGTGTGCTAAAAAATGGTGTACAATAATAAATTATATTGTGGTACCGTGTTAGCCAGAAAAATCGATGTGAATACTTCTCCGTCCAATTAGCCAATAAAGGTATCACTTTAAGAATGCTCTTGTCATAATTGGACGGAGAAGTATTCACATGTGCTAAAAAATGAATGAAGAGCAGGAATTCATCCCTGTGCTGTATATAGTGGACATTATAGTAGCTAGTGTCCTCCCACCAGGTGAGAGTCAAAATAGTAACTGAAGAGTCTGTAGAGAGGAAAACTACTGAAAATGAAAGATACAAGTCATATAGTATTATTCCTCATGTACTCACAGATTGATCTGAAAAATTACTTGAAAGTACAGTTATCCAATAAGACCTTTATTCAATATCTGTATAAAAGGAAAGGAAATGTGTCGTCTTTAACTTTAGCCCTTTTTAGAGATCATTTCAACTTCAACTTGCTTAACTGTTCACAATAACAGTAATTTTGATCTGGAGTCCCCAAACTTTTACATGCCACTGTATGCAGATTTCAGTATCTACCTTCTAAACTGGATTAGAATCAATAGGGAATGATCCAAATGAAGTTGTGCTATCAATACATATAAAACCGTCCGAGACACCTGGTCACTCCACGTGGGGAGGGATATGCCCAGAAGAAGCACAAAAAAGTGATGATCCGGCTAGGGGCCCTGTTATACATCTAAAGTTAAAGCAATGATGATGTGCTTACAAAAAGTTCATCAGAAAGTTTTTAGAATGCATATATTCATGAACAGACCAATTCATCGATTATAAAGTGCATGTGCAAAAAGGGTATATTTACTGAATATAGGCAGACAAAACGATGCTAGAAATTCAGGAGCTGAATACAAATTCCCTTGTAAAGTATAGTGCTTCTGATTAGCAGAAACAGGTGGGAGGTGAAATAGTCAGGCCCTGTGCTAAAACATAGCATTGGATGAACTGAGTAGTGGAGATAAGATAAATGCCATCAACACTGATTGTGGGTACAAATAAGCATGGGCTAAATAAGATGCAGGGTCCATGCCGCGTCCCTCAACCCCGACGCGCGTTTCGTCCAAACTTCACGCCCCTTGAAGAAGTGTAGTAATTTCTCTATCTCCTCTGCTGCAAGCGTCGGCGTATATCACACCGCACTTGGGTGGCATCCAAGTGCTGTGCGTTGTGTCACTCGCACCCGTAGACTTATATGGGTACGAGTAAACCGAGACTCGGCCGAGTCTCGCTGCCAATCGCAGCATGCTGTAATTGTTCCTGCATGCCGATTCGGCATGATAAAATAATCGCAGATGTGAGTTGCCCTACAGAGTAACACAGGGCCGAGTGATATGCGATGTTTTATTCCATAGCAATCAGTCGTGTTGTACGGTAGTGTGACTCTACCCTTATACTTTTCCTCTGATTGTTCCTCTCCTGGTTTTGGCTTACAGATACTTAGATTATAAACTCATCAAATACTGAGAGAATTATCAAAAAATCCGCTAAATGGTGAATACTGATATTTGTAAAATTTGAGTAGAATTCAATGCGACTCGAATAAATTTGCTCATCTCTATTCATCAATGAATAATTTCCGGACAACCCCATTAATAAAAAGTTCTGTGCACACCTATGACATGCAATGATAAGGTAACATTACCCTTTTTATATAATCTAGATTATATTTTCGGATTTTAGGATTAGCCGTTGCATCATTTGAAATTCCAAAACCTGCATAATAGTTTCACTGATGTATAGTTGTGACATCCCATATCTCGGCTGCGAGAGGAGTCATTCTCTGTAAAAAAGAGATCATTACCAAAATTAATCCCAGGAATCTCTCTGATTACCTGTCAGACACAAATATCTCCCTGATTTGACGGATTGTTCTTTCCCTCGCTGTACCATTAGTAAGTTATTGTTATGATTAATGGTAGCAAACATTCCTGAAATATTTCCATGACTTCCCACTACCATTAATAACGCCATAATCACCCGTCTTGGTGAGCAGTGTCATTCTCGGAGTGAACACATTGACCTGGATCGCTGTTATTCAGTTTGCAGGAATGGATTTTTCTCTGGCCTGACCGCTATGAGAAAGGTGCTGATTCCAGGCCCAGGTATTTCAGCTTTGGGCTGGGCTCGGCTTTATTAAGCTGGCCTGGGACATTGTTAAAATGCAACACATTCCTTCACTGGATTCTTTTATTGCTTCTGCAAACATGATAGCCGAGCAAGTATGCTAACCTATTCACATATCCCTGGCCTCCTAAAGACCTATTCCAGGAGGCCCCCATACAAGGCCTTGCGGAGGTCGCTGGGTAAAATATTGTGTGGAGGGCCCCTTCTCCAATTCTTTTAGGAGGAAGGACACAAGAATAACTTACAGAAAAAACAAGACTGCGAAAAAATCATGCAAAAAAAACAAACAGTAGGACAATACTAACAAAAAAGCAAAAACTAATAGAAAAACTGGGCAGTTTTCTCGCATGCAAAGAAAAAAAAAAAAAAACCTGATGGAGGGTTCTCCAGCTTCTAGCAACTGGACAGTGAAAAATGGACAGCACTAGGATGCCATCAGAGTACTGCCCAACCTTTAGGCTAGCGTCACACGACCGTTTTTCGCTCATCCAGCAAAATTAGACCGATTATGCTAATCACACTCTGATCAGACTGCGCTCCAATTTTCTCAGAGGTGGAGAAAGCAAAAAAAAAAAAAGTTTCTCCACCTTCTCTATGATGTCAGTCCGTGAAAATCGGACCACATACAGATATCACCTGAGGGCGATCTGTTTTTGGAGGACGAGTATCATCTTGGAAGCACATTGTGCATGCTGCGTTTTTTTTATTCTGTGGACCAACTCAGTCTGAGTGAAAAATCGGACATATGCACGGCCTTATAGAATAACATGGCGATGGGCAGTATCCATGAAAACCACAGATAGCACTCCTCTGATTTTTATGGTCATCTGCACGAGCCCAATCATGTACCCAGAGACTTGCATTGTCGAGTTTGACACATAATGTCTGAATTTTTTTTTTATGTCCTCGGTTCCCAAAAAACCCAGACATGTGAGCATCACCATGTACCACCATCCGTGCGTGTTCTATCTGTGAAAAACACAGAGGATCATTTATACGGATGTCTGAATGAGGCTGAGGGTATGTGAGTTTTTTGAAGTAGTGAAAATCGAGTTTTTCAAACAGAAACTTCTTCAGGAAACGATGAGTGGCACTTCATCTGCGTATTTTAGCCCTAAAGTGTTTTTTCTTCTTAGTATTTTGTTAACATTTCCTGAAGTGTTTTGTTAACTTTTCTTCTTTTTATTTCACTTTTTGATGTGGGTCATGCTGCCGAAAGCAAAGATCCTTTTGCCAATAATGGAGTAACGGTTTTTATTCCACGATGGGTTTCGACACCGGCCTGGTGTACCAATTGGTTTTTACACTTGAGAAAGTCATCGCTCCAGTGTCAAGAATAAAAAACATTACTCCATTATTGGCAGCAGGACCTTTATTTTTGGTCAAACACTTTTTTGAGGCATGTGGAGATACAATATGGCTGCATAGACCTATGTGGGTGCTGCATTACGTTTGTGAATGAGCCCTAAAGAATGTAGGCAGAGTAAAGTAAGCAAGGTAACTTTTTTCCAAGAGCATTTTCTTCATATTGACAGGTATATCTGCACAGTGTTACTCACACACAGCTCAGAAGGGATTCAGGTATATAAAAGCATGTATAAATACCAATATGATTATGTAGGACCTGGAGTGTTGCACCTTCAGAGCTTTCACAATCTTCATGAAAAAAGTATGTAAGCGGAGAGATGCTGAGCGCTTTACTGCCCCGGTTTGCATGCTGTTGCTCATCACTTGTGCATTCCGGAGGTGTGGGAAAATTTTGTGTAAAGTACATTTAACAAGCTTGGGCGTATATCCCAAGTAACCTGGAATCCAAGCAGCTATAAGGATTGGGAGGCGGCTCCTCCCGTGCTCCTTATATAATAAGGCACTACTTGGATTGTGTCGCTTCTTATGTCATGATATCTTTGTTACTTCATCATCCTAGGCTATGAACTTTTAACACGCTGGAGAGTCCAGCCTCTCCTTGGCATGCTAATGACTACCTCTAAATTGCAGGTTTCATTTTATTAATGTCTTTATAGTAAATGGTCTGTTTAAGTGACATTATGACACTATTTCATTTGCATAAGTCAATATAATTAACATGGGTTCCTATAATACATGCCAGAGCTAATATAAGGCTAAGTGCCGACGAGCATATTTTTTTGCCATGCAAGGAAATCGGATACCCTTTACATTGTTTTGGATGGTGACGTTCTTATCTTTTGTATCCTCATCATCCCCTTTTAAATATTCGTCTACTTTTTAATTATGAACTAATAAAATTAATATTTTACAATCATTATGAACAGTACTCCAGTACTATTTTTTGTAGGCTCCATAGAAAACATGCTGCCATGCTCAGGTCAGGAGAGCCAATGGCCAGTCCGAGAATTTCGCTCACATTGGCGTATTATACGGAGGAATGCACTTCAGAAAGCATCACATTGCACTCTGACCAATGTTATTAAAAGAGTCACTGCTCATATTTGAGTTTTTTCTCAACTCGAATTGGCGTGTGCCATCCAATTTTTACTCACACATCTCAAAGTAAACCTGACATTTCATCAGTCAAGTACAGTAAAATCACAGCCCGAACCATCAGAATAGAATAGATAGATATATAGAATAGATATGTAGAATTGATTAGATGCCATGAGGAAATTTAATGTCACAAGCCCCCTACATATAATAAACTAGCACACTTTGGTGCCTTTCATGTGGCACTAAAGGGTGACGTGGGGTCCCTCTATTTTTATTAACCAGATAAGGGAAAGCAGACAGCTGAAGGCTCATATTATCGAGCTAGCAAGGACAGATAACCAGCCTATTCATAATAGCTCACAGCTGTCTGCTTTGCCTTTGCTGGTTATCAAATTGCAAACAGAAGAAAAATGATCATATAGCTCAAAAGTTATATAAAGGTATGAATCTTTATTAATATACAAAAAAATAATATGAACAAATGAACAGGGGGAGGGAGAATTGCACAAAGTGCTTGAATACAGTATACAGAACAGGGGCGGGGGTGTGCTGATATAATGGTCAATGGGAATACTCTTAATTACAATTGGTCTATAGCCATATTAGATAGAAAATCATCCAGACCATATGCCCCAAAATATAAACCCCATAGTTTGGTGTTAGGAGGATATATAACACATGTTACACAAGAATAATACCTCAGGGAGATGGAAAAATGTATACAACAATAATGGTAAAACAAGAGAATGCATACCTCAGTAAAGCACATTGGAAAAGGATGGCAGAAGGGGCCCAGCGCACGGACATCAACCCCGACACGCGTTTCGGCAGCAGGGGTGAACCTAGCCTCTCTGCTGCCTGAGGCCAACTGCAAAATGGCGCCCCCCATAGTAAAATCAGTACAAATAAATCTGGTTTACTCTTTACTAGCCTAACCTGACTCACATGTAAAATACATACACTTAAATAGGAATATATTTGAAACATCGATCTTTACACTTGTCTTCAGGGGCTCAATGCCGCCTGAGGCGAAGTGATCAACTTGTTTCATTTTACGTGCACTCCTGGCTGGGGAACAGTGCTTACTGTAGCGCTTCTTCCCCGGCAGCCGTCAGTGTGGTGCTAATGCGGCACACAGTTGCAACACGTATTACACACACGGACACGGATATCTCCACTAACGGTTTTTTCCGGTACCGGAAATATAAGGATGTGTGAAACCAGCCTAAAGCCACATTTACACGTTCAGTATTTGGTCAGTATTTTACCTCAGTATTTGTAAGCCAAATCGGGAGTGGGTGAGAAATCCAGAAGTGATTACGTGTTCCTATTATACTTTTCTTCTGATTGTTCCACTCCAGGTTTTGGCCTACAAATACTGAGGTAAAATACTGAACGTGTGAATGTGGCCTGATAGAGGGTTTCTGCTACTTCTGACTTCTCGCAGACAGAAGTTGCAGTCACAAGATGGCGCCAATAAAAGGTGGAGACGGTGACATTATACACAGGAGCTCTGTATGTAGTGTCAGTGTACAGGTAATACAGTGATCACTGGTGACATTATACACAGGAGCTCTGTATGTAGTGTTAGTGTACAGGTAATACATTGATGACAGTGACATTATACACAGGAGCTCTGTATATAGTATCAGTGGCTGGTACTATGGGCACACTGACTGGTACTGAGAAAAAGGAAGAAAAAACAGAGCAAGAGAAAGAGAGAGGAAGAAAAAACAGAGAGAGAGAAAGAAAAACAGAGAGAAAGAAAGAGGGGAAAGAAAGAACAGAGAGAGAAAGAAAGAACAGAGAGAGAGAAAGGAAGAACAGAGAGAGAAAGAGGGGAAAGAAAGAACAGAGAGAGAGAAAGAGCGTAAAGAAAGAAAGAATGAACAGAGAGAGAAAGAAAGCGAAAGAACAGAGAGAAAGGAAGAACAAAGAGAAAGAAAGGGGAAAGAAGATGAACAGAGAGAGAGAGAATGAAAGAGGGAAAGAAAGAAAGAACAGAGAGAAAGAAAGAAAGGGGAAATAAAGAACATAGAAAGAAGAAAGAAAGAAAGAAAGAAAAGAAGAAAGAAAGAAAGAAAGAAAGAGAGAAAGAAGAAAGAAAGAGAAGAGAGAATAGAAAGAAGAAAGAAAGACCAAGAGAGAAAGAAAGAGGGGAAAGAAAGAAAGAACAGAGAGAGAAAGAAAGAGGGAAAGAAGAAAAAAGAAAGAAAAAAGAGAGAAAGAAAGAAAGAACAGAGGGGAAAGAAAGAACAGAGAGAGAAAAAAGAAAACGGAGAGAGAAAGAAAGAATAGAGAAAGAAAGAGGGGAAAGAAAGAAGAACAGAGAGAGAGAGAAAGAAAGAGGGAAAGAAAGAACAGAGAGAGAGAAAGAAAGAGAGGGGAAAGAAAGAAGAGACAGAAAGAAAGAGAAAGAACAGAGAGAGAAAGGAAGAACAGCGAGAAAGAAAGAGGGGAAAGAAGATGAACAGAGAGCAAAAGAAAGAACAGAGAGAGAGAAAGAAAGAGGGGAAAGAAAGAAAAGAGAGAAAGAAAGAAAGGGGAAATAAAGAACATAGAAAGAAAGATAGGGGAAAGAAAGAACAGAGAGAGATAGAAAGAATAAAGAAAGGAGAGAAAGAAAGAGGGGAAAGAAAGAACAGAGAGAGAAATAAAGAGAGGAAAGAAAGGAGAGAGAGAAAGAAACAGAGAGAAAGAAATATTCTATAAAGATACTACAGCAGCCCGGCTCCCATAGTCATGCCCACCTGAGCCTCCCGATGCAGGACATATCATGATACGCTTACATGGCCAACACCCCCGATTCCAAGGCGATCCTGCTGTCCTCGCTGTCGGAGGAGGACATGGTGATAGATCTGAAGCACTCCCTGAAGTACCTCCATGGTTCCATCACAATCTCCTCCCAAAATTACCTCATTCTCTGTCACAGCTTCCAGCACATCACTTCCAGTGGAACGTCACGCGCGAGTTTTAAAGTGCTCCTCGGGGCTCCGCCGTGTACTCCTGTGTCCACAGGAAAAGTAAGCTTCTTGCCGGGACGGGGGGCAGACTCTCAAAATCGGGACAGTCTCACTGGATCTGGGACGGTTGGAAGGTATGAATGCTCCCCACCATACACTGGCCCCGCTCCGCACACCTTGTACACATGCGGGTCCGCTCCGCACACCTTGTACTCACAGGGCTCCGCACACCTCGTACACATGTGGCTCTGCTCCGCACACCTCGTATACACGTGGCTCCGTACACTTCATACACACAGGGCTCCATTCCGTACACCTCGTACACACATGGCTCCGTTGGCTCCGTACACCTCCGTACACATGGCTCCGTACACACATGTGGCTCAGCTCCGCACACCTCATACACAGATGGCTCCGCTCTGCACACCTTGTACCCACGCGGCTCCTCTCTGCACACCTCGTACACACAGGGCTCCGCACACCTCGTACGCACTCGGCTCCGCTCCGCACACCTCGTACTCACAGGGCTCCTCACACCTTGTACACACGTGGCTCTGCTCCACACACCTCGTATACATGTGGCTCTGTACACTTCATACACACAGGGCTCCATTCCGTACACCTCGTACGCACACGGCTCCGCTCCATACACCTTGCACACACGTGGCTGCGCTCCGAACACCCCATACACACGCGGCTCCGCTCTGTACACCTCATACACACGCGGCTCCGCTCCGTACACTTCATACACACAGGACTCCGTTCCGTACACAATGTACACACATGGCTCCGCTCCATACACCTCATACACACATGGCTCCGCTCCGTACACCTTGTACACATGCGGCTCTGCTACGCACACCTTGTACGCACAGGGCTCCGCACACCTCATACACACGTGGCTCCGCACCGCACACCCCATACACATGAGGCTCCGATCCGTCCACCTCGTACACACACACAGCACTGCTACATCCACCCTGTAAACCCCTCCTGACCCCACACATAAACTTACCCTCATCCAGCACCATGACAACCAGCACAGCAGAGACCTGCATACATACCGAGGCCCCTGATCATGTGACCCCTGACTCCTCCCCTCCTGTGACCTCATCAAAGGTTCTGTGCACACAGAAGAGCAATATATGATCAACAGGAGCCAATGCAGGAGATAAGAATCCGCCGCCCCTGCATACATTGAGGGCGGCCCCTGATCATGTGACCCCCTGACTCCTCTCCTCCTGTGACCTCATCACAGGTCCTGTGCGCACAGAGCAGCAATACATGAGAAACACCAGCTGATGCAGGACCCAGGAGATAAGAATCTGTCGCCCCCCCCACTCTTCAGGGATGTGCCGCCTGAGGCAGAGTTCTCAACTCGCCTCATGATAGGTGCGCCCCTGTTCGGCAGCAGCAGCAAACCAACAATTTGATTCTGCAACAGATTGCGGCTCTGAGTGAGACGCCCTCCCCAGCGACAACAGTCTATTCGGAAACACGGTACAAAGTCTGGTCAGCACTGAGGAAGATGAGTCCTAAGGATGACATGGAGGCTTTCCTCACCATCTTCGAGAGCACTACAGAGCGGGAGAGCTTGCCGTTGAAAAAGCGGGCTGAAGTTGTGGCCCACTTCCTGACGGGAGATGCCCAGAAAGCCTACCCGGACCTCAGTCGGGACGATGCACTGGATTATGGAAAGCTGTGAAGTGAGATCCTTGCCCGACTGGGGGTTTACACATATATATATATGCACAACGGGTATTCCAATGGTCTTTTGTGGAGACGCGTTCTGCCAGGTCCCAGGCATAAGACTTGCTGCAGCTGTTAAAAAATGGCTCCAGTCTGAGACCTTAACTCCTTTCCAGATGGTAAAGGGGGTGGTGGTCGACCGGCTGTTGAGGGCTTTGCCAGCAGCCATACAGCATTGGGTGGGGTAAGAGGACCCAGGCACTCTGGACCAGGTGATTGGACTTGTTGAGAGGTATACAGCCACTCAGGACTTTATACAGGACACTGCTCCCCTTTGACTGTTACGTAAGGCCCCGCTAGCCCAGGAGTCTGGGAAAAGTCCACGACCCTCCACTGGAGCCAATCCGGACTGAGCCCACACTGAGGAGGTATCCTGCAGGGATAGTGACAATTGATCCGTGTCCCCTAAATTGGTCCCAGGGTTCACTCGTGCTGCAGCTATTAAGTGTTGGCAGTGCCAAGGGCCCGGACATATGGCTGCCAACTACCCCATAACAGCTGAACCCATGGACTGCAGTTATACTCTCCGAGTGTCTATGTACGCCCAGCCCATCCGCACCGCAACTACAGGCACTGCCGGTACCGAACCCCAACTGTGAAAGGTACTCGTCAACGAGTACCAGATGGACGCTCTCTTGGACTCTGGGAGCTTAGTGACACTGGTTCATGGGTCCCTTGTTGCCGGGGACATCCCCAATGGATGGAAAGTGGGGTGGTGTGTATCCATGGGGAACTCCGGAAGTACTCAACCGCTTAGGTTACGTTTTCCACACCGTGTGGGGAAATAAAACATGTGGTGGGAGTGGTGAAGACCTTTCCATATGGAACTGTATTGGGAACAGACTTGCCACTGTTCTGGTCCCTGTGGGAGACGAGGGTTAACCCTCACAGGGTAAACGGTATTCGAGCTCGGAACCCGAAGATTCCAAGTCAGGGATACCTGCTGTAAGGGTCGTCAACCTAGGGACAGAGTGTCACCTCCCCTAGAGGTACTTGTGTTGACCCGCCACCACAATTGTGGTTACCAGGGCAATGGGGTACTCAGAGCCGAGCCCGTAGAAGTCTATGGGATTGTCACAGGTAGCTATGGCTCGGTCTGTGGCCCGGGCGGTCTGGCGTATGTTGGGGATATATTTACAGGGGATAGGTTTATATACAGTTCGTGACGCCACCTGTAGTATTCTGGTAATTTGTACCAGCGCTGCTGTAGATCTCTGAGGGGATGGTGAGGCAGCTAGATGTCGGGTCCCCTACAGGTGGGACTGGTCCCTCAAAGTCTATGGGATTTGTGAAGTCGGGTGCAGATAAAGAACACAGTCTCACACGGTCAGCGTCTTTCCATACCTTTACTTGTAAGATGTTCAGGCAGGTCCCAGGGAGGCTGATCCAAGGAGAGTGTATCTTGAGACAGCAGCTGGACAAGTTAGGGGCCTCCTTTACTTCCAATACAACGAGTACAACCAGCCTGAAGCGTAGTTCCCTCAAAATCTCCAGCTAATCTATAGCTGTACCTGCCCAGTCAGCTTTGTGGTAGGGGCCTTCCTGTGAAGGAGCTGAATTCTTATTTTGTCCTGCAGAAACTCTAAAGTCTTCACTCCCCCTGACCCCAGTTACGTACTGACTATAAGGGGCTGTCTGCCGCGACCTAGGGTCCGGTAGATTCCTGGTTTTCTTATCACTCTGCTTGAAACAGTAGTGATCCTTCGGTCCCCAGTGACCGGGTGCAATGTGCTGGACTTCTTCAATCCGTAAGCACTAATCCAATAAATCCACTTTGCCTTTCGCCTTGTCCACGCTGGTAACATAAGCACTCAAACTAGCCAAGGGTCGAGCAGTCACTTCTTTCTTTTCCTTCCTTCAAAGTTAGCTACAGATGCTCAGTTATCAACAGGCAGGAGCACGTCTCTGAACCTGATACCGTCCTTTAGACAGGGATGCTGAAGGCTTTCTGTACTAAAACTTCTCCTTTCCTTCAGTGTATGCTGAGGAGGTGATACAGCTCTGACTAGACTAAGGTGAATTCAAACACCTATACCAGACTCCACGATATGAACTGATGATAAAGCAGGCTAGACTCCTTCCTCCCTCCAGACGTCTTCTCTCTCTGAAGTCTAGACACTCACTCCACACGTCCTCACTGTCCGAAGACAGGAACTAGACTCACTAAATCACTCCAACACATACTACCTTGACCACTCCCTCAAGAGTAAACTCCACTACCCTAAGGGTGTGTCTAGTATATGTCGAGTGAATGAATATTTAGCATTAAACTGCTGTCTCGCCACACACTCTCCAGGGTACTGCGTGTGCCTAACACCAGGGCTACACATTCCCCCATGGTAAAAGACAGCACTCCCGGGCTGTAAAATACAAAAGAGACATTTTGTTTATGCAATAAACATTAAACAATAACATCTTCCCATCCGGGAGGTGAGAATATCTTGAACGTTGCAAACTTTATAGAAAAATACAAATATTAAATAGCATTCAATAAATATACAATATACTTGTGAAGGACCCGCACCAAACCTTCAACGTAGGTCCTGGGTGGGCTGCAGGACGTCCAATTGCAGACCTCACTCAGTGCCACACCACACGGGTTTTGTTTTCAGAGGTAGTTGTGACTGGTTTATGTAAAACCAAGAGAAAGCACCGAAGCGCAACTATTTACAAGTAAGTTCTGGGTTAGCATAGTCCTTAACCTCCAAGTCCAATGTAAAATCTAAGACATATTATATAATATCAAAGTGCATAAACTTTTTCTGGTTACTATTTACCCAGCCGGGCATTCTACAGTAGAAATATATATATTCACTATATAAATTGTGCAAAACTTTACAAAACATTTCAAACTTTTTACTTTTGGTAGACCCGATATGGATCTCACCAATTCTTCACTATCTTATTCATTTTCTGCAAATACACTTTCCAATACATTTTCCAATACATTTTCCAATACATTTTCCACCCCGGGGCTGGAACAACGCAATGGGCCCTTGATCCCAGGACCAGCAAATCATGTGCTGCGATCAGGGTCTGGGTCGCCACAGTTCTGGTGCGAACCTCCAAGGGCGCAACGGGTACACTCTCTCCACATGACACCGATTGCGTCTCAATCACAGTTAGCGATATGGACCGCGTTAGGGATTGCGATCGAGACTGTGTCGCATGTTGCGATGAAGAGGTGGCTTTAATTCGCGATGAACTCTGGGTCGCTAGTTGCGATGACTTTGCAGGGGGCGATGCTGGGGCACGGCCGGATGCTGCTTGAGCTGGAAACGGGACGCTGCGGTAATGGTGACGGTACCTGCGTCTGGGACGGGGTCGCGGACGATGGCGACGTTAAGGGCATACCATCCCTTCATTCCCCAGTGCCGCGTATATGTGACGATATCTCCATTCGCTAAGTCCCTCCCGGGATGGCCTTGCGGCAGGTGGGATTCTACGTCACGCCTGCTGACAAAGACCGCTGGGTAGAGGCCCGGTTCACGGATAAAGCCCCAGCCCTTCCGGAGCTGGAACTCAGTCACACACCCCTGCCGCCGCGGTTCCCTCAGAGTACCTTTATCTCTCCGGACAGTCTCTTTGTCCGCGATCAGCTCGGCAAATTGTCGCTGACGGTTCCTCTGAGTTTCCCGCTCTTCCTCCTGCTGGCGCCTCTTCTTCTCCTCACGACTCTGCCATTCCTGTTCCCACTGGGCGGTGTAGGCGACGTCATCCAGGCGCGCCATCTCGTCCCAGTCCACGTCTGGTAGTGACGGACAGGACCCCTCCGGTGTCCCTGCCGGGACCGATCATCTGCTGCGGCCTCTTGGCCGGGCGGGCGTTCCGGGATTGGCTGTACCTCCTCAACCTCCTTCGCTTCCACCGCTTCACCGGTGGGATCGGGATCGGTACTTTCGGGGGCAGCCTCCGGTTGCTCCTTCGCCTTGGGCAGCAGACTCTTCGGTATCTGGAATCGTGGGGGTTCGTTGAGGGGAGAGATCACCGTGTCCCACAGCCTCCGCTGTTCCAGGGTACGCCGGCGTCTCTCAATTTCTTCAAAGCCAGGTTGGTGCTGGACCATCTTTTTCAGGCGTGCATTTTCTTCTCTTGTCTCTAGCAACGCCTGTTGCAGGTGCAGGATCACGGATAACTCCGGAGTTGGTGGCAGCTTGGCTGGGGCACGGGGCCTGTCTTCCTCCGCTTCCCAGCTCGGCTGCACACGTCCTGCCTCCATGATGTTCCAGAAGAATCTTTCTTCTTCCTGCAGAGACATCCGGTCTCTTCCGTGGAGGTGGGGTTTGCGTCTCCTCCTCCTCGCAGGGAAGGTGAAGAGGAGGCGGACCTCCTTTGCTGTAGGGCAGGATCGCATGTTGTAATAGCACTTTGAGAGGGCAGGCATTTTCTTCGCGCCACAGGGGGTAGACGCCCACGAAGGTACGCCCACCTTCTTCTCCAGCGCCTGAGGGCGCGAATATGGCGACAAAAATGGCGATTTTGGCGCCAAAAGTGCAAACAGTCCTTTTTCACAAAAACAATTCCTTAGGCACACAGGGCTCGCAATTCCGCGAGTTTCGCATCCTGTTCGTGACGCCAAATTGTGTCGACCCGCCACCACAATTGTGGGTTACCAGGGCAATGGGGTACTCAGAGCCGAGCCCGTAGAAGTCTATGGATTGTCACAGGTAGCTATGGCTCGGTCTGTGGCCCGGGCGGTCTGGCGTATGTTGGGGATATATTTACAGGGATAGGTTTATATACAGTTCGTGACGCCACCTGTAGTATTCTGGTAATTTGTACCAGCGCTGCTGTAGATCTCTGAGGGGATGGTGAGGCAGCTAGATGTCGGGTCCCCTACAGGTGGGACTGGTCCCTCAAAGTCTATGGGATTTGTGAAGTCGGGTGCAGATAAAGAACACAGTCTCACACGGTCAGCGTCTTTCCATACCTTTACTTGTAAGATGTTCAGGCAGGTCCCAGGGAGGCTGATCCAAGGAGAGTGTATCTTGAGACAGCAGCTGGACAAGTTAGGGCCTCCTTTACTTCCAATACAACGAGTACAACCAGCCTGAAGCGTAGTTCCCTCAAAATCTCCAGCTAATCTATAGCTGTACCTGCCCAGTCAGCTTTGTGGTAGGGGCCTTCCTGTGAAGGAGCTGAATTCTTATTTTGTCCTGCAGAAACTCTAAAGTCTTCACTCCCCCTGACCCCAGTTACGTACTGACTATAAGGGGCTGTCTGCCGCGACCTAGGGTCCGGTAGATTCCTGGTTTTCTTATCACTCTGCTTGAAACAGTAGTGATCCTTCGGTCCCCAGTGACCGGGTGCAATGTGCTGGACTTCTTCAATCCGTAAGCACTAATCCAATAAATCCACTTTGCCTTTCGCCTTGTCCACGCTGGTAACATAAGCACTCAAACTAGCCAAGGGTCGAGCAGTCACTTCTTTCTTTTCCTTCCTTCAAAGTTAGCTACAGATGCTCAGTTATCAACAGGCAGGAGCACGTCTCTGAACCTGATACCGTCCTTTAGACAGGGATGCTGAAGGCTTTCTGTACTAAAACTTCTCCTTTCCTTCAGTGTATGCTGAGGAGGTGATACAGCTCTGACTAGACTAAGGTGAATTCAAACACCTATACCAGACTCCACGATATGAACTGATGATAAAGCAGGCTAGACTCCTTCCTCCCTCCAGACGTCTTCTCTCTCTGAAGTCTAGACACTCACTCCACACGTCCTCACTGTCCGAAGACAGGAACTAGACTCACTAAATCACTCCAACACATACTACCTTGACCACTCCCTCAAGAGTAAACTCCACTACCCTAAGGGTGTGTCTAGTATATGTCGAGTGAATGAATATTTAGCATTAAACTGCTGTCTCGCCACACACTCTCCAGGGTACTGCGTGTGCCTAACACCAGGGCTACACATACTGGCAGGAGGGGTCGAGGAGTGGTCGAGGAGACCCCACCGATTCCCAAGCTGGAAGTGTCCCCTGGTAAGTTTGGGACGGCTCAGCTCCAGGATTCCACACTGACCCGCACAGGCAAGGGAAAGAGAAATCGAGGTAAATGGGGTGGCTCAGCAACCGGGTGCGGAGACGGTGTTCCCACGTATGGCGATCAACCAGGAATTATTATACACAGTGGATAAAGTCCGGGATGAGGTGGTAAAACAACTGGTAGAGCCCCAATCCTATCAACGGGCGGTGCTCGAAATGGCTCACACCCACATGCTGGGAGAGCACTTGAGGGCCAAAAAGACGCTGGAACGCGTACTGCAACGTTTCTTGTGGCCTGGAGTCTATGCTGAGGTCCAGAGGTACTGTGATACGTGTTCAGAGTGCCTGCTAACCTCACCCACCGCGAACTACCGGAGTCCATTGGTGCCTCTGCCCATTATAAAGGTACTTTTTGAGCGGATTGCAATGGATCTGGTAGGGCCAATAGTAAAATCCACCTGGGGCCACCAACACATATTAGTAGTCGTAGACTACACCACCAGGTACCCGGAGGCCATTCTGCTTCGGCACACTTCGGCTAAGCTTATCACTCCGGAGTTCTTTGCCATGTTCTGTCGCCTTAGGCTCCTTTCATGTCCAAGGTAACGAGGGAACTGTGCAGGCTTCTCAAGATAAAGCAGTTTCGCATGTCGATGTACCACCCTCAGACCGACGGGTTAGTTGAGCGCTTTAACAAAACCCTCAAGTCCATGCTCAAGAAGGTGGTTTCCAAGGATGGAAGGGATTGGGACATGTTGTTGCCCTACTTGATGTTCGCCATTCGTGAGGTACTGCAGACTTCCACAAGGTTTTCACCCTTTGAGCTACTGTGTGGCAGGCATCCTAGGGGTCCGCTGGACCTAGCCTAAGAGACATGGGAGCAGGAACCTATGCCACATAAAAGCATAATAGAACACGTTGCCAATATGCAGTACTGGATCAAAGCGGTCATGCCTATCGTAAAGGAGCTGTCATGACCCAGGACGGGGTTTTGTCTTTGCCCCGTCCTGGTCAGACTGGGATTAATGGTTTCAGTCTCTCTCTGGCAGAGGGCGGCTATTTAGTTGCCAATTGACCTAGGTCTGGTGGCAGTTATACTCCTGCCCTCGGCTGAGTTAGTTGACCTCCTGTGTGCCTGTGCCTTGTGCCTGATCTTGTTGCTTGTTTGGTTTTGACCCGGTCCGTCTCTTCGTTGTGAGTTTGTCTACTGTCTTGGTACTGTGTATTTTCCCGTTCTGGTTTTCTGATCTCTTGGCTACGTTCTGGTTATTCTCTGCCTGCTCCACTTGTACTGCGTTGCTCCCTCTGTGTATGACCTGGCTATCCTGACTATCCGTTTTGTCTATGCCCCTTGGTAACTCTGTCCAGTAGTTACCCTTCTAGGAGTTTTCCTTCTGCTCATAGCTCTCTGGAGCTTAGGCCACGCCCACCAGCAGTCACGTGCTTAAGGTCCTCTGGCCTGAAACAATCTCTGTCTGTTACTGCCTTCTCTGAGAGACCTGTGGCCGGCGCCGCCCCTTGGCAGTCACGTGCTTAGGGTCCTGTTAGTCTGAAGCACGCATCTTCACCGCTGCTGCCCCGCTCCACAGGTATCTTTGAGTGCAGTCTGTCTTATTCAGGACACGCGCACTGGCTCAGTGAGCAAGTGCAGTGCGGTGTTCGTGATATTATAACTGACCGCTACCTTTTTTTTTTTTTTTCTTCCTGTGTGTGTTATGGATCCTATGTATGCCCTTTCTGAGCAGGTAAAGCACCTGACTCAGATGTCTCAGACACTGAATGAGGAACAACGAGCTCTGTCTCAGTCTCAGCAGCTGATGGCTGACACTGTGCAGGGGCTTTATCATCTGGTGCTCATGGGACAGGGGTTCAAGATGTTACATTAGTTTCCCCAGAGCCCCCGGTTAAATTACCAGATACCTTTTCAGGAGATAGAAAGGAATTTAAAGTTTTCAAAGAGGGCTGTAAGATTTTTTTCTCTTTAAGGCCCCGTTCACACTTTGCGGTTTTAGATGCGTTTCCGCTGCGGTTTTGAACGCAGCGGAAACGCATCCAACCCGCAGCACAATGCACAGCCAATGAATCCCTATGGGAACCGCAGGTCTGCTGTGCACATGCTGCGGAAAAAAACGCGCGGTTTAGCCGCGTTTTATTTTCCGCAGCATGTCAATTCTTTGTGCGGAACCGCAGCGGTTCGGCGCTCATTGACTTGCATTGAGTCGGGCACTTCCGCAGCAAAACCGCAGATCTAAAAAAGATCTGCGGGTTTGCTGCGGCAGAAACCGCTGCAGTTCGGGAGGAGGGAAGTGTGTGGGCGGTGCGTGGGCGTGAATAGTGTGCGGCGCTATGTGTGTGGGCGGTGCGTGGGCGTGTATAGTGTGCGGCGCTGTGTGTGTGGGCGGTGATTGTGTGCCGGTGTCTGCGTGATCGGTGTGCGCGATCGGTGTGCGGGGCTGTGTATGTGCGGCGTGTGCGGGCTGTGTGCGTGTCTCCGTGTATGCAGGCATCGTCGGATGGGACTACAAGTCCCATCCGGCTATGCCTGCTACAGTGACAGTGACTGACACATTAGCCAATGATGGGACAGTAGTAGTCCCATCATCCGGCTAATGTGCACTGCTGAATGTAAAAAAAAAAAAAAATTACATGACATACAGAACATATAATGACATACAGAACATATAACATACAGTAACATACAACACATAACATTGAGCACATACTCACCTCTTCCCCGACGCCATCGATCTGTGTATTGCTCAGCCGCCGGGAGAGAATGACGTCACTACAGTTCATTCTCTCACGGCAATGCTGGGTGAGAAAATTCCCACGCAGCATTGCCATAAAGTGAGAGAATGGACTCAGTGATGCACTGCAGGAGCCATTGTCTCCTGTCAGTGCAACACTGGGAGGCCCTATAGAACGGTGACATCATCTGATGTCACTGTTCTATAGGGGAGACCGTCGTGGGACACTCGTTATTAATTGGACTGCGTCGGACAGGGAGTATACGGTTGTTTTATTTTTTTACGGTTTTTTTTACAGGAGATCGAGGGCGTCGCTTGGATCTGAGTGTGTAATAAAGATATGAAAACCGTGTTGTGTTTTATTTCATTAAAATAATTTATTCTTATGCGTGTGTTGTTTTTTTTAACCCTTTATTAATATAAGATTAATAATGGATAGGCGTCTTATTGACGCCTCTCTATTATTAACCGGGCTTAATATCACCTTACAATAGCAAGGTGATATTAACCCCTTATTACCCCATATCCCACCGCTACAGGGGAGTGGGAAGAGAGGGGCTAAGTGCCGGAATTGGCGCATCGTACAGATGCGCCAACTCTGGGGCGGCTGGGTGCTGGTATTTTTAGCCAGGGGGGGCGCCAATATCCATGGCCCCTTCCTAGGCTATGAATATCAGCCCGCAGCTGTCTGCCTAGCCTGTCTGGCTATAAATTATAGGGGGACCCCACGTCATTTTTTTTGGGGGGGTCCCCCTATTTTAATAGCCAGTGAAGGCTAGCTGCGGGCTGATATTCATAGCCTGGGAAGATCCATGGGTATTAACCCCTTCCCAGGCTAGAAATATTGGCCCCGGCTGTCTGCTTTCCCCCTCTGGGCAGAAAATTGCGCGGGAGCCCACGCCATTTTTTTTCCTATATATTTTTTTTTTTTTATTAACTATTGCGTTATTTTGTGTATGTGTGCGCGTGTGTGACTTTAACTATTTATGTACCATTTTATCTATCTATCTGTCTATCTATCTATCTATCTATCTATCTATCTACTGGTATCTATTATCTATCTATGGCCGGCGTCACACTTGCGAGTGCGATGCGAGTAAGTCGCACGACTTTCTCGCATCAACACCCGGCACGGCCGCCCACTCTCGGACCCGAATGTGCGGCTGCATAGAAATACATGTAGCCGCACACTCGGGTCCGAGAGCGGGCAGCCGTGCCGGGTGTTGATGCGAGAAAGTCGTGCGACTTACTCGCATCACACTCGCAAGTGTGACGCCGGCCTATCTCTATCTGTGTGTGTGTAATGGAGTGTGGGTTGGACAAATGTAAAGAGGAGGTTGGGCAAGAAATGACATCACAAATCTTTTTTTTTTTTTTGTTAAACAACATATCTTTATTTAGCTGTAAAAACCGCATACAAAACCGCATGAGAAAAAACGCATCAAAACCGCACCAAAAAAACGCATCAAAACCGCGCCAAAACCGCGTCAAAACCGCGCCTGCGGTTTCTGCCAAGAGGTGCGGTTTCGGTGCGGAAAAATCCGCAGGCAAATCCGCAATGTGTGCACAGGCCCTAAGACCGCACTCTTCTGGGGATGAAAGTCAGAGGGTGGGGGTCATTAAGTCTCTGTTAAGGGGAGCCCCCCAGGCTTGGGCTTTTTCCCTTCCTACCACTGCCCCTGAAAGAATGACTGTGGATGCATTTTTTGAGGCCCTGGGGCATATTTATGATGAGCCTGATCGAGTGCTGATGGCTGAGGACATGGTGATGAGTGTATGTCAGGGGAAGCACTCAGCCGAGTGGTTTTGCTCAGAGTTCAGACGCTGGGCTGCTGAGGTCTGTTGGGATGATGCCGTCCTCCGGGGCTTGTTCCGTAGAGGACTGTCTGAACGTCTGAAAGATGCCTTGGCACTTCACCCTCCGCCTGATTCTCTGGAGGACGCCATGACGCAGGCCATCCGAATGGATCGCAGGCTGCGGGCGAGAGGTGTGATGCAGGTTGAGACACCATTTTTCTCCAGTGGAAGGGGAGCCAGTCCTGTATTGGAGTCCATGGAGATGGGAGCCATCGACCTCAAAGAGAAAGAAAGGAGACGGAGGCGTTTAGAAAAGCTGTGTTTTTACTGCGGTGATCCTGGACATTGGAAAAAGAACTGTCCCTCCTGCCCACCGACTAACAAGCGACTGAGTCTGGGTGATCATCGTGGAGGTCACTCAGACTCTCAGGTACCCTTTCCTTCATTTTCTAAGATACTGTTAAAGGTGGAACTTGGTGTGAAGAACTGCTTTTTCCTTACTTCAGCTTTTGTGGACTGTGGGTCATCCTTGAACCTGATTGACTCTAAGCTGGTGGCCAGCTGTAGATTAGGGACAGTTAGGTTGGAGACTCCTATAAAAATAATGGCCATTGATTCTACACCTCTCACCAAGGACGGTGTCCATTTTGTCTCTGAAGAATTCACCCTCAGGGTGGGGGCCCTTCACCAGGAGCGTATGTCATGTTTTGTTTTGGATAACCTCTCTGCTGGCCTGGTGTTAGGGTTTCCCTGGTTGCAACGGCATAACCCGATTATTGACTGGGATTCCCGTGATATTGTTAAATGGGGATCTAATTGTTCTGAAAGATGTCTTGCTACTGTGTCTGTGTCGTCCGTTGGTCTGGAAGGTATTCCGGAGTACCTGAAGGACTATGCGGACGTTTTCTCTGAAAAAGAGGCTGAAGTTTTACCACCACACCGCCCATTTGATTGTGCCATTGACCTGGTTCCAGGTACTAAATTGCCCAAGGCCCGCTTGTATAACCTCTCGGGTCCCGAGCGGGCTGCTATGAAAGAATACATTTCCGAGAGCCTTCGTAAGGGACACATTCGTCCTTCTGTTTCCCCCATGGCGGCGGGGTTCTTTTTCGTTAAGAAAAAAGACGGTGGTTTGCGCCCATGCCCCGATTTTCGAGAGTTAAATAAGATAACTGTGAGAAATACTTACCCCCTCCCACTTATTCCTGATTTGTACAACCAGTTGTCTGGGGCTAAGTGGTTTTCGAAATTGGATCTGCGGGGGGCATATAACCTTATCCGGGTCCGGGAGGGGGATGAGTGGAAGACTGCTTTTCTCACTACTGAAGGGTTGTTTGAAAACTTGGTCATGCCTTTCGGTCTGACCAACGCACCAGCAGTCTTCCAAAATTTTATTAATCATGTGTTCTCTGACTTTATTGGGCGTTTTATGGTTGTGTATTTGGATGACATTCTTATCTACTCGCCTGATAAACAAACTCACAATGATTATCTTCGGGCAGTTCTCCAAAGGCTCCGGGAGAACTGTCTCTTTGCTAAGCTAGAGAAATGTTCATTCTTCGTTCAGGAACTGTCATTTCTGGGGTTCATTGTGTCTGCTGAGGGGTATCGCATGGATCCTAATAAGGTGCAGGCCATTGTTGATTGGGTACAACCTCGTGATTTGAAGGCTCTGCAGCGTTTCTTAGGATTCGCAAATTACTATCGCAAGTTTATAAGGGGGTTCTCGCAGGTAGTTAAACCTCTCACAGATCTGACTCAAAAGGGGGCTGATGTCAAGAATTGGTCAGCCGCAGCGGTGGCGGCGTTTCAGTTCTTAAAAAAATGTTTCATGTCTGCTCCGGTTCTTATTCAACCGGACCCGTCTGAACCATTTATTGTTGAGGTGGATGCCTCGGAGGTGGGGGTGGGGGCAGTGTTGTCCCAGGGACCCGCCACTTTGACTCATTTGAGACCCTGTGCCTTTTTCTCTAAGAAATTCTCTCTGCGGAGAGAAACTATGATGTTGGGAATCAAGAACTTCTGGCCGTGAAGTTGGCCTTTGAAGAATGGAGGCATTTTTTGGAGGGTGCTGTCCATCCTATTACCGTGGTTACGGACCACAAGAACCTAGCTTACATTGAGTCTGCTAAAAGGTTGACTCCTAGACAGGCAAGATGGTCGCTTTTTTTTTCCAGATTCCAGTTCTCCATCACTTTTCGGCCAGGATCCAAAAATGTCAAGGCTGATGCCTTGTCACGCAGTCTGGATCCGGTGTCTCCCCCCGAACCTCCATCCTCCATTCTTCAGCCTGGGGTGGTGGTGGCAGTTGTTTCTGCTGGGTTGGAGCAGGAGATTCGGGAAGCTCAGTCTCTTGCCCCTCCGGCTAAGCCGGTGGATAATCTTTTTGTACCAGTTCAATTTCGTCTCAGGGTCCTTCGGGAATTCCACGACTCAGTTCTGGGTGGACATCCTGGAATCTCGGCTACCCGGAGGGCCATCTCTAGGATATTCTGGTGGTCTTCTTTAGCCTCTGATGTTGGGGAATTTGTGTCTGCTTGTGGGGTATGTGCCCATGCGAAACCCCCCATAACCGGCCGACCGGGGAATTGGTGCCACTGCCAATTCCTGATAGACCATGGACCCATTTGTCCATGGATTTTATCACCAACCTTCTTCCTTCCAAGGGTAATACCGTCATTTGGGTAGTGGTGGACAGGTTTAGTAAACAAGCACATTTTGTACCCTTGTCGGCTTTACCTAATGCAGAAACGTTGTCCAGATTGTTTGTTGAGCATGTGGTGCGGTTGCATGGGGTACCCTTGAATGTGGTGTCTGATAGGGGGGTACAATTTGTTTCCAGATTTTGGAGGGCATTTTGTAAGAGGTTGGGTATTGATCTGTCTTTTTCATCCGCTTATCATCCAGAGACTAATGGGCAGACTGAGCGGACCAATCAGTCTTTAGAGCAAATCCTGCGTTGCCTGACCTCAGCCCGACAGGATGATTGGTGTACTGCGTTACCTTTGGCTGAGTTCGTGTTTAACAACCGTACTAACCAGTCTACGGGCACATCTCCCTTTTTCTGCAATTATGGGTTTCATCCACATTTTGGGGAGTTCTCCCGTTTGGACTCTGGGTGTCCTGGGGCGGATGGGACAATACAGCGGTTGGGGGAGTTATGGCAGGAGGTCCAAAGGAACATTACGAAGGCTCAGTCTAAATATAAGTTTTTTGCTGACAAAAAACGGTCTGTGGGGCCGGTGTTCCAGGTTGGGGATAAGGTATGGTTATCTACTAGGAATATAAGGCTCAAGGTCCCCTCTGCGAAACTTGGACCTAAATTTATTGGTCCTTATGAAATTACGGAAGCAGTTAACCCGGTGGCATTTCGGTTGCGTCTCCCTCCGTCTCTACGGATTCCCAACGTTTTCCATAGGGCTCTTTTGAAACCTGTGGGGTCCTGTAGGGAAGGATCGTTGTCTTCCCCACCACCGGTTTTGGTAGATGGGCAGTCTGAGTACGAGGTGGAACGAATTCTTGACTCTAGGTTTGTCCGTCGTGCTCTTCAGTATCTGATACATTGGAAAGGCTACGGTCCAGAGGACCGGTCGTGGGTTCCTGCCCGATCTGTTCATGCGGATCAGTTGGTCCGGGCCTTTCATGCCAGGTGTCCTGAGAAACCCGGGTGTCCGGTGGCCCCCCGTTGAGAGGGGGGTACTGTCATGACCCAGGACGGGGTTTTGTCTTTGCCCCGTCCTGGTCAGACTGGGTTAATGGTTTCAGCCTCTCTCTGGCAGAGGGCGGCTATTTAGTTGCCAATTGACCTAGGTCTGGTGTCAGTTATACTCCTGCCCTCGGCTGAGTTAGTTGACCTCCTGTATGCCTGTGCCTTGTGCCTGATCTTGTTGCTTGTTTGGTTTTGACCCGGTCCGTCTCTTCGTTGTGAGTTTGTCTACTGTCTTGGTACTGTGTATTTTCCCGTTCTGGTTTTCTGATCCCTTGGCTATGTTCTGGTTATTCTCTGCCTGCTCCACTTGTACTGCGTTGCTCCCTCTGTGTATGACCTGGCTATCCTGACTATCCGTTTTGTCTATGCCCCTTGGTAACTCTGTCCAGTAGTTACCCTTCTAGGAATTTTCCTTCTGCTCATAGCTCTCTTGAGCTTAGGCCACGCCCACCAGCAGTCACGTGCTTAAGGTCCTCTGGCCTGAAACAATTTCTGTCTGTTACTGCCTTCTCTGAGAGACCTGTGGCCGGCGCCGCCCCTTGGCAGTCACGTGCTTAGGGTCCTGTTAGTCTGAAGCACGCATCTTCACCGCTGCTGCCCCACTCCACAGGTATCTTTGAGTGCAGTCTGTCTTATTCAGGACACGCGCACTGGCTCAGTGAGCAAGTGCAGTGCGGTGTTCGTGATAGGAGCATTTCGTAGATGCTCAGGCAGCGCAGAGCCGCGTGTATAACAAAAAGGCCACAGTCCGCTCGTATAAGGCAGGAGATCGGGTTTTAGTCTTGGTGCCTACCACTGAGAGCAAGCTTATGGCCAAGTGGCAAGAGCCATATGAAGTTTGGGAAAAGTGGGGGAAGTAA
Organism: Oophaga sylvatica; assembly: GCA_033576555.1. NCBI lineage: Eukaryota > Metazoa > Chordata > Amphibia > Anura > Dendrobatidae > Oophaga > Oophaga sylvatica. The sequence continues at coordinate 74,449,910 of JARQOD010000005.1, forward strand.
ACTACCGAGTTTACCAGCCCAAGAAAAGAAAACCTAAACAGTTGTATCACGTCAACCTGTTGAAAGCATAGACAAACGGGGAATGTTTGGTCGCAGAGGTGACCCCGGTTGTGCCAACAGGGAACCAACTATCAGCTGCCAAGGACAAGGCCGAGAGAGAGGTGAAAATAGGAGACACTCTCTCAAAACAACAGTGTTGCGAGGTGAGGCAATTAGTCCAAGAGAATGCGGATGTGTTCTAGGAATTATCTGATATTACCTCAGTCATCCCGGCATGACATTGTCACCGAGCCTCATGTAAGTGTACGAATTAAACCATACAGGATACCCGAGGCCCGGAGACAAGCTATAGTGAGGTAAGACAAATGCTCCAGCTGGGAGTAACTGAGGAATCCCGGAGTGACTGCCCTGGCCCCATTGTGCTAATCCCGAAGCCAGACTGATCATTACGGTTCTGGAATGACTTCCGTAAATTGAATGAGGTGTCGACTTTCAACCTTTATCCAATGCCCCAAGTGGATGAGCTGGTCGAGAGTCTGGGTCAGGACCAGTACTTACCACGCTCGATCTGACCAAGGGTTATTGGCAGGTGCCTCTTGCTGAGTCGGCAAAGGAAAAGACCGCCTTCATAACACCGGAGGGTCTTTTCAACTATGCAGTCTTGCCCTTTGGACTACATGGGACTCCAGTCACGTTCCAGAGGTTGATGGACATTGTGCTGGAACCCCATCGGAAGTATGCGTCAATGTACTTGGATGAAATCATCATCTTTAGTACTGACTGGCATACCCACTTGTGCCGGGTACAAGCAGTAGTAGATTCGTTCAGAGCCGCAGACTTGACGGCGAATCCCAAGAAATGTGCGATAGTGCTCGAGGAAGCCCAGTACTTGGGTTATGTGATCGGCCATGGGGTTTTCAAACTCCAAATAAATAAAATCGAGTCCATTCAGAATTGACCCCGACCTGTTACCTGTTGGGTATTGCCAAAGGTTTATACCTAATTTTTCGGGAAGAACAACACCCCTAACCAATCTCCTCAAGAGAAAGAAGTCGGCCATGGTTTGGTGGAACCCCAGGCGGATGAAGCATACCAATCAATGAAGGTTCCGCTGTGCGGACAGCCCGTCCTCTTTAGCCCCCAACTTTCAGAGTCGCTTCATTGTGCAGACACATGCCTCTAACGTGGGCCTAGGAGCGGTCCTGTCGCAGAAGGTGAATGGAGAGGACCATCTGGTCACCTACCTAAGTAGAAAACTCACCCCGGCCGAGAAAAATTGTAGTTTAGTGGAGAAGGAGTGCCTGGCCATCAAGTGGGCCTTGGAGTCCCTTCGCTATTATTTGCTCAGTCGACCGTCTTGCTTGATGACAGATCATTCGCCCTTGGTCTGGATGAGGAATGCCAAAGAGAGGAATGCTCGGGTCCCTGATGGTTCCTGTCTTTGCAAAATTTCAATTTTACAGTGGAACTTCGGGCGGGAAAGTCACAGGGAAATGTGGATGCCCTGCCATGGGCCCCCTGTATGGTGACAAATGTTCAACCCCACAAGTTTGAACACAGGGGGGATTATGTGAGGCAGTGACCGGTGTTATATGTGAGGGTCGCTATGTGTCTCCCAAAATGTGCACAGCAGCGTATTGAGGCAGTGGAAGTGCATTGTAGTCACAGGTATAGCTGTGATTGCAATGCAAAATAAAAGTAAATGTTGGTCTTGGGCAAGCTATTTGTCCAAGGCAGATTTAGGAAAACCTGCCATGGGTTTTTATTTTTAAATGGACTACAGGATGGAAGTGGGGAGGTCCGTTTCATTCCCGGCAGGGTTTTCCATGTGGCCTACGGCCTCAGGTTCCTTGTAAAAACCCCTGCAGCAAAGGGTTGGGTGTGTCAGTCTTGTTTTGCAAACCTGCAGAGCAGAAGGCTCTGCCATAGATTCAGCCTGTGTGAAGCAACCCGAATCCAAGCGAAGCCAAAAGGCCTGGCACCCCTCATCGTACACGGCGGTGCAGTTGCCCACAGTAACAGGTCCCGGTTATGGACAATCTTGTTTCCCGGCTGCGATCCGGAGGATCCTTTCTACTTTCTGTTTTGTGAGTATGCTGACTATTAAAAGAGACTTTGTTTTGAAATTTCCTGGGTCACTGTATGTCTGTCACACTGCACCAACCTTGCTGCACTACAATATCTATCTATCTATCTCTTTATTATAAGATTGATTTATTAGTTTGCAACCTGGCTTGTATGTAAAAGATGATGTGAAAAACACATTGCATATGGACTGCATACGCATGTCATACAGATGTTATCCGGATGCTAGTTGCGAAAAATCGCATTGTGCTCGCATTACACTCTTCCTACTTTTCTGGATCAACATTAGACTGATTTCATATACACTAGCGTGACTCCAGCCATAGGCTGGAGTCACACTACCGTATAGTACGGCTGAGTGCTATGTGTTACTCTATGGGCAGCTCATATCTGCGATTATTTTCTCATGCCAAATTGGCATGCAAGAAAAATCACGGCATGCTCGATTGGCACCGAGACTAGGCCGAGTCTCTGCTCACTCGCACCGACGCCGGCAGCGGAGGAGATGCAAAAGTTACTTTCTCCACCTCCTCTGCAGCTGTACAAGAGGATCGGAGCACAATAGCATGACAGAGCAGGAGCTGAGGGTCATTAGCATATTGCATCGGATGTCATATGCTAGTGTGACTCCAGCCTTAAGGTTATATTCAGCCTGTGGATTTCTGCAAACCCTATTCAGATAAATAGAACAGTCGCAGAAATGTCAGCCATAAATCAACCAAGTGTGAATATTACCTACTATACACCATTGCAAATGCTATATATCAGCATATGTCTTCTAAATTGTCTAGTGTTTATATGAGTATGGCCAGATGTTGTGGCAGTGGTACAGTTGGCTGCGTGAGGCCAAAACTCTGTCCATCGTGATGGCAAATGACCGCATGTTTATGTTTCACAAGCATTGCCCTTTGGCCAGGGCCGGACTAGCCATCTGGCAATTCTGGAAATGCCAGAAGGGCCTGTCTGGTCATGGGCTGCCTTGTCTGCTACGTTGTTAACAGAATCGGTGTTCTCAAGACACCCATACTGTTAACAGTTGTGACGGAGCACCAAGTCGCTGACTCCGTCACTTACCCCAGCAGGCCACCGGTATCATTAGAAACATTGGTCTTGTAGTAAATCTCGCTTTCCTCCATCCAGGATAATATTAGTAATATTGCCCCATCTGGTGCTTGGAGACGGGGACAGCATGGGCCTGTGTGATTGCAAATGCCAGGGCTGAATTTCAGTCCCAGTCCGTACCTGCCTTTGGCCAACCATGTATGAGAGAGCTTTGGAATCACTACCACAGTACCATCTCGCCATGCCATCACTGTGTTTCTCCTGCTGGTCCACTCTTCTTGCCTCTCCAATTCAGGACTATAAAATCCAAACTAGATTATGTAATACTAGTCGAATGAGGTAAATCCACCACATTCAATGTAAAAGGCTACAAGAGTAGGCTCCAAACCAATTTGTACAAGTAGGAACAATTCTCCACTCTGAAAAGATTCAAAATATTATTTGATTTACAGGTGAGGCAATCCAACTTTAGTGTGACATATGGTTTACAAATAATGGACCTTCCTCAGATACAATGTCATGAATAACAGGTATTAAAGAGAGTCCAAAATTGCATATGTTCTGAATGGAAGAGAGGACTAAGCCACTGCCAGATACCATTGAGGATTGTACTGTACATAATAAAATCCAACAGCCCAATCCTGACACCATCATGAATATTAGATGGACGTATGGTCCTGCCAAAATTATTATATATGGTAGACATTAATCTAATGTGCATTCCCAGATTTAGAAACAGGCCTGTTTTTTCCCTAGGGACCAGAATTTTCATTTGTATCTCAGGCAATGTGCCCAGTCAGCCAAGAGAAAAAAAACAAATATAGGAGATGCAAGAATGATGCGCTGCTGGTAAGTGAGGATATCCAGAGAGTCCAGAGTATTGTAGAATAATTGCGGTTTTATTCTCAATGAGTTTCAAAGTATCTATAACTTCTTCATCAGGAGTAACCACAGAAACTATACACAGAGCAGAGAACAAACTTAAATAGGATAAAAATTAAAAAAAGAGGCACCAAAAGAAAAACGCTCAATAGGAAGTGTGAACGGTTTATTTCAGTACAGATAACACTGAATGGGGGAAAAAAACCACAGATAATCGAAAAATAAACTACTTAATGACAATCTAAATATATGTAAAAATGAAATAAATAGCTAAATGGAAAAAGGAAATATAAGGAAGAAAGGGTGTTATGAAAAAAAAGAATAAAGATTAGTTTAATACACCAATAGCAATATTTTATTTTAAGCAAGGTGAACAAGGTGAGCATAGCCGCATAATATAACATTGTTGTCTGGATAACCCCCCCATTGTGCTTGTTTGTGCCCCCCAGCTCTCTCTGTCAGCCAAGTGGTCAGTCATTAAGAACCTCCTCTAGTTCACAATGAACAGAGTATTTAGTTGACGTCCTGAAGTAAAGGGGCCAGTCCTGGTGACATGCCCTTTCAACAAAACGATTATTTACATATGTATAATATATATATTCATCAAAAATATGGTAGTAACTGTAATTCCCACATATACTTATATTTTGACTCTATAACTGTGGGGTTCTTGAGACACCATTTTGATGGATGTCTCTATGAGCCAGTACTCACATGAAGAACTTCATCAGATAGTTTGACTGGATTGCAGAGGCACGTATAAAGATTCCAGAAGAAGGTTAATTTTCAAGCTGAATTCTTGTAGTTATGCAAAATTGCAGAAAGTAAAAAGTTGATTCTGATCCAGAGATGCAAAGACATGAGCCTCATAACACGGCTGACGTACACTATCTTGGGAAAAAGAAGGTAGGGGTTTACTGACATCAGAGCAAAGGAGACAGACAGGGAGAGAGATAGGACAAACTTCAAAAAGGGAAACCTTATTTCATATGAAACCTAACAGCAACAATACAATGACAATACAATACTGTGTTGTGGGACATGACAACCTAATTATCTTCACGATCTGAGCTACATCGTGTGGGCAACCTTGTGAGAACATCATAGCAATCCCTAGTATAATCCCTGTACACAACAGCTATTAGCACAATAAGCTTGGTAGGTTCTTGTGCCATTCCTACTAGATATCAGGCTGTATAATATGGTACATAAATATGGTTTATATAGTAAAATTTCCTTCATTTCAGCTTGTTCTGAGCTATAGGATTTGTACCCTTGACTGTGCACCAAACATTGATGGATGATGCACGTAGCAACCCACAGCTGACTATATATCTATACTGCCTGAGAGCAGTACCTTGACCCAACTTATCTCTTTAGTCAACATAGCTGGAGGTGTCCAGTCCAAGGACCTTGCTTTACTCTCAGAACAGTATGTGCAGTATTTGACCTTCTGCCACCGGCTTTATTATACTGCTAACAGTGTGAGCTATGTTCGGTATTTATTTGGTGTTCCTGTATTTAGACTTTATGCGCTACTGTGTAGATTTTGTGTCATATCATGTCAACCTTTCCAATCTAGAATTATTACCATTATTTTCCAAGTTCCTTCCAAATCACATCGTCCTGGGCTGTGGAACCATGAAACACATTACCTGAGTTCAAGAATGAAATGTATGAAGAAAATGTCAGACGATAACTACTGTAATTTATCAAACACATCTGCCGAACTTTACACCTTTCTGAGGCTTTGCCTCACATGTGGTGGTCATGCTTTTCATGTCTACAGGAATTTATCCATTGGGTTCATTGCGTATGACAAGGTGAGAGCACCATTAAAAGCCCTTTTACTTTTGCCGGAGTTGTAAAGAATGTTTACCATCTCACCCCTTTTACTGATGGACTATTCACATCCCATAGATGATCTCCATTAGGTTTAGGCCTAGGTTCTGTCTTGTTCAGCAATATCAGGGCAGAATATGTCATATTTGAAGGGTTTGTCTAGTTTTGTTATAAACTGATGAGGGGTCACAATTCAGGAAGTGGCACATCTATAGAAATATCCCAGGAACATCTCTCGTTCTGTAGGATCCAGCAGAACATTCAGCCAAGACACAGTGATCTCACTAGGTTGTGGGTAATGCTTCACCTTCCCTGTGCTCATACTGCAGGTGAATAGATAATCTTCTGCCAGGTTCCTCAACTATCGCTCAGTAAGGAGATTCTTCTGACAAAAAGAAATTGCACAAACTGAATAGATTCTTTGTATTTTCTCATTTTCTAGTGACAAAGGACAACACAACAATTTATGGAGAAGTTTAATATCTGGAAAGCAATTTAGGAAATGGTTGGAGCCTGGAAAACTATACTTCAATATTTCCAAATCCCATCTAGACAGAAACAATAATGTGTACAGAGTTACTGTTAAACTTGTATCTTGTAAGGAGACTGTACATCACTAGGATACATCATAATAAGATAATCTCCAGGGGTCTGACCTCTGACTCCTCCGGGTCTCCTGAGAATCCAGAAACGCTATTCTCTTGTCACTTGCTTGACTGTACTCCTAAAATGCACTCAGCTCCACTGAAATGAGTCATGAAGCTTTAGTCCACCTGCACATGTTGAATATTTGGTCAGTTTTTTACCTCAGTATTTGTAAGCCAAAACCAGGAGTGGGTGATAAATACAGAAGTGGTGACGTGTTTCTATTATCATTGCATGTCATAGGTGTGCAGTCACATTTTACTAATTGGGTTGTCCAGGAATTATACATTGAAGAATAGAGATGAGCAAATTTATTTGAGTCAAATTGAATTCTACACAAATTGTAAGGTTCTATGTATATATTCCTGAAACTCAGTTTGTTCGTCAGCCATTTTACTTTCTGTCTTGCTGCAGCTATCTTGCCCTCAGTCAAAATGGAGTTTCCAGCTTGCATGTTCCCGCCCTGATTCTCTCCTTTGCTTCTTAAGCAGCCACAGCTGAGCAATCAGTGCTTCAGAATCTAGCCTGCAGTGAACCTGTGACTTGACTCCTGTAAGCCTTGGACCTTGTACTCCAGCTATTCCTACTGAGGAACTCTGAAGCACTTGTGGACTCTGAACCCTGCTCTTTGAAAGACCCACGTTTGCATGGACTTACGGTAACAGAGAAGAAGATCCTGAATCTGTATTGGAGAGTGATTGCTGAGCTTGGATTACTCTGGCCTGCTGTGTCTCCTGTTTCTGTGTCTGCAAACTGTGTGACTATTTCTGCCAACTTGTATGAAGTAATACAGGACTTTTCTATATCAAACCTGTGACTCCTGTGTTTTCATCGCACCCAAGCACAAGACGCTATATGAACTGTACTACATACATTACAAGATTCTGAAGCCAAAACGTTAGTGTCTGCTGGGTCTGGAAGGCTGTGTCTGCTGTACTGTGGATATCAGACGTCCGGTTGTACTTTCTGTGATGACAGTGGTTGTGACTTCTCACAACCATTCCAGGTGAGCAATTCCCTTAAGTTTTTTCTTTTTGCAGTGTTACCACAGGTAAACACTATTGTTTTTTTTTTTTTTCCTTTCTTTTCTCTTTTTTGTCTGCTGTAACTCTGGATATCAGATGTCTGGTTGAAACTTTCTGTGATGATAGTGGTTGTGACTTCTCACAACCATTCCAGGTGAGCAGTTCCCTTAATTTTTTTTTTCTCTGCAGTGTTGCCACAGGTGAACACTATTGTTTTTTTTCTCTCCTCTTCTTCCAGTAATCCTGTCTTAAAAGATCTGGAAAATGGAGGCCCGCATAAAGGAACTTTGCGGAGTGACTGATAATATCCTTGCAGATTTGCAGAATATAAAGACCCGTTTTACAAATCTACAGGACCTCAATAATCACAATTTGCAAGTGGTTGGACAGACTACCCAGGATTTGCGAGCCAGGATTGAGGTTCTAGAGGGGCGAGTCCAGGCTCCTGCCGTAGCCCCGAGTGCTGGGATTCCCAAGTTGCCCCCTTTTCGTTTTGGCGGTGAACGTGAGAAATTCAGGGGATTTATTAATCAATGCAATCTTTTTTTTTCTGCACATGCTTCACAATTTCCCACTGAACGATCTAAGGTGCTTACTATAATTATGTTGCTTACCAACAAGGCTTTAATGTGGGCAAACCCTCTGATTGAGACTGAGGATGATTGTTTGAATCACCTTGATGATTTTATTTCAGCCATGGGGCAGGTGTTTGATGACCCCAATCGAGGTGCAACAGCTGAAGCAGCCATGTTAGCTTTGCGCCAAGGTAAGCACTCGGTAGCTGAATATGCCTTGGATTTCAGGAGATGGGCCCTTGATACCACCTGGGACAGTTCCGCCAAAAAATCTATTTTTCGAAAGGGGTTATCTCCACTGATTAAGGATGAACTTGCTCGTGCCGACCCTCCCACTGCGTTAGGTGACTTTATTAACTACTGCATCCGTATTGATACTCGTCTGACTGAACGCAGGCAAGAGAGATGGTTCGAAAGCAATCGTACTAACCTTTTCCTACCTTCCTCTCCAGCTAAGGAACCTTTGAGTAGGATTACACGGGAACCTGAACCTGAACCCATGCAGGTAGACTCTTTACAACGACGGGTTAGTGATGCACGCAAGGAACATCGTTTTAAGGAGAATCTATGTTTCTATTGTGGTAAGTCAGGGCACTTCATTATAAACTGCCCCAGCCGTTCTCGTAAGACTACTGCAGCACTCATTCATTGTGAGTGTTGCGAGAGGGGATCTGTCAGGTCCGAGCCTCAGGCTCCAGAGAGATCTGCAGCAACAGATCTTGATTTCTCTGACTTAAACTCCGTTACCTCTGAGGACGTTGACTGTGTAAACGCTGCCATTTTTCAAGTTTCCTCAGCGGTGTCCCAGCTGAGTTGTAAGAAAAACAATTCTCATTGCTTTCTTTCCATCAAACTCTGGGTTGACTCAGCTTGGGTGTCTAGCTCTGCTATGATCGACTCAGGGGCAAGTGGAAATTTTATGGATGTCTCCTTTGCTCTGAAACAGGGAATACGTTCAGTGAAGAAGGCTACTCCAGTACAGATGGAAACTGTGGATGGCTCCCTGCTGACCTCTGGACCAGTGGATCAGGAAACAGAGCCTTTGAGGGTTCTTATGGGTAAAGATCATCAAGAGAAACTGTCCTTTATGCTTATCTCTTCTCCCCACTTTCCCATTATTCTAGGGCTACCATGGCTGCAGGCTCAGAATCCTACCATTAACTGGGAGACCAAGGAATTACACTTTCCAGAGAAACAGATGAGTCCAAAAGTTTCAGCTTGCTCTGTTCCTAAAGGAATCATGTCAGTCCCTGAACTACCAGCTGTATACCAGGACTATGTGGATTTATGTGACAAGAAGAACGCTGACCAGCTTCCTCCTCACCGTCCATATGATTGTCCAATTGAATTATTGCCTGGAGCAGAGATACCTTTTGGTAAGATCTACCCCCTGGCGGGGCCCGAGCTAAAGGCTTTAAAGGATTACATAGATGAAAATCTAGCCAAGGGCTTCATACGCCCCTCTTCATCTCCTGCAGGTGCACCCATCTTCTTTGTAAAGAAGAAAGATGGATCTCTGAGACCATGCGTAGACTATAGGGAACTCAATAAGGTTACTATTAGAAACCGTTATCCATTGCCTTTAATCCCTGAGTTATTGGAGAGAGTGCGACATGCCAAAATTTTTTCTAAACTAGATCTTCGTGGGGCCTATAACTTAGTCCGTATTAGACCTGGGGATGAATGGAAGACTGCATTCAGGTCACGCTATGGACACTTTGAATATCTAGTTATGCCTTTTGGTCTGAGTACCGCCCCAGCCACTTTCCAACACTTGGTGAATGACATCTTCAGGGATCTCCTAGATACATTCGTGGTAATTTATTTGGATGATATTCTAATTTTTTCTAACTCCACAGAGGAACATCATGGACATGTGAGAATGGTCTTGGAACGTCTAAGACAAAATCATCTTTACATCAAACTTGAAAAGTGTGAATTCCATAGGACCGAAATTCAATTTCTGGGGTATGTACTGTCTACACAAGGAATTAGTATGGATGGAAGCAAAACCCAAGCCATCAAGGATTGGCCAAGTCCTAGAAATGTGAAGGAGGTACAGCGCTTCATCGGGTTTGCCAACTTCTATAGACGTTTCATTAGAAATTTCTCTGAGGTAGTGTCACCTATCACTCAACTTACCCGGAAAGAGTCTAGGTTTTCCTGGACTCCCCAAGCCCAGGAAGCATTTTCCCGTCTAAAAGATAAATTTACCACTGCACCTATCCTAGTACATCCCAACCCCGAGCTTGCCTTCATAATAGAGGTGGATGCTTCAGACTGTGCCGTTGGAGCTATACTCTCTCAGAGAACAGGTGAGAAGAATGTCTTGCATCCCTGTGCCTTCTTTTCCCAGCAGTTGTCTTCGGCTGAGAGGAACTACGATGTGGGCAATAGAGAGTTGTTGGCCATTTTGCCGCCTTCAAAGAATGGAGACACCTTCTTCAGGGAGCTGCACAGCAAATAGTCGTCCTGACAGACCATCGTAACCTTGAGTTTATCAGGTCGGCTAAGTGCCTGACTCCTCGCCAGGCTCGCTGGAATCTTTTCTTAAACCAATTTAATTTTATCATCTCTTATAGACCAGGATCGCGCAATGGAAAGGCTGATGCACTCTCTAGGATTTACTCAGCAGAGACACGTCCAATTACTCCTCCTAAGACTATTCTTCCTGACTCTAGATTCCTAGGAGTAATTCATAATCAAGACCTACTTAAGGACATCAAGGAAGCATACCATGCGGATTCCTTTTTGGCACAACCCCCAAGGGACGTAAGTCTTGTCTTTAAGAATGGTGTGTGGATTCAGGGACAACGCCTGTATATTCCTGAAACAGTCAGATTGAGAGTATTGCAACTCATTCACGATTCCAAGATAGCTGGGCATAGAGGAATTCTAAAGACACAGGAATTTCTTTCTCGTTTCTTTTGGTGGCCCACTTGCAGGAAGGATGTTTTGAATTATGTCACTTCATGTGAGGTCTGTGCAAGATGCAAAACACCTCGCTCCTCACCAACTGGTCTGTTACAGCCTCTTCCCACCCCGTCCCGCCCGTGGGGATCCATTTCTATGGACTTCATTGTGGAGTTACCAACCTTTCAGGGGAAGAACACCATTCTAGTGGTGGTTGACCGTCTAACAAAGGCAGCTCATTTTATCCCTTGTGTCGGCTTACCCACTGCAAAACAGACATCAGATTTGATGATTAAAGATGTGTTTCGCTTACATGGAGTACCGGATGAGGTTATTTCGGATCGAGGGGTGCAATTCGATTCTAGGTTTTGGCAAAATTTCTGTGCAGCATTGGACATTAAAGTAAACCTTTCTTCTGCTTTTCATCCCCAGACTAATGGACAGACCGAACGAACCAATCAAACCCTGGAGCAGTATCTCCGCTGCTTTATCTGCCACCTACAGGATGATTGGGTGGATCTACTTCCATTAGCTGAGTTCTCGTATAACAACTCTCAGAGTGCCTCCACTAAACAGTCTCCTTTTTACTCTAATCTAGGTTATCATCCTAACATTCTACCACGATTTCCCATAGAAACGCCTTTACCAGCAGTGGCTGAAAGAATCACGTCTTTACAGAAGAATATGGATCTTCTAAAGGAAAATCTGGAATCGGCTCAAGAAAGGTACAAGAAAGCAGCAGATAAATTTCGTAAACCTGCACCAGCTTTCAAGGTAGGAGACTTGGTCTGGCTGTCAACCAGAAATCTTAAGTTAAGGATTCCATCGTCTAAGTTGGGACATAAGTACATTGGACCCTATAAAATCAGTAAAATTATAAGTGTCGTTGCTTGTCGTCTTCAACTGCCCAGAACTATGAGAATCCACCCTGTCTTTCATGTATCCCTACTAAAGGCTGCGACACCCAATACGTTTCCTGGACGTTCCTCTCCTTGCCCTGACCCAGTGCTAGTCGATGGTCAGGAAGAATTTGTGGTGGAAAGGATTTTAGATTCCAGGTTGTATAGAAATCAGTTACAATATCTGATTAAATGGCAGGGCTACCCAGTGGAGGACAACTCATGGGAACCGGTCAATAACGTTAATGCTCCTCGCTTGCTCCGTCAGTTTCATCAGAGGTACCCACACAAGCCTGGTCTGAGGTCATCCGGAGGTTGTCCTTAAGGGGGGAGTAATGTAAGGTTCTATGTATATATTCCTGAAACTCAGTTTGTTCGTCAGCCATTTTACTTTCTGTCTTGCTGCAGCTATCTTGCCCTCAGTCAAAATGGAGTTTCCAGCTTGCATGTTCCCGCCCTGATTCTTTCCTTTGCTTCTTAAGCAGCCACAGCTGAGCAATCAGTGCTTCAGAATCTAGCCTGCAGTGAACCTGTGACTTGACTCCTGTAAGCCTTGGACCTTGTACTCCAGCTATTCCTACTGAGGAACTCTGAAGCACTTTTGGACTCTGAACCCTGCTCTTTGAAAGACCCACGTTTGCATGGACTTACGGTAACAGAGAAGAAGATCCTGAATCTGTATTGGAGAGTGATTGCTGAGCTTGGATTACTCTGGCCTGCTGTGTCTCCTGTTTCTGTGTCTGCAAACTGTGTGACTATTTCTGCCAACTTGTATGAAGTAATACAGGACTTTTCTATATCAAACCTGTGTCTCATGTATGTTCATCGCACCCAAGCACAAGACGCTATATGAACTGTACTACATACATTACAGACCGTAACAGCCAGCGAGCCCCGTTGCAGCCAATAATCACCAAACAGCCACTTGAACTGGTAGCCTTGGACCATGTGAAGCTAACTCCAAGCCGGTCAGGCTATGTCTACGCTCTTACCATTGTTGACCACTACTCAAGGTTCCTGGTAGTCGTGCCTGTCAAGGACCAAACAGCAAAGACAGCAGCCAAGGCATTCCAACAGCACTTTTGTCGACCACATGGTTACCCTGAACGAGTGCTTACTGACCAAGGTCCAGCTTTTGAAGCATAAGTGTTCCAGGAGTTCTGTAATATGTACGGCTGCAAGAAAATCAGAACAACACCGTACCATCCACAGACAAATGGCATGTGTGAGAAGATGAACCAAGTGGTAATTGACCTCTTGAAGACTTTGCCTCTGGAAGAGAGAAACTTGTGGCCAGAAAAGTTGCCAGATTTGGTGGATCTCTACAACCACATTCAGGTGAATTTTACCAACTGTACACCGGCCTACCTCATGAGAGCAAGACCTGGCAAATTACCAATTGATTTGGACATGGGAGTCCTGACACCTGAGGTAACATCACCAGATGCAGATTGGGATACTGAGCATCAGCAATAGTACCGCAAGGTGCAGGAATGCGTAGAGAAGAGTTTGTCTCAGGCAAGACAAAAACAAGAAAGAAATTACAACCAACATGCACCTGCAGTTCCCTTGGCACCTGGAGAACAGGTACTCAAAAGGAAAAGATGACTCCACAAGCTTGACGACCACTGGGAAGCGGAGCCATATACCATTATGCCCTCAGACTTCGACAATACAAAGGTGTGCCTGATCAGTAAGGATGGAGGAGAAAACTCCACAGCGATGTACAGGGATCTCTTGAAATCATGCTCTGACCAGTTAAAGGGAAAGATTGGAGAAAAGGACATTCCTTCGTCAGTAGAAAAAGTGGAAGAAAAGGTCCGCACTGTACTTGGCGAGTTCCCGTCGAACTGGACCAGAGTAAATCAGGCTAAAGTAGTGCCCGTCTTGACCTTTGCCCAACCGACAGTGCCTGCAAGAGAAGTGACTCAAGATCAGCCTGAAGTACTGCAAGTTCCAGTGATAGAAGCCACACCAGCAGCGGAACTCGAAAGTCCACCTCCTGCCACTAGTGAATCTGTCATGCCCACAGTGAGAAGGGTTGGTCCTAGAAAATCAGGTATACCCGTGCTATGTAGAATCACCAGTAGCATAACCACTAGGGAGCACACTACACCAGTAGTAGTTAACACAGTGGACCCAGTCAGGTCACTACAGACACCAATGCTCCGTAGGTCAATCCGTACAACCAAAGGCCTACTCCCAACTAGGTTTCGCATATGAGTGAAATAAGTACATGGGAAATGTAAATAAGTTCATAATGTTAATAATTGCAACTATTAAGCTAAGTGCCTACAGAGACTACTGTAAGAACTTTTAACCATTCTTATTTCATTCTCTAAATGAACAATTGGGTCACTGGACTCGGAGTGACCAGGACAATACGTGTAAATAGTTAATATTAATGACCGCAGAACAAAAACCGCCTGGCGTGGCTGAAGATGTGGAGGAATCATCCATGCCTTGTAGCCCGCCCAAGGCCTACGTTGAGGGTTTGAGGCGGGTCCCTCACATTGTACTTGGCTAGGGTGAGAAAGGACACCCCATTTCCAGACTCCACCAAATGTATATATTTAATGTTATAATTCCTGTAAATAGTTATGATATGTTTTTCTTTATGTTTCCTCAGTCCAGGAGAACTGAATTGCACTAGGGGGGAATGTGGCACCCCAGGAGTTTGGTTGCCATAGTGACCTTGCCTTCCTACAGGGGAGGGTGATGTCATGCCTGAAATCAAAAAGGGATCCCTTTGCAGGTAACACAGCATACAACACCTTTCTGACTCCAGACCAGAAGGGGGAGCTCAACCACCTGATTTTCAAGAGAGCTTCTCTGGAATATTCTGGCTGGGGGAGGAGTGAAGGAGTCGAGTTGAGGGAACGAGAGAGGGAAGACGTGGTGAAGACAAGCTGGGGGACTGAAGCCATAGCAGGGCTCATCCCCAGGTCTGAGTGCCGGAGACAGGACCCCTGGAGTCTGATGCTGTGAAGGTGTAGTAAAATCCCAGCAGCAGAATCCGGAGGGCAGAGGACAGCAGATTCTCTGTCCCAATTAAGACTCTTCTTCAAAGCAGCAGCATATGTGAGCCGGAGACTCCATAAGTGATTTGCCTGCAAAACTGTAAGTAAAGCTTTGGAAACTGCAACTCACTGACTGTTTCTCAGTTTCTTCCTGCGTCACTCATTGCACTCAGCTACATCTCCCAGCACCATTACTACCTTTCACTACATCTACCTGCCCTGGGATCCCATAGTCTCACCTGTGGGAGACTGTACCAACTGTTATGTTAGGTAGCTGAGGAGAAATAGCAAAAACGGTAATACAAGACTTGGAACGAGAGCAAGTCCCACAGGACTGCACAAAGTCCCTGACATCACGAGACAAAGTAGGCCACCAAAAGGAGCGACTCACCAAGTCTCTGGTACCAAAAATACCGGGATGACCAGCCAACGCGGAACAATGAATCTCAGACACAACACTCTTCTTCCACTGGTCTGGGACAAACAATTTCCCAACAGGGCAGCGTTCAGGTTTATCCTCCTGACACGCCTACAGAGCCAGTCTCAAATTGGGCGAGATGGCAGAAAGAACTACACCCTCTTTCAAAATAACAGAAGGATCAGTTAACTCAGGATAATCCGCAAAGAAACTCCTCGAGAGGGCATCCACCTTAACATTCTTAGTGCCCGGAAGAAAAGAAACCACAAAATTAAAATGTGTGAAAAACAAGGCCCACCTGGCCTGTCTAGGATTAAGTCGCTTGGCTGATTCGAGATAAACCAGGTTCTTATGGTCCATGAGGACCAACACCTGATGTTTGGCTCCTTTCAGCCAATGTCTCCACTCTTCAAAGGCCCACTTCATGGCCAATAACTCCCGATTACCCACGTCATAATTACGTTCAGTTGGAGAAAATTTTCGAGAGAAGAAGGCAAAAGGGTTACTCTTAGAGGTCTCCGGATCCCTTTGGGACAAAACGGCACCTGCCCCAATCTCAGAAGCATCAAACTCCACCTGAAACGGTAGAGAAACATCAGGCTGCCGTAGAACAGGAGCAGAAGTGAATCTCTGCTTAAGTTCCTGAAACGCAGAAACTGCCTCAGGAGGCCAATTCACCACATCGGAACCCTTTTTGGTCAAATCAGTCAATGGTTTAACAATACCGGAGAAATTACCAATAAATTTACGATAAAAATTGGCAAAACCCAAAAATCTCTGAAGAGCCTTCAATGTAGTAGGTTGAACCCAATCACAGATGGCCTGAACATTGACCGGGTCCATTTCAATAACAGACGGAGACAAAATGAATCCCAGAAATGAAACCTTCTGTACGCCAAAAAGACACTTTGATCCCTTCACATACAGTGCATTCTCTCTCAAAATCTGGAACACAGTCCGAACATGTTTCACATGAGAGTCCCAGTCGTTGGAAAAAAATCAAGATATCATCCAAATAAACGATCAGAAATTTATCCACAAAATCCCTGAAAATATCATTCATAAAGAATTGGAAAACGGAAGGGGCATTAGTAAGCCCAAAAGGCATCACTAGGTACTCAAAATGCCCCTCTGGGGCATTAAAAGCCGTCTTCCATTCATCCCCGTGCTTAATGCGAATAAGGTAATACGCCCCTCTGAGGTCAAGCTTGGTTAACCAACTAGCACTTTTCACTCTGGAAAATAGGTCAGAAATCAAGGGTAATGGATATTGATATTTAACAGTGATTTTATTCAGGAGGCGATAGTCAATACACGGCCTCAATGAACCATCCTTTTTGGCAACAAAGAAGAAACCGGCACCCAAGGGTGAAGAGGATGGTCTGATATGACCCTTCTCCAAGACACCTTGATATAAGATCGCATAGCATCGTGTTCAGGTACAGATAAATTAAAAAGGCGACCTTTAGGAAATTTACCACCAGGCACTAACTCAATAGCGCAATCATAGCTCCTGTGAGGAGGTAAGGATGCAGACTTACTCTCTCTAAACACATCCAAAAACTCAGTCAAAAAGTCAGGGACATCCTGAGACTGGGGAGAGGCAGAAAAAACAGGAGTGTCAGTATTAACACATTGGCAGCCCCAACTGGTCACCGACACAGATTTCCAATCCAAAACAGGATTATGAGTCTGTAACCAAGGGAAACCCAGTACGATAATGTCATGCAGATTATGAAACACCAGAAATTTGCAACTCTCCTGATGATCTGGTTCAACCCTCATTATCACCTGCGTAGAAAACTGGGTTTATTCTCCGCCAAAGGGTAGAATCAATGCCCAGCAAAGAAATAGACTTCCCCAGGGGTATCATGGGAAACCCACAACGTTTTGCAAAGTCAAAATCCATCAGGTTAATAGCTGCCCCTGAATCAACAAAAGCCTGAGCAGAAAATGTGGACAGGGAGCAAATCAGGGTAACAGTCAACAGAAATTTAGTCTGAACACTACCCAAGACAACTGAGCACGCAAAACGTCTTCCCCGCTTAGGGCAGACGGAAATAGCATGAGAAGCGTCACCACAGTAGAAACATAACCCATTGCACTTTCGAAACTCATGACGCTGAGCCCCAGAAGTCACTCCATCACACTGCATGGGCTCAGGAGCTGGCTCTCAAGGCAACACTATCTCACGCATACCTCTGCGCTCACGCAAATTTCTGTCAATTTGAATAGCCAAAGACATAGAATCATTGAGACCAGAGGGAACAGGGAATCCCACCATAACGTCCTTTACATTTTCTGACAGACCCTTCCGAAAAGGGCTGCCAGAGCATCATCATTCCATTTGGTCAGGACTGCCAACTTTCGCAATTTCTGACAGTACCGCTCAGCGTCTTCACGACCCTGATTTAATGCCATCAAGGTCTTTTCAGCTTGATCAGTGACATTAGGTTCATCATACAATAACCCCAGAGCCTGAAAAAATACATCAACATCATTCAAAACAGGATCCCCAGGTGTCAGGGAAAAAGCCCAATCCTGAGGGTCGCCGCGCATCAGAGAGATGACAATTTGAACCTGCTGTGCTTCGTTCCCCGAGGACTTAGGCTTCAGGGCAAAAAACAACTTACAGTTATTTTTGAAATTCAGAAATTTAGACCGATCCCCCAAAAATAAATCTGGTATGGGGATCTTAGGTTCCACAACCGGCAACCTAGCAAGATAGGTAGCAATGCTCTGAACCTCAATGGCAAGCCGCTCCACACGGCCAGACAACTGTGCAAACTCCATTGAGGACAAAGAAAAAATTCCTCCTCAGCACCCAGAGAAAAAGAGGGAAAAGGTGCATCAAACAGAAAAAAAAAATTTGTGACAACTCCCTTTTTTTTTTTTTTCCTTTTTTACTATTTTTTCCCTTCTGTTGAGTACCATATAATTTTCAGTGTGGCCGGTAATACTGTTATGTTTCGGTAGCTGAGGAGAAATAGCAAAAATAGCCAAAATAGCAATACACCAAGAGGCTGGAAACTAATGGGTTGCAGAACCCTAAACTAATCGCAACACTAGAAGTAGCCGTGGAGCTTACCTACGGTGATCCTAGACGCCTCGTCACAGGCGGAGAGATAGCTACACCTAAAGACAGAAAGATGAAAGCTAACTGCCCCGTAGCAGAACCCCCACAGAAATAGGAAGCCCCCAAACATGTAATGGCGGTTAGACAAGAAGAAAATACGAACACAGACAGAAAATAGAATGAGCAAATGCTGGGGCCCAATTCTGTCTAGATAGAAAAGTATAGGAAAGAATTCTGACTGCAACCCAAAAAACCCTGACAAAATACCAACACTTCTGATTAACAAAAAAATCTGAGATCACACGATCTCTACCACCTAAATCAGATCTCTGTGTAACACACAGCAATTCAGCAAATAAAAAGTGAACCAGGAACAGAGCAAAAGTGCAAACACAAACTGAGCACAATTGCAGAGCCAGGCCCCAAAAGGGGACCAGGCTGAAGTCCACTGCAAGGCAGCAAACCAGCAAGGAAAATCCAACCAAAGGAAAAAAAACAGCAAATCACTTATCTGAATGATAGCAGGAATGCAAGCTGAGCTCCAACCAAGACCTGGAAGAACAATTGATTACCGCAAGGCTGATGGGAGTTCAGGTCACTTATATCAGACCATTCGGACCCAGCTGAAAGCCATTCAGCAATTGGTTCATTACCCTCAGCAACTACCGGAGGAGCCCCAGCTCCGAAGTCACCCCAAACGTGCTCACAACAAACCTCACTCTCTCGCCGTACCTATCGAGCCCCAGTGGCAAGAACTAGACGAGACAACTGGAGATAGGTCAGGCGCAGTGGATGGCCAGCAGTATTCTATATGTGCCTCTCTGCGCCCTCTCAGCGCTCCACAACGCTGTGCTGGGAATCGCTTGTCTGTCCGTTGAATCTTAAATGGTTTTCTTCGGCACAATCTGCCATATCCAGTCTTCGCATGAGTCGGTAGGCAAACCCATGAAAATCACCATTGGTCTCAAAGAAACCCGACAGCTACCCTCACCTGGTTTGGCCTGCCTGCCAAGTCGGTGTTCCAGGGTGTACCCACTGCTGCATGCTAGCAGCTACTTGGAGGTACAGGTGAGAGTTGAGCATCAGATGAGGACCAAAGATGGAAGAGCTGTCCAGAAAGGACACGGCAAGCCCTCCATTAGAGGTGCTACCTCTATCTAGATACCCCAAATACAAAGGGAAAATATGTACTCACTAAAGAGGAATAAAAGCAACACGAAAGAACATCAGAAGTGGAGGGTAGAGGTATTCACAACAAACCGCATGCAACAATCACAAGGTGACTACAACTATTCTATAGAGTACCTTTTCCACTGAAGCCAGGAACAGGATGAAAATTCTGCTAGGATGGAGGGAAGCCAAACACAAGTTTAGCCAATAGACCACGAGGAACTCTAAAACCTTTCAATGCATTGCCATAAGAAACCTGTTAACTCACGAATGGCTGTGTAGATTTAAAGAAGACCTGTGCTTAGCTAAATGCCAAGATCTTCTAATCTCAGATGTATCCTAGGTCGCAGAATGTACTGTACATTATCAAAATAAGGTATAGGAGAAGCTTTGTAATTTTAATATATTATTTAATATGAGAAAATCACTGATAAAACACTGATAGCAAAACTGACCAAACTCTGACACATTTCCTTTCTATTTTAGGCAAAAAAACATATTGTGATTTGTCATCTTTTACATTTTAAAAATTACAAAAAGAAAAATGGGTTGATGCAATCGTTTGGGCACCCTTCATTGTTAGTACTGTGAGACAGTGAAGGGGTGCGTACTGGACGGGGTGTATATCTCCCCCAGGTTTCTTAGCTGGGGCGCATAAAAAGTAGGTTGTCAGTGCGGTGTTCACTCCATTCCCATCTGGGACAGGTTTGCAGTTCAGCCCAGAGTGAACACAGCTGCTTAATTAGACAGCCATAAGTACCTGCTTGGAAGTTCAGAGGAGGCTCTCTCTCAGTCTGGATCTGACTTCAGACGCCATTGGAGCCTCATGTGAGCTGCACGCTGGTAAATACTGAACATATGTGTTGTTTTGGGCACAGACTATTAGAGTCGGTACCCGGATAGAAAGGGAAATCTATCTAAGTGTAATTAGTGGCTGGACAAGCCCAGGCTTTATGTTTATGATTTGGTTTTAATTTATGTTCTGTTTGCTGTGGACTTTAATAAAACTGGTTGCGGCCAGTTTTTAACAGAACCACTGTCTGTGAATGGTCTCTTTATGCCACTCCGTCTCCCCAAGACGGCGATCCCAGAGCTATATCCCCTGAAAAGCTTACAATTGGTGCTTGAATGCTGGGGCAGCACAGTGGCTGAAGACTTTGAAAAAAAAAAAAAGGTGTCTGCACCGCAAAACTGAACTTATTGTGGAGAAGACTGTGGAGTGTATATGTCTTGGGTGAAGGTTGTCAGCCAGCCCAAGATGTCCGGCAGTATGGAGGAGCTCGTTAAGCAGCTGGCCCAGAACCAGCAGGCCATGCAGCAGCAACATCAGCAGGCCATGCAGCAACAACAGCAGAGCATGCAGCAGCAACAGCAGGCCATGCAGCAACAACACCTAGAGGCCCAGCGGAGCCACAGCAACAGCAGGAAACCAACCGGTTATTACTGGAGCAGGTTGCAGCACTAAAAAAACTCCTAGCCCCCCTCGTCCCCAAAATGAAGACGCCGGGTACCGGAAATTATCCGCTGTAAAGAAGGCGGTAAAACAGACTCTGCAGAAGATGACGCCTCATGACGATGTGGAGGCATATCTGGCTATATTGAGAGACTGCAGAGAAGGAGATTCTGCCACAATCTGAATGGGCTATGGTGGTCGCGCCCCTATCTGACGGGGGAACCCCAAAAAGGCCTATTTTGACCTCAGCGAGCAGGACAGCAAAAACATACTAAGTTGAAAGCGGAGATTCTTGCCCGCCTGGGTGTGACGAGGGCAGTCCGTGCCAGGAGAGTCCATAACGGAGATACAGGCGAGACAAGCCTGCTCGCTCACAAATGTATGACTTGATTTCTTTGGTAAAGAAGTGGTTGGAACCTGACGTCAGCACCCCTGCCCAAAATGGTTGAAAAGGGGTGCTGACCGGTACATCTGGGCCCTTCCCCCTGAGGTCCAGCTCTGGGGGGGACAGGGAGACCCCAAAGATGCCGATCAACTGTCAGCCTGATAGAAAGGTATTTCGCCACCAAAGACTATCTACGTGACCAGCCGTCCGAGCGATCAAACAGTTTGGAATACCCGGGCCCCCGTCATCCCCGGTAAGAGGGTTCCAGCTGTGGGGGCAAAGGGGGCTGTTGATAGTCCGGTCAGCCCCGAGGGGACATGTATGAGCGAAAGGGTGATACTTACCTACCAGGAGACCCCAGGCCTAGGAAGGTCTCCCCGTCTGAACACCCTGAACCTGAGACAGTGTTGGAGATGCTGTGAACAAGGTCATATTTCAGCCAATGTCCTCTAGTGGGGAACCTATGGACTGTGACGCGGACGGTCCCCTCTCGTTCCTCGCCGAGCCCGTGTGCGTGGCCACCTAGTCGAGGAGACTGGCCCACAGCTGTGTCAGGTCCCTGATAAAATGGGTGCCCAGTACAGGCCCTACTCGACTCAGGAAGTCGAGTGACTCTGATACATGCTAGTCCGGCTGATTTGGGACTTCGTCACAGGTAGGCACCTAAGCGTGGGTTTCATACATGGAGACATCAAGCTACCCAGTAACCTCCCAGCTCGTCACAAACCGGGGGGATTCCCAAGAAGGGGGGGTTGGGGAAAAACCTGATACCCCCCT
>JARQOD010000005.1:74472236-74567249 GCA_033576555.1 Oophaga sylvatica
GTATGGTGTTGGTTTGTCCCATAACCACGTGCTGGGTGGGCACCTGGGGATGGACAAAACCCAGAAAGAATTTTCAGAGGTTTTACGGGCCCCGGGGGTTTATCGAGATGTGGAGGATTATTGCAAAACCTCCCCCTCGTGTCGATAAATGCCCCGGTGTTCACTTCCGGAGCCCTTTAAATCCCGCTGCCAATTATAGAAATACCCTTTGAAAGGGTAGCAATGGATTGGTAGGTCCTATTGTAAATCAGCCGGGGACACCAATAATCTTAGTTGTTACTTGATTATGCAACCCGGTACCCGAGGCGGCCCCTTTAAGAAATATGGCCTCTAAAAATATTGCACGGAACTCTTTCATATGTTTTCCAGGACAGGAATTCTAAAGAGATCCTCACGGACCAAGGCCACCTTTTATGTCCAAAGTGATGAAGGAACTGTGTAAGTTGCTTAAAATCTCGCACATTCGGAATCTGTGTATCCCCCCCAGACGGATGGGTTGGTTGAACGTTTTAATAAAACATTAAAACATATGTTAAAGAAAGCAGTAGAAAAAGATGGGCGGGACTGGGATACCTGTTACCCTACTTATTGTTTTCGGTCAGAGGGTTCCCAGGCCTCTACGGGATTTTCTCCCTTTGAGTTGGTGTATGGTCGGCATCCGCGGGCTGCTGGGTTATACCCAAAGGGAGGTTTGGGAAACCGAGAAAAACCCCATACAAGAGTGTTATAGGCATATTGCCCAGATGCAAGAGAGGATGGCTAAAATTATGCCATTGGTAAAGGGAATCAGCTGCGAGAGCCCAAGAAGCTCAAAGCAGAGTTTATAATCGGTCAGAAAAAAATTAGGTTTTCAACCCAGGGATCGAGTCCTAATTCTAATTCCCACGGTGGAAAGTAAGTTTTTGGCCCAAAGTGGCATGGTCCTACGAGATCGTACAAAAACTGGCGAGGTTACTTACAAAGTACACCAACCCGGGAGACGGAAGCCCTACCAGGTGTATCATATCAATCTGATCAAGCCCTGGAGGGACAGAGAGGCATTGTTGGCCTCGGGTGAAGTAGAGAAAGGGGTAAAACCATCTCTACCTCCTGTGACCATGGGAGAGACGTTATCCGTGCACCAAAAACAGGAAGTGCGGGAGTTTCTGCAGAAAAATCAGAAAAGATTTTCTGACTTGCCCGGCCGGACTTCTCTAATAAAACACCATGTCGAGACCGAGCCCGGTACTAAGGTCAAGATAAAACCGTACAGAATTCCAGAAGCCCGCAGAAAGATAGTCTCTACTGAAATTAAACGCATGTTAGACCTCGGGGTCATTGAGGAGGCCCAAAGCGAGTGGTGTAGCCCGATTGTACTCATCCCAAAACCTAATGGAACCTGGAGGTTCTGTAATGATTTCAGAAGGTTGAACGAGGTGTCAAAGTTTGACGCATACCCAATGCCACGGGTAGACGAGCTAATCGAGAGGTTAGGGGGTGCCCGTTATATTACAACCCTCGATCTGACAAAAGGGTACTGGCAGATACCCCTGTCGGAGGAAGCGAAAGAAAAAACGGCCTTTGCAACCCCGGAAGGTTTGTTTCAGTATCTAGTGATGCCCTTCGGGTTGCATGGAGCCCCAGCTACCTTTCAGCGGCTTATGGACCAGATACTGCGCCCGCATCGAGCCTATGCGGCTGCCTACCTGGATGATGTGGTAATTTTCAGTTCAGATTGGGAGAGCCACCTCGCTAGGGTACAAGCCGTCGTAGACTCGATAGCCGGAGCTGGACTGAACATAAACCCAGAGAAATGTGCAATTGGCCTCGAAGAGGCCAAATATCTGGGCTATGTTATTGGCAGGGGGCTGATAAAGCCACAAATTGATAAGGTAGAAGCAATTCGGAACTGGCCTGTACCCCTCACAAAACGACAGGTCAAAGCATTTCTGGGCATCACTGGGTACTATCGCAGATTCGTACCAAATTATGCCTCCATTGCTGCCCCATTGACTGACCTGACAAAAGGGGGGAAGTCAAAAATGATAAATTGGAATCCGGAGGCAGAAAAAGCATTTCTGTCGTTAAAAATAGCTTTGTGTCAAAGACCAGTTCTGGTCACCCCTAATTTTAGAGAAGAGTTTTTGGTTCAAACTGATGCCTCTAATGTGGGGTTAGGGGCTGTGTTGTCACAGGTCGTGAAGGGTGAAGAACACCCAGTCCTGTATCTAAGTCGAAAAATGACACCGGCTGAAAAAATTATGCCATTGTGGAGCCAGAGTGCCTCGCAATCAAGTGGGCGCTGGACTCCCTGCGTTATTATCTCTTGGGTAGAAAATTTAAATTACAATCAGACCATGCTCCTCTGGCATGGATGAAGCAGAACAGGGAAAGGAATGCCAGGGTGACAAGGTGGTTCCTTTCACTTCAAGAGTTCAATTTCTCGGTGGAGCATAGACCTGGGAAGTTACAGGGTAATGCTGATGCCTTGTCCAGAGTTCACTGTCTCTTTGGAGTTGTTGACCAGCCCTCCGGTCTGGAGAAGAGGGGGGGATATGTGAGACAGTGAAGGGGTGCGTACTGGACGGGGTGTATATCTCCCCCAGGTTTCTTAGCTGGGGCACATAAAAAGTAGGTTGTCAGTGCGGTGTTCACTCCATTCCCATCTGGGACAGGTTTGCAGTTCAGCCCAGAGTGAACACAGCTGCTTAATTAGACAGCCATAAGTACCTGCTTGGAAGTTCAGAGGAGGCTCTCTCTCAGTCTGGATCTGACTTCAGACGCCATTGGAGCCTCATGTGAGCTGCACGCTGGTAAATACTGAACATATGTGTTGTTTTGGGCACAGACTATTAGAGTCGGTACCCGGATAGAAAGGGAAATCTATCTAAGTGTAATTAGTGGCTGGACAAGCCCAGGCTTTATGTTTATGATTTGGTTTTAATTTATGTTCTGTTTGCTGTGGACTTTAATAAAACTGGTTGCGGCCAGTTTTTAACATAACCACTGTCTGTGAATGGTCTCTTTATGCCACTCCGTCTCCCCAAGACGGCGATCCCAGAGCTATATCCCCTGAAAAGCTTACAGTACCTAGTAACATCCCCTTTTGAAAGTATCACAGCTTGTAAACACTTTTTGTAGCCAGACAAGTCTTTCAGTTCTTGTTTGAGGGATTTTCTTCCATTCTTTCTTGGAAAATTTCTCCAGTTCTGACAGATTCCTGGGTCATCTTGCTTCTTCCTCTCCCCGGGGCTCTCATGTGGTGTTGTGACACGTAACGCCGGCGCCCAATCAGCATTGGCGTCAGCTGCAGCCCGGACTTCCAATTCATGTTCAAAATTTCCGAAGGTGGATACAATGATGCCAGTGCGGATTGGGCACAGAGGTCAAGTGTCAACACCGCATGAGAGCCCCAGGGAGACAGAGTGCCAACATTGCGGGTACAGCATCGGCATGGGAGGTGATTATAAGATTTATTATGCTATCGGGGCAAAACATTTCAATCAAGAAGGGAATGTCCTAATAGTGCAAAACCCTTTTAATGGTTGGCGATATGTTCTTTTCCTGAAATTCTGTGCCCTTTTTTCTCAACACATACCTTAGATTATTGTGGCCAAAGAGTTCTATCCTAATCTCCTCAGTCCACAGGGCTTGTTTCAAAAATGCTTCAGGCTTATTTAGATGTTCTTTTGCATGCTTCTTATGCTGAATTTTATGGTGATGACTCTTCTATGAAAGGCATATTTGTGAAGTTGTCTCTGAACAGTAGAATAATATACCACAGCTCCAGATTCTGCTAAATCTTTCTGAAGGTCTTTTGCAGTGAAGCAGGGGTTCTGATTTGCCTCTCTAGCAATCCTACGAGCAGCTCTCACTGAAATTTTGCTTGGTTTTCCAGACTTTATCTTGACCTCCACTGTTCCTGTTAACTGCCATTTCTTAATTACATTTCACACTGAGGAAAGGGCAACTTAAAAATGCTTTCCCTTCTCCTGCTTTGTGGGCCTCCACAATTTTTCTTTTTCAGAGCTCTAGGCAGCTGCTTAGAAGAACCCATGGCTGCTGTTTTTGGCACAAGGTTAGAAGATGCTGGGTTTTTATAAAGCTAGGAAATTTGCATCACCTGGACTTTCCTAACTATGATAGTGAACAAGTCATAACCGTAATAGCCTATTTAAGGTTTGAAACATTGGTCAAAATTATCAGATCACACATGTCTCCAATAGTGCCCAAACATTTGCATTGGCCCATTTTTCTTTTTGTAATTTTTAAATTGTAAAAGATGACTATATATTTTTTATTTGCCTAAAATACAAAGGAAATGTGTTGTCTTCAATAATAGGTCGTTTAAAGACCATTTCATCTTCAACTTGCTTAACTATTCACAATAACAGAAATTTTGACCAGGGGTGATCAAACTTTTACATGCCACTGTATATATATATATGGTACTAAAGTGGAATGTTTTGCCCTGTGTGTCATGGAAAACTAAAACTGCACATCACCCTGGAAAAACACCGTCCACACCGTCAAACATGGTGGTGGCAGCTTCATGCTGTCGGGATGCTTTTTTCAGTGGGTACAGGGAAGCTGGTCAGAGTTGATGGGAAGATGGATGGAGCTAAATACAGGGTAATCCTGGAGGAAAACCTGTAAGAGACTGAAAAAGACTTGATACAGTGGTGTAGGTTCACTTTCCAGCAGGACAACAACCCTAAACATACTGCCAGAGCTACAATGGAATGGTAGATCAAAGTACTGTATGTTCATGTGTGTCAATGGCACAGTCACAGTTCAGACCTAAATCCCATTGAGAATCTGTGGCAAGACTTGAAAATTGCTGTTCACAGACGCCTCCATCCAATCTCACTGAGCTAGAGCAAGTGGTGTGCAAAGAAAATGGGAAAATATTTCAGGCTCTAGATGTACAAAGCTGGTAGCGATAGACTCCAAAAGACTTTCAGCAGCAATTGCAGCAAAAGGTAATCATACAAAGTATTGACTCAGGGGGGCTGAATACAAATGCACGTCATCATTTTCAGATTTCTATTTAAATAAAGCCATTTATCATTTCATTTACACTTCACAAATACTTGCTACTTTGTGTTTATATATTGTATATATATATATATATATATATGTATACTGTATATATGTGACATACAACAGTATCTGTCACATCTAGGCTGTTGCGCCTGACGAGGCCCATTATTAACTGTTTATGGCACGTGTGGGCCCTGTAACGGATTTTGCATTGGGCTCCTGGGGCTTTATGCTATATCTAGATCCTAAGTCTTTAATTTAGTTTTGTACTGCCACATTTTAACTTCTGTGAGTATCTAGATCTATGCGTACACTGCGTTGCATTTCCTCACCATATGCTTTTGGTAACCAAAGTTCATCGTAAGGAATTTGTATGTTATCCTTGTATTTGCGTGGGCTTCCTATGAGTACTTCCTAAAATCATAAAATGTAATGCTAGGTCAATTGGCATGAAAACAGACCGCGAACTACATGTGTGTGTCTCATGTAAAGATTTTAGATTCTGAGCCCACTGGGGCAGACGCTGATGTTCAGGGCTGCAGAATAGGTCAGTGCTAGGGAACACATGGTGACAAGGGAGGACATTTAGGATAGGTAAGTACCAATATGTGGATAGTTGTCCCATCGACCATGTAACAGGGTCTCGGCCGGGTTAAGAAGGTCTCTGGATGGCTTGTGAGTAGGACTGGATTTAAGGACTTGCGGGGAGTATAATTAACCAATTACAGGAGTTTATGGTGCTTTTAAAGGGACTGCATGTAATGTTATCATTTGGGATAAGAGGTTCTGCTCATAAACTAAGAAGTTAAAACTCTGTATGGAGAAGCAGAATCTGTTGCAAGCTAGAGGGAGGCAAATCCTTGTATAATGAACCCACAAAGAAAGCTGGAACTTATTTTCCAGTCATCTGGCAGCTCAATTTTTTCTCTTCCTGTCTTATTTCATTTTCTTAGAATTTCCTCTCTCCCATTACAGTCCCCCCCTCGCCTCCCGCCTCGCTCATATTTGGGATTACACAGTGAAAACATTTGAGGGTTTCCACGGCAATGATTTAAAAACTTCTAAAGCTTATATAACTAAACGGCAAGAAACAGGAGAGAATTCAGCAGAAGAGAGGAGTGAGTGATGGCTTAGGATGGAGCAAGGGCTGAGAAAAGAAGAAAAGAGAGGGAAAATATGTGAGAGAGAAGAAAATTTTCCCTTAAACATTAAAGAAAAAAAAAATTACAATACATAAATTTTTAGTTGCCATTGAATACATTGAAAACCAATATCGCTAGGATCCCGAAGATGCCCTACTGGAGAAAATGTTCCCCTAAAATAATAAAAAAGTAGTAATAAAATAGTCATGCTCGGTTTGGGGATTCGATCCACTGAACTGTCACTCTCTGGTTGGGTCCGCTGTCTGCTGAGCTATTGCCATTTCTTTCCTGTCCAAATGAGGATGGTTCCAGTTTTCTTTGCACCCCCTTCTTGGTTTGCTCCTCTCCAGGTGTTTTCCATTTTTCCATTTTGGTCTGTCCTATCACATTCTGGGTTGGGTTTTATATGTCATACTTCACTGCACTTCCTTGCTCGCTATACCTCTAGGTGGACTTGGGTTTAGGAGTTCCAGCCCTTCAGGTAAGGAGTTTACCTAAAATGGTAAACACTAGTTGTATTCTTGCATTGAGTCTATTTGTTTTCCTTTCTAGTTCCTCTTCCTTTCACCTCTTTAGCCTTCTGGGGTATACTTGTTCTGGTTCCTTTTAGCTCTCCTAATCTTTCCCTCTCTACCCTAAATGAATGTGTTTTTAATTTTCTCATTTGGGTTTTTTGTATATTTCTGCACAATTTCCTTTCCTCTGGTTGGTAGTGTGTTGCGACCTCCCATCTGGTTCCTCAGGAAGTACGAGAAACCCCTCAATGACCTTTTAGAGAGCCAGCTCTGAGGTGGTGTTTTTAAGTTGTGTGGCTAGGGTCTTTCAAGTCTGTACAGTGACCAGTTGGGCATGGGTGCAGCATCTCCCTGTAGGTCTTCTCTTTTTCCATTACCTGTGAGAGAGTGACCGAGTGATTGTGTTACATTCATAGCAAAAATATCAGTATATAAGCATCCGCTAGCTGTCCACTTTTATTTCTGTTGCCTAAGTGGGGACATCATCCAGTTAACTATGGAAAAAAGCCTAATGGCAGGCTAGGAATTGCATGCGGGAAGAGGAGAATTTCCCTGTAGGCCCCTGTTCTAGCTAAACATTGGGCACCCAGGGTTGATGTTACTTTCCTCCTCGTGTAATGAATGCCCTTTGTATTTTTTTCCTTGGAATGGTGGAAGCAGATAAACTTCAACTATTTTGATTTTTCAAGGTTTTCTCTGAGAACTTTTATGTGCCACCAATTTATCAGCAGCGTAGGGAAAATTAAGCCAGACCACAACGCATTACAGTTAAGAAATACATGATGGCAGTACATTTTTGTGCAGAAGCCTAGGACACATCATTATTTTAGTGCTGTGAAAAAGCTTTGCCAAGTGTGCCAAGGCTGAAGCCAAAGTCTACCAATAGTACCTTGTTAAAGGCATGAGTTTAGGTCTGAGGTTGAGAAAAAACATTTCAATATACATTTCAGAGCCAAAAATAAACCACAGAAATTGTCAGGCATGCCAGCCTTTCTGGAAAGTATCACAGAAACCCTTGTTAATCCCCAGATTTGCTAAAGGGAATGTAACTATTCCCTCCTGAAAAATGCAGAAAGTCCTTACTGGACCAGTATTCTTTATGTGTGGGTGTTGTGGAACCACCAGAAAAAAAGGTGTATAAAAAATTAGCAATAAGATTTTTCAGATGGTTTCCAAGCTAATTAAAAGGAACCTGTGATCACCGAAGGCATAGCTGGGGGTCCGCTCAGGGGTGGGGGTGGTGTTTAAAATATTTAAGTGGGTCAACTATGGTGACACACTTATATTACCGCTATATGGTGGCCATATAGTGGCAGATACCTATCCTGCAGAACATTTAAGGGATTACAGTACAGTTATAGATGGTGACTTACAGCTGACGTTCTTTCTGAAGGAGTCGTTCTCTTTTCCCACCTTTTCCATATGGCCCAGACCGACATTGCAACTCCTCAAGTCGCAACTCGTTTGCAGAGATTACAACACAGATATATCTGAGTTCTCACATTTCCATCACCATCTATTCCCAACCTGCACACACTCCTCATCCTGCTGATACCCCAATGCTGAGCTGCTGCTGCCGTATGTGTCCCTATTACTGCACCTACTGTTTGACAGTGCCCCACATTATAATGTCCACCACTATACCCCTTACATAGTAATAATGCCTCCTTAGTGCCGTCTAGATGATAAAATTGCCCCCTAGAAAATAGTAATCACCTGTGCAAATGCCCCAGAATACAGTGTCCGCATTTTGTCCCTTTAACGGCCACAATACTCTGAGTGCCCCAATAACAGCAATGCTCCTTAAGTCCCCACTAAACATTAAATAATGCCCACTAAGTCCCCCATTAGCTTGCAAGCTGTAAAATGGCTCCTACACTTTATGAGGACCCCCACAGATGTCCCTACAATGTATTAGAGCCCCCACACTTATGTATGAGGGCCCCAGACAGTAGTTCCCACATTGTATGACTGCCCCCACAGTAGGCCCCAAACTGCATACTGGGCACCACTTTAGTCCCCAAACTGCAATTTGGCCACTACATTAGTCCTCAAACTGTATAATAGCCCCACATTAGCTTCCACGCTGTATAATGGCTCCTGCATTAGCCCCTAAGCTGTATTTTGGCCACTGCATTAGCCACCAAACTGTATATTGACCCCATTATTAGCTTCCACGCTATATAATGGCCCCCACATTAGCCCTCAAACTGTATAATGAGCTCCACATTAGTTCCCAAACTGTATAATTGCACCCCCATTAGCGCTTAAGCTGTATAATGGGTCCCACATTAGCACCCAAACTGTATAATGGCCCCTCTATTAGCCCCAAACTGTATAATGGCCCATGTATTAGCCCCCAAACTGTATAATGGCCCCTATATTAGCCCCCAAACTGTATAATGGGCCACACATTAACCTCCAAACAGTATAATGGCCCCTGCATTAGCCCCCAAACTGTATAATGGGCCCTACATTAGTCCCCAAATGGTATAATTTTACCCCCATTAGCCAATAAGCTGTAAAATGGGCCCCACATTAGCCCCCAAACTGTATAATGAATACGACATTAGCCCTCAAACTGTATAATAGGCCCCACATTAGCCCTCAAACTGAATAATGGCTCCCACATTTTATAAGGGGTCCCACAGTAGTCCTTACGATGTATATAGTATGGGGGATACAAAACAGCTTCCCCCACACTGTTCAGGACCTGCATTTTTTAGGATACCCCTACAAATTTTAACCAAGATAATGTTATCATTGACATATAGTGGCTTATCTTCAATGACCATTGTCAATTCATGGATTGCGTTGTGTTGTATATTGAGTGCATGTTATGAGAGACATAGATTGGCTTACGTATCTCAAAGTCAGGGATACTAAGGGTATAATCGAGATAGCCGTCTAGGAGCAGGGGCGTCAATATCGTTGTCTACGCTAGGATGCCAACCTCCGCAGCTAGGCAAGATCAATTCATAGGCTTCCAGATAGGGACAATCTAGCCCAGGGGTCTCAAACTCCATTCCTCGAGGGCTGCAAACCGTGCGTGTTTTCAAGATTTCCTTAGCATTGCACTGGGTGCTGGAATCATTATCAATGCAGGTGATTAAATTACCACCTGTGCAATACAAGGAAATCCTGAAAACATGACCTGTTTGTGGCCCTTGAGGACTGGAGTTTGAGACCTCTGATCTAGCCCTATTTTGTTAAATGTATGGTATAAATTCCTGTCATGTAATTTCATATAGTATAGGGGGAGTATTTTGGAAAACTACTTTTGAGGCACAATGCAAAGTTTAGAAGGGAAGTAGTTCCATGTTGAAGCTCATATTTTTACTGGAATAGTTTGATGGTGCCATGTCACATTGGCAGAGCCACAGACGTGCCAGAATAGCAGAACCTCCCATAAGTGACCCAATTTTGCAAACTATTCTTCTCAATGAATTCATCTAGGGGTTCAGTGATCATACTGACACCACGTGTGCCTCACAGAATTTTATACCATTGGGCAGTCAAGAAAAAAAATATTTGTTTCAGCCCCAGATTTTACATTTTCACACAGGAAAACTGGTAATAATGACATAAAATTTGTCCCACAATTTCTGCTAAACTTGGCAATACCCCATATGTGGTTGTACAGTACTGCTTAGCCACACAGCAAGACGCGGGATTGAAGGAGCACTATTTGACACTTGAAGAAGCCCCTAAGTGCCAGAAGAGCAGAATTGGAAATTATGCCCCTCTGGGAATTTATCTACAGATGTAGTGACGATTTTGATTCAATGGGTGTTTTGCAGAAACAAGCAGCAGTGGATGTTGCTGACTGAAAATTGCAAATCTGCCATTGTAGTGCCCAGTACATTGTACTCATCTCATTCTTCTTGAGACATTGACCCGTAAATTAAGCGGCTCTCATTACTACAGAAATTCCAAACATGTAAATGTGATTTAGGCACACTGGGGCTCAGGAGCCAGAGGGGCATTTGGATTTAGGAGTATAGAATTCTCTGTATTTATTTGCGGGTGAGGAACCATTTAGCTTTTCCAGAGCCTTTGCACTACCAGTAACATGGAAGTCCTCTATATTCCCATTGATGAATTTCGGACCTGGGTGGGGACCTGCTTTTTTTGTGGATAGATTTGAAGCTTTTGTTGGGATCATTTTACTTATTCTGCACTCTACGCTGAGCACTTTCTTTGGGGTTTCCATCTAAATCTCCGAGTGACGTGTCTCAAATGAAACCCTTGAGGGATCCATTCACTATAATGAGGCAGCAGAGTTACTCTGGACTTAGATTACTGAGTGCAGCATTGTTTTTAGATGTAGGATGCAGCAGAGCTAAGAAAGCCAAGGGTGCTTTCACATTGCACTTAGGTGCCTGTTCAGTGGCCTAGTCTACTACATCTGAGTGTCCATCTCCATTAGGTTTACCCACCCAAAAATGATGCACGCCCACACTTTGCTCCCTATCTGCAGCGTTTCGCGCACGCAACTCCGCAGCAAAACTGCAGATCTTTCTAAACCTGCAGTTTTGCTGCAGATTTGACTGACTCAGTGGAAGTCAATGAGTGCAGAAACGCTGCAGATCCGTAAAAAGAATTTACATGCT
Source organism: Oophaga sylvatica (assembly GCA_033576555.1). NCBI lineage: Eukaryota > Metazoa > Chordata > Amphibia > Anura > Dendrobatidae > Oophaga > Oophaga sylvatica. The sequence continues at coordinate 74,483,529 of JARQOD010000005.1, forward strand.
GTGGAAAATAAAACGCAAATCCACGCGTATTTTTCTGCAGCATGCGCACAACCAATCCGAATTTCCCATTGACTTACATTGGCTGTGCACTAGACTGCGGATTTGATGCAATTCTACAAGTCTAAAAACAATGCAGATCCGCATCAAAATCCGCAACGTGTGCACATAGCCTAAGGGTACTTGCACAATGGGCTCAGAAAGTACCAGGAAAGTAGGTGAGATTCAGAAAATGCTGTGGAGAATATTCACACAGTAAATTGGCCGTCCATTCAGATTTGAAATGCACAAAATGTCAAGTTATGCTGTGTTTTACCACGGATTTAGCATTTTACAATGCAAAGAGTGAAATGTGTGACTTATAGGGAATGTGTAATCAAAAAAAGATATCTGTTTTTTCTCTTTATAGTTACATAGAAACTAAAAGAAAAAAGTTAACATAGAAGCTCGATTTAAGTTTCTGGTCATTTTCTGATGATATTCTCCTTTCAACCGTACCATTTTTGCAATTAAATTCTTTATGTGGCATTTCTGCTACAATGAAAATGCCCTAAATGCACATATCTTAAAGACTCTTTGCAATCGTAGAAAGACAGTTATCGAAAACTTTTAACTCCCTTCTCTGCCCACCACTGCCATCTCCAACCCCCCTCATCTTTGCTGAGGAAATTGTCACACACTATAAAAATAAGATCGACCAAACAAGGCAAGTCTTTATTGTTCAACCGCCACAACCACTTTATATGCCAGACCAATGCCCTAACCCCATTACCTACCTCTCTAACATCAATGAAGGAGAGCTTGCTCGTCTCCCCTCCAAATCACACCTCACCACTTCTGCACTTGACCCTATACCATCCCACCTCCTCCCTAACCTCACCACCACACTCATCCTATCCATAACCCATCTCTTCAACCTATCACTAACTTCTGGTACCTTCCCTTCTGCTTTTAAACATGCCCCAATCACGCTTATCCTCAAAAAGCCAACCCTCGACCCAACCGTTATGTCCCATATCGCGCTCCCATTCGCTTCCAAACTCTTGGACCAGTACGTCCACGCTGAACTTTCCTCCCACCTCTCATCTAACTTGCTCTTCGACCACCAACAATCTGGCTTCCACTCCCACCATTCCACTGAATCTGCCCTGATCAAAATTACTAACGACTTTCAGCCAAAGACATCAGACAATTCTCTATTCTCCTCCTTCTAGACCTGTCCTCTGCCTTCGACACAGTTGACCACTGCCTCCTACTACAGATCCTCTCTTCCTTTGGTATCAAAGACCTTGCCCTAGCCTGGATCTCCTCATACCTTTCCAACCGCACATTTAGCATCTCCCACTCCCACACTACCTCCTCATCCAACCCTCTCTCTGTTGAAGTCCCTCAAGGCTCTGTCCTAGGACCCCTATTGTTCTCCATCTATACCCTTAGCCTGAGACAACTCATAAAGTCCTATGGCTTCCAGTACCATCTGTAATAATAATAATGGTATGTCATTAGGGACTTGATTGTTGCGCCTCCCCTTCATTCATAGGATAAAATTGAGCACTGTGGATATTTTTTACAGATTTTCCTTGCACTCTTGCATAACGCTGTATTACAGTGTCTGTACTGTACATGGCCAGAAGAAATGACTCCATCACTGTATTAATAGGATTGGTGGATATCCAAAAGCAATAGGACTCCCACCAATTACACAGGTACGGCAGTTCTTAGTAATATGCCATAAAGTTCAAATTAAAAAATAAAAATCCTGCAATTTTCACACCAAGAAAACTCCTTTAACTCCTTCTTGACATAACGTAATATTGCGTCCTGTGTTACAGGTCCCCATGTATGGAGTGGACTCAGCAGCTAAGCTCACATTGTACCTCGCAGATCCTAATGAAGGTCCCTTTTGCCTCCATCCAAGTTCCCCTGTGAAGCTCAGCCATGGGCTGGGCTTCAAAGCAGAATGTCATTTTCCCTATATACTGCAGGATCGAGCCCTCTTAAGGGACTAAAAAATTACATTAAGCCCTTTAACACCCTATATAGGTACATCATAGGTCGCCTCCCCTGTCTGATACGGACTCCAGCGATGAGCCCGCAACTTTTCCATCACATGTCAGCTGATTTTATCAGGGGGGTTGGCGTGACAACCGGAGTCTGCAGGAGACCTGTGGTTGTCATCTCCGCACTCATGACAGGTTCCCTTTCAAAACAAACAGCCAAAAAAAAATGGAATTGCATTTTAATTTTCATTATTTCACAGCACTTTAATTTTTCTTCCATTTTTCTTCTTTTTTTTATGCATTATTTGGTAAAGTGAAATGTTTCATTCAAAACTACAGCTCGCCATGTAAAACAAACCTCCCTCATTTAGCCATGTTGAAAGAAATATAAAAAAGTTATGGCTGTGGGCCTCGATCTGTGTCCGGAGACCATGGTGCATGTTTGGAAGGATGAAGGTCGTAACATGTTGGGATACTCATGTCTGTCCCCCGTTATAGATGCTCCCGCGGTGATCAAGCACATATGATTCGGTGGGTTTGCCATGTTTATTTGTATCATGCGAAAAAACATCCTTTCATCAGCGGATAGATTTATTTCCTAGCTGCAGATGTTTCTGGAGTGTAAATACCAAGAAGTATTTCGCCTTTTCTTACTTACATTTAACTCTTCGTGCACTCATTTATCAAGTGAAGATATTTAGCCAGGATCCAACTGTTTCCATGATATCGGATTACATAATTATACTGGTATTTTTACTTGTTTATTGGTTTTCTTGACTCTAGTTCTAGTACTGAGTATTATCTAGGTGCCCGTAGCTTTACAGCTAAGCACTAAAATATTTCCCTTGGTTTGAGAAGCGTATTAAAATCATCAACTAGTACAATAGCGTCCCCTAGTGGAATACAAGAAAACAACCAATAGTTTTCATTCTCATTCATCCCTGAGATTTTGGAACAATGATCATCGAAACATAGTAAAAAGATAAAAGTTTCCGGACTCACCATGCATACTGCAATTTCTCCACTATTAAATGAATGGGTGTGTCATGTATAGTGTACAGTTCCTATAGCGTCTTGTGCTTGGGTGCGAGGAAAACACAGGAGACATAGGTTGAAATGAAATGACTTGTATTACTTCATACAAGCATGCTGAAAAGTTCACACAGTTTGCAGGAACAGCGACAGGAGACACAGCAGGCCAGAGTAACTTCAAGCACTACAATAAATCTCCAAAGCAGGTTCAGGATCTCTTCTCTGTACCGTAATTCCTCTGCAAACATGGATTCACCAAACAGCAGGTTTCCAGAGTCCAAAAGTGTTCAAAGGTTCCTCAGTAGGGAATAGCTGGAGTACAAGTTCAAGGTTTCCAGGAGTCAGGTCACAGACTGACTGAGGCTTGATTCAGGAGCACTGATTGTTCAGCTGAGGCTGCTTAAGAAGCAAGAGGGAAGAATCAGGGCGGGAACATGAAAACTGGAACTCCATATTAACTGAGGGCAAGAGCTGCAGAAAGACAGAAAGCAAAATGGCCGACGGAAAACTGAGTTTCAAGGAACATGTCAACAGAGACAAAGAACCTTACATTACTCCCCCTTAGGGACAACCTCCGGATGACCTCAGACCAGGCTTGTCAGGGTACCTCTGATGAAACTGGCGGAGCAGGCGAGGAGCATTTACATTGTTGACTGGTTCCCATGAGTTGTCCTCCACTGGGTAGCCCTGCCATTTAATCAAATATTGCAACTGATTTCTGTACAACCTGGAATCTAGAATCCTTTCCACCATAAATTCTTCCTGACCATCGACCTAGCACTGGGTCAGGGCAAGGAGAAGAACGTCCAGGAAACGTATTGGGTGTTGCAGCCTTTAGTAGGGATACATGAAAGACAGGGTGGATTCTCATAGTTCTGGGCACTTGAAGACGACAAGCAACAGCACTTATAATCTTACTGATCTTATAAGGTCCAATGTACTTATGTCCCAATTTAGACGATGGAATCTTTAATTTAAGATTTCTGGTTGACAGCCAGACCAAATCTCCTACCTTGAAAGCTGGTGCAGGTTTACGAAATTTATCTGCTGCTTTCTTGTACCTTTCCTGAGCCAATTCTAGATTTTCCTTTAGAAGATCCATATTCTTTTGTAAAGAAGTGATTCTTTCAGCCACTGCCGGCAAGGGCGTATCTATGGGAAATCGAGGAAGAATGTTAGGATGATAACCTAGATTGGAGTAAAAAGGAGACTGCTTAGTGGAGGCGCTCTGAGAGTTGTTATAAGAGAACTCAGCCAGTGGAAGTAGATCCACCCAATCATCTTGTAGGTGGCAGATAAAACAGCGGAGATACTGCTCCAGGGTCTGATTGGTTCGTTCTGTCTGTCCATTAGTCTGAGGATGAAAAGCAGAAGAAAGGTTTACTTTAATGTCCAATGCTGCACAGAAATTTTGCCAAAACCTTGAAGTGAATTGCACCCCTCGATCCGAAATGACCTCATCCGGTACTCCATGTAAGCGAAACACATTCTTAATCATCAAGTCTGATGTCTGTTTTGCAGTGGGTAAGCCGACACAAGGGATAAAATTAGCTGCCTTTGTTAGACGGTCAACCACCACTAGAATGGTGTTCTTCCCTTGAGAGGTTGGTAACTCCACAATGAAGTCCATAGAAATGGATCCCCACGGGCGGGACGGGGTGGGAAGAGGTTGCAACAGACCAGTTGGTGAGGAGCGAGGTGTTTTGCATCTTGCACAGACTTCACATGAAGTGACATAGTTTAAAACATCTTTCCTGTAAGTGGGCCACCAAAAGAAACGAGAAAGAAATTCTTGTGTCTTTAGAATTCCCCTATGCCCGGCTATCTTGGAATCGTGGATGAGTTGCAATACTCTCAATCTGACTGTTTCAGGTATATACAGACGTTGTCCCTGAATCCACACACCATTCTTAAAGACAAGACTTACGTCCCTTGGGGGTTGAGCCAACAAAGAATCCGCATGGTATGCTTCCTTGATGTCCTTAAGTAGGTCTTGATTATGAATCACTCCCAGGAATCTAGAGTCAGGAAGAATAGTCTTAGGAGGAGTAAGTGGACGTGTCTCTGCTGAATGAATCCTAGAGAGTGCATCAGCCTTTCCATTGCGCGATCCTGGTCTATAAGAAATGACAAAATTAAATTGGTTTAGAAAAAGATTCCAGCGAGCCTGGCGAGGAGTCAGGCACTTAGCCGACCTGATAAATTCAAGGTTACGATGGTCTGTCAGGACGACTATTTGCTGTGCAGTTCCCTGAAGAAGGTGTCTCCATTCCTTGAAGGCGGCAATAATGGCCAACAATTCTCTATTGCCCACATCGTAGTTCCTCTCAGCCGAAGACAACTGCTGGGAAAAGAAGGCACAGGGATGCAAGACATTCTTCTCACCTGTTCTCTGAGAGAGTATAGCTCCAACGGCACAGTCTGAAGCATCCACCTCTATTATGAAGGCAAGCTCGGGGTTGGGATGTACTAAGATAGGTGCGGTGGTAAATTTATCCTTTAAACAGGAAAATGCTTCCTGAGCTTGTGGGGTCCAGGAGAACCTAGACTGTTTCCGGGTAAGTTGGGTGATAGGTGACACTACCTCAGAAAAATTTTTAATGAAACGTCTATAGAAGTTGGCAAACCCGATGAAGCGCTGCACCTCCTTCACATTTCTAGGAATTGGCCAATCCTTGATGGCTTGGGTCTTGCTTCCATCCATACTAATCCCTTGCGTAGATAGTACATACCCCAGAAATTGAATTTCGGTCCTATGGAATTCACACTTTTCAAGTTTGATGTAGAGATGGTTTTGTCTTAGGCGTTCTAAGACCATTCTCACATGTCCATGATGTTCCTCTGTGGAGTTAGAAAAAATTAGAATATCATCCAGATAAATCACCACAAACGTATCTAGGAGATCCCTGAAGATATCATTCACGAAGTGTTGGAAAGTGGCTGGGGCGGTACTCAGACCAAAAGGCATAACTAGATATTCAAAGTGTCCATAGCGTGACCTGAAAGCAGTCTTCCATTCATCCCCAGGTCTAATACGGACCAAGTTATAGGCCCCATGGAGATCCAGTTTAGAGAAAATTTTGGCATGCCGCACTCTCTCCAACAACTCAGGGATTAAAGGCAATGGATAACGGTTTCTAATAGTAACCTTATTGAGTTCCCTATAGTCTATGCAGGGTCTCAGAGATCCATCTTTCTTCTTCACAAAGAAGATGGGTGCACCTGCGGGAGATGAAGAGGGGCGTATGAAGCCCTTGGCTAAATTTTCGTCTATATAATCCTTCAAAGCTTTTAACTCGGGCCCCGCTAGGGAGTAGATCTTACCAAAAGGTATCTCGGCTCCAGGCAATAATTCAATTGGACAATCATATGGACGGTGAGGAGGAAGCTGATCAGCGTTCTTCTTTTCACATAAATCCACATAGTCCTGGTATACAGCTGAAATGCCACACGAAACACAGCCATGTGGTCTCAAAACAACATCTTTATTAATACAAAAAGACATAACAGAATAAAATTGGAACAGGACAAATTGGAACAAGGGAGAAGTGCGCAATTGCGACGGCAAACATCATAACAGTGAAAAATAGCACGGTTGAGAAAACAAACAATGCTCTCTAAATATGTAATCTATAAAAAAGGAGGACATAATACATGATGAAGAAGATACGAGGTAAATATGGGACCAAAGGTCAGAGGATACACGGCATGATAATAGAATATACTAGTCAAAAAGGTATAATAATAATAATGACCTGCTGGTACCTATATATAACTGGGAGCAATACTAGTGTTATGGCTTTATAGCCACATGTAATATACCTAAATAGCTTAAATCATTGTAAAGAGCAAACCCAGTAAATAGAGATAATATGAAGGCTACCAGCAGAGTAAATAGCCTCTATACCCAAAACTGTCCGTCCCTCTCAGGCAATCCCTGTATCCTTGGCACACATGGCCATGTAGAATAAACATCGATGCATATCTAATGAAAGTGCCACAGGAGATAAATGAAAAATTGCAGAGTGTTACCTCGGGAGAGCAGAGTAGCGTCCTGAACCCACCCCAACGCGCGTTTCGGAGCCTGGGATGCTCCTTCCTCAAGCCCCCTGAGGAAGGAGCATCCCAGGCTCCGAAACGCGCGTTGGGGTGGGTTCAGGACGCTACTCTGCTCTCCCGAGGTAACACTCTGCAATTTTTCATTTATCTCCTGTGGCACTTTCATTAGATATGCATCGATGTTTATTCTACATGGCCATGTGTGCCAAGGATACAGGGATTGCCTGAGAGGGACGGACAGTTTTGGGTATAGAGGCTATTTACTCTGCTGGTAGCCTTCATATTATCTCTATTTACTGGGTTTGCTCTTTACAATGATTTAAGCTATTTAGGTATATTACATGTGGCTATAAAGCCATAACACTAGTATTGCTCCCAGTTATATATAGGTACCAGCAGGTCATTATTATTATTATACCTTTTTGACTAGTATATTCTATTATCATGCCGTGTATCCTCTGACCTTTGGTCCCATATTTACCTCGTATCTTCTTCATCATGTATTATGTCCTCCTTTTTTATAGATTACATATTTAGAGAGCATTGTTTGTTTTCTCAACCGTGCTATTTTTCACTGTTATGATGTTTGCCGTCGCAATTGCGCACTTCTCCCTTGTTCCAATTTGTCCTGTTCCAATTTTATTCTGTTATGTCTTTTTGTATTAATAAAGATGTTGTTTTGAGACCACATGGCTGTGTTTCGTGTGGCATTTCTGTATTTAGTACAGTTGGTCTCTCTATCTAGTCCAGTATTCACATGCCTACACTAATTGGTCTAATATAAGTATAAATAAGATACAAGCCATTGGTATGTGATATGTCGGCCACATATATCTTTCTGGTATACAGCTGGTAGTTCAGGGACTGACATGGTTCCTTTAGGAACAGAGCAAGCTGAAACTCCTTGACTCATCTGTTTCTCCGGAAAGTGTAATTCCTTGGTCTCCCAGTTAATCGTAGGATTCTGCGCCTGCAGCCATGGTAGCCCTAGAATAATGGGAAAGTGGGGAGAAGAGATAAGCATAAAAGACATTTTCTCCTGATGATCTTTACCCATAAGGACCCTCAAAGGCTCTGTTTCTTGATCCACTGGTCCAGAAGTCAGTAGAGAGCCATCCACAGTCTCCATCTGTACTGGAGTAGCCTTCTTCACTGAACGTATCCCCTGTTTCAGAGCAAAGGAGATATCCATAAAATTTCCACTTGCTCCTGAGTCGATCATAGCAGAGCTAGACACCCAGACTGAGTCAACCCAGAGTTTGATGGAAAGGAAGCAATGAGAATTGTTTCTTTTACAACTCAGCTGGGACATCGCTGAGGAAACTTGAAAAATTGCAGCGTTTATACCGTCATCGTCCCCAGAACTAACAGAGTTTAAGTCCGAGAAATCAAGATCTCTTGCAGCAGATCTCTCTGGAGCCTGAGGCTCGGACATGACAGAGCTCCTCTCGCAACACTCACAGTGAATGACTGCTGCAGTAGTCTTACGAGAACGGCTGGGGCAGTTTATAATGAAGTGCCCTGACTTACCACAGTAGAAACATAGATTTTCCTTTATACGATGTTCTTTGCGTGCATCACTAACCCGTCTTTGTAAAGAGTCCACCTGCATGGGTTCAGGTTCTGGTTCCCTTGTGATCCTACTCAAAGGTTCCTTAGCTGAGGAGGGAGGTAGTAAAAGATTAGTGCGATTATTTTCGAACTATCTCTCTTGTCTGCGTTCAGTCAGACTAGCATCAATACGAATACAATAGTTAATAAAGTCACCTAACGCAGTGGGAGGGTCGGCACGAGCAAGTTCATCCTTAATCAGTGGAGACAACCCTTTCCGAAAAATAGATTTCTTAGCGGAAGTGTCCCAAGTGGTATCAAGAGCCCATCTCCTGAAATCCAGGGCATATTCGGCTACTGAACGCTTAGGCCTCTTTCACACATCAGGCTTTTTGAATCAGGCGCGATCCGGCGTGTTTCTAAAAAAACGGATCCGGTACCGGATGCGTTTTTTTAGCATTGACTTACATTAGCGCCGGATCGCGCCTGATGTCACTGCGTTGTATCCGTTTTTGGCCGGATCCGTCGGAATTGTACATTCCGGCGGCCGGACAAGACGGTTTTTGTAACGTTTTTTTTTTTTTCCGGAGGCACCTGACAGTGCCTGAATCGGCACTTCAGGCGGCCGGAAACAATGCAAACCTATGGAGCCGGACCAGATTTTTGACAAATCCGTCAGAAAACTGATCCGGAGTCTAAGGTCTCCTCTCTCTCTCTCTCTCTCTCCTCTCTCCTCTCTCTCTCTCTCTCTCTCTCTCTCTCTCTCTCTCTCTCTCTCTCTCTCTCTCTCTCTCTCTCTCTCTCTCTCTCTCTCTCTCTCTCTCTCTCTCTCTCTCTCTCTCTCTCTCTCTCTCTCTCTCTCTCTCTCTCTCTCTCTCTCCTCTCTCTCTCTCTCTCTCTCCTCTCTTCTCTCTCTCTCGTCCGGACATTGATGTCTGTATTTTCAACATAGAAAATCTTCTTTTTCCGGGTTCAAAAGGTCAGGCCGGATCAGGCGAAAAACCTGATCAGTTCCATCAGTTTTTTAAAATCAGCGCCGGATCCGTCCTATCAGGCATAAGACGGATCATGCCTGATTCAAAAAGCCTGATGTGTGAAAGTAGCCTTACCTTGGCGCAAAGTTAACATGGCTGCTTCAGCTGTTGCACCTCGATTGGGGTCATCAAACACCTGCCCCATGGCTGAAATAAAAGCATCAAGGTGATTCAAACAATCATCCTCAGTCTCAATCAGAGGGTTTGCCCACATCAAAGCCTTATTGGTAAGCAACATGATTATAGTAAGCACTTTGGATCGTTCAGTGGGAAATTGTGAAGCATGTGCAGAGAAAAATAAATAGCATTGATTAATAAATCCCCTGAATTTCTCACGTTCACCGCCAAAACGAAAAGGAGGTAATTTGGGGATCCCAGAACTCGGGGTTATGGCAGGAGCCTGGGCTCGTTCCTCTAGAGCCTCAATCCTGGCTCGCAATTCCTGGGTAGTCTGTCCAAACACTTGCAAATTATGATTAGTGAGGTCCTGTAGGCTTGCAAAACGGGTTTTTAAAGTCTGTACATCTGAAAGGATTGTATCAGTCACTCCGCAAAGTTCCTTTATGCGGGCCTCCATCTTCCAGATCTTTTAAGGCAGAAGTGCTGGAAGGAGAAGAGGAAAGAAAAAAAAAAAAAAATAGTGTTTACCTGTGGTAACACTGCAGAGTAAAATTTTAAGGGAATGCGCTCACCTGGAATGGTTGTGAGAAGTCACAACCACTGTCATCACATAAGGTATTTAAACGGACATCTGATATCCACAGTCACAGCAGACACGGCTTTCCCAGACCCAGCAGACACTAAACATTGGCTCCTGAATCTTGTCATGTATAGTGTACAGTTCCTATAGCGTCTTGTGCTTGGGTGCGAGGAAAACACAGGAGACATAGGTTGAAATGAAATGACTTGTATTACTTCATACAAGCATGCTGAAAAGTTCACACAGTTTGCAGGAACAGAGTCAGGAGACACAGCAGGCCAGAGTAATTTCAAGCACTACAATAAATCTCCAAAGCAGGTTCAGGATCTCTTCTCTGTACCGTAATTCCTCTGCAAACATGGATTCACCAAACAGCAGGTTTCCAGAGTCCAAAAGTGTTCAAAGGTTCCTCAGTAGGGAATAGCTGGAGTACAAGTTCAAGGTTTCCAGGAGTCAGGTCACAGACTGACTGAGGCTTGATTCAGGAGCACTGATTGTTCAGCTGAGGCTGCTTAAGAAGCAAGAGGGAAGAATCAGGGCGGGAACATGAAAACTGGAACTCCATATTAACTGAGGGCAAGAGCTGCAGAAAGACAGAAAGCAAAATGGCCGACGGAAAACTGAGTTTCAAGGAACATGTCAACAGAGACAAAGAACCTTACAGGGTGGCACTCCACTGCCGGCCGGCATTACATAGGAAAGAAAGAAGAAAAAGAGCTGACGTTTACAAGAAAATTAAAAATTTGGTTTCCTTTATTCGTGCAGACGTGAAAAAGTTACATGCAAGGATCCATATTGCACGCTGACGCGTTTCCGGCATAATAAATGCCCTTAAACCTAGAGATTGTCTCCCTTGTCTCGTAACCTGTTGAAAAACCCTTATGGGCAGGCTTGGACTGGCCAACAGGAAAACAGAAGAATCCTCCGGTAGGCCACTGCTGGGCCACCATCCTCTTATATGAACGGTACTTGGTACAATATACATGAATCCCTATGTACAGTTAAAGCCAACATCTTATTCATATAACAATCTACCCACTTCATTGTTAGATAAATCTGTGAGTGATAATGTCACATTTGTATGTAGTTGAAAAGCGGGGATTGATTACTGGTGGACCCCAGTCCGGCACTGCTTATCAATCATGTGAGATCTGAAAATTAACAGAAAATTATACTATACAGAGAAAGCTATTTATAATAGTATTTTTTGGCAGGAGATATAGTTAATATGTATACATGGTTTTTCTGTACACTGTTTGCATAATTATTAGGCAAGTTGTATTTGAGAGGATTCTTTTTATTATTGAACAACAACTGTGTTCTCAATCAACCCAAAAGACTCATACATATCAAAGCTTAATATTTTTGGAAGCTGGAGTGGGTTTTTTTAGATTTGGCTATCTTAGGAGGATATCTGTTTGTACAGGTAACTATTACTGTGCAGAATTATTAGGCAACTTAATAAAAACCAAATATATACCCATCTCACTTGTTTATTTTACCAGGTAAACCAATATAATAACACAAAATTTAGAAATAAACATTTCTGATATTCAAAAGCAAAACAAAAAAATCAGTTACCAACATAGCCACCTTTCTTTCCGATGACACTGAAAAGCCTTCCATCCATAGATTCTGTCAGTTGCTTGATCTGTTTACGATCCACATTGCGTGCAGCAGCCACCAAAGCCTCCAGACACTGCTCCGAGAGGTGTAATGTTTTCCCTCCCTGTAGATCTCACATTTTATGAGGGACCACAGGTTCTTTATGGGGTTCAGATCAGGTGAACAAGGGGGCCATGTCATTATTTTTTCTTCTTTTAGACCTTTACTGGGCAGTATTTGGATGCATGTGATGGAGCATTGTCCTGCATGAAAATCATGTTTTTCTTGAACGATACCGACTTCTTCCTGTACCACTGCTTGAAGAAGGTGTCTTCCAGAAACTGGCAGTAGGTCTGGGAGTTGAGCTTCACTCCATCCTCAACCCGAAAAGGTCCCACAAGTTCATCTTTGATGATACCAGCCCATACCAGTACCCCACCTCCACCTTGCTGGCGTCTGAGTCGGAGTGGAGCTCTCTGTCCTTTACTGATCCAGCCTCGGGCCCATCCATCTGGCCCATCAAGAGTCACTCTCATTTCATCAGTCCATAAAACCTTAGAAAAATCAGTCTTATATTTCTTGGCCGAGTCTTGACGTTTTATCTTATGTTTCTTGTTCAAAGGTGGTCGTTTTTCAGCCTTCCTTACCTTGGCCATGTCCTTGAGTATGGTACACCTTGTGCTTTTTGATACTCCAGTAACGTTGCAGCTCTGAAATATGGCAAAACTGGTGGCAAATTGCATTTTGGCAGCTTCACGCTTGATTTTCCTCAATTCATGGGCAGTTATTTTGAGCCATTTTTTATCAACACGCTTCTTGCGACCCTGTTGGCTATTTGCCATGAAATGCTTGATTTTCCAGTGATCACGCTTCAAAAGTTTGGCAACTTCAAGACTGCTGCATCCCTCTACAAGACATCTCACAATTTTTGACTTTTCAGAGTCCGTCAAATCTCTCTTCTGACCCATTTTGCCAAAGGAAAGGAAGTTGCCTAATAATTAAGCACACCTTATATAGGGTGTTGATGTCATTAGATCACACCCCTCCTCCTTACAGAGATGCAAATCACCTGATTTACATAATTGGCAGTTGGCTTTCAAGCCTATACAGCTTGGAGTAGGACAACATGTATAAAAAGGATGATCTGATCTAAATACTCATTTGCCTAATAATTCTGCACACAGTGTACAGTATATTTATATGGTAATTTTTAACTGAAATGTTAATGTTCTTGGAAGTGCCAGTTCTTTTTATCCATCCTTTACGATCATCCGAAACATATTTATGAAATATGGAAATTGTTTAACTCTATGGTTAATTTTGTGAATAGCAAAATGTTAATGAATTCATTTACACTTGTTGAACGGAACATCCCAGTAGTGATTTTATTCTTCGCTGATGAAGGGGATGATGTTGTATCTCTTTTAAGAGTTCTTTCATAATGGCCATTTGTTTCCTGACCCTGAGCATGACATATATATTTCTATGAGGCTGTCAGACTTGTGCTCGGGAAGCGTGCGGACAGTCCGTGCATTGTGATCGGAGCTCAGAATGATGATCACAGACGTCTGAAAGAGCCCTTAGGGCTCGAGCAGACAACAGTTTTAATTGGACGGATAGCACTCGTACCCATGTTATTTTATGGGCCTTGCACAATTCAACTCCAACAATTGAATTGCACTTGCCTATTCATGTCTATGGGTCCGTGAAAAAATTGGACCGAACTCGAACGACATCAAAGTGCAGTCCAATTTGGCATAATGAAGAAACTTTTTTTTTCTCCCTACCTCTGAAAATATCGGATCCCAGTCTGATAAAACTTTCATCAGAGTCTTATTGGCATAATTAGATGGAGAAAAAAGCAGTCATCTGCACCTGCCCTAAGGAAACTCGTCAGCACATTTTTAGATTTGGAAGTAATGGTATGCCTGTACTGTATAGGCGCATGTCCTCTAATAAATATAATAACATGTCTGTAGAGATCAGATATGCCGGCCATGAAAAGTCTTGCACATAAGCCATATGCAAATCAAACTGGAAGAGCACTGGAGGAGTGGCAATCCTGTCCGATTGCTTCATCCAAGTGCGCTGACACACCCCAATGCACTTCCAGCCTGATTTGCATATGCATTTTAGATTAGCTTTTTCATAACTGCACTTTTCATCTTTATAAAAAACGTTACAATTTTCATTGGGGACAAGTGCCTACACAGCCATACTACTCTTCTATACTTTAAAAATGTGCTGAGGGATTCGATTTATACCAGCTTTCTGGAATTGGCAAAAGTTGGGAAAAAGAGATTAAATGGCATAAAATAGTAAAAACAAATCAAATAAAAAAGCTAATACTTATCTGGAAAATCCCCCTCATGACCTCTGCAACTGATTACTGGTCTTACTGAAGAGAGGTAAACAGAGACCAACAGGATGCACTGGAGCATCACTGCTGGAGTGGTGGGAATTCATCAGGCAAGTCAAAGTATTTTTGATATTTAATGGATTTGCACCCTTTTGGTGATCCTAGAAAACATTATCAAAGTTAAGTTTACCAATGTCACTATTCCTCCTCTCAGTGTGGTGAGTGACAGCTCAGCCGTCCAATTGAGGAATGGTCTTGCTGAGCTGTGAGTGTGGTGAGTGACAGTCGAGTCGCCCAACCAGGGTCGGTGTTATAGGTCTGCAACTCAGGAATAGAGCGGGGGGGGGAAGCTGACCCTGCACTAGGACTAGACTCAATCCCTATGATGGAGCGGGTGACCTATTCTTTACGAATAGACCCACCAACGATCCTAGTTTAGACTCAAGTGAAGACCTAAAGATGGGGGGAAGGGAATCCCTGAAAGACCTAGGGACTGGGAACAAAAACAGGTGACCTCCTGGCAGGGAAATAGAGGAAGCTGCAGAAACAAAAGTAAAAAACAAAGAGACTAAGCAAGCAGAACTAGAGTTCCCAGAACTGCACAAAGTATTACACAAAGCTATCAAAGCTCCTAGCCAGAACTCAAGCGGATTAACACTGTTGTACAGCAAGGACTGGGAGGCAGGTGCAGGGTAATAAAGGGTGATACAGACACCATGAGTGTGGAGGAAAGAAGAGACTCCTCACACTGCTGTCCAGCCTGTCTATCTAATCTAATACTGGAGATACCAGGGAGGCTGAAGTAAGAAAAGTCTGCTCACACTGCTGCCCACTCTGTCTATCTGACTAAAACAGGGGATACCCAGGATGCTGAAGTACGAAGAGGTTGCTCATGCTGCTCTCCACCCTGTCTATCTGATCTAATAATGGAAATACCATGGATGCTGAGGCAAGAAAAGGCTGCTCACACTACTGTCCAGCTTGTCTTTCTGATCTAATAATGGAGGTGCCAGTAGTGCTGAGGTAAGAAGTGGCCATTTATACTACTGTCAACCCTTTTTATCTGATTTAATACTGGATATGCCAGGGGTGCTGAGGAAAGAAGAGGCTGCTCACACTGCTGTCCACCATGTCTATCTGATCTAATACTGGAGATACCAGCAGTGTTGAGATAAGAAGAGGCTGCTCCCACTGTGAACTATCCTGCCTATCTGAAATAATACTGGGGAAACAAAGGGTTGCTGAGGTAAGAAGAGGTTGCTCAGACTGCTCTCCACCCTGTTTATCTGATGTAATACCTCAGCACAGCTGGTATCTCCAGCATTACATCCGATAGGCAGGATCGACAGCAGTGTGAACAGGCTCTTCTTAACTTAGCACAGCTAGTATCTCCATTAAGAAGAGCCTGTTCACACTACTGTCTATCCTGCCTATCTGATCTAATACTGGAGATACCAGAAATACCAGGGGTACCAAGGTAAGAAATGGCTGCTGACACTGTTGTCCAACTCTGTCTATCTGATCTAATAGTGAATATAACAGGGGTGCCGAGGTAAGAAGAGGCTATCTGATCAAATGTTTCCTTCAATTGCAACCAGTTGTCCGTTCCCTGAAGCTGAAAAACACCCCCATAGCATGATGCTGCCACCACCATGTTTCACTGTTGGGTTTGTATTGGGCAGGTGATGAGCAGTGCCTGGTTTTCTCCACACATACCGCTTAGAATTATCACCAAAAGGTTCTATCTTCATCTCATCAGACCAGAGAATCTTATTTCTCATAGTCTGGAAGTCCTTCATGTGTTTTTTAGCAAACTCTATGCGGGCTTTCATATGTCTTGCACTGAGGAGAGGCTCCCATCAGGCCACTCTGCCATAAAGGCCTGACTGGTGGAGGGCTGCATTGATAGTTGACTTTGTGGCACCTTCCCCCATCTCCCTACTGCATCTGTGGAGCTCAGCCACAGTGATCTTGGGGTTCTTCTTTACCTCTCTCACCAAAGGCTCTTCTCCCATGATTGCTCAGTTTGGCTGGACGGCCAGGTCTAGGAAGACTTCTGGTGGTCCCAAACTTTTTCCATTTAAGGGTTATGGAGGCCACTGCGCTCTTAGGAACCTTGAGTACTGCAGAAATTCTTTTGTAACGTTGGCCAGATGTGTGCCTTGCCACAGTTCTGTCTCTGAGCTCCTTGGCTAGTTCCTTTGACCTCATGATTTTCATTTGGTCTGACATGCACTGTGAGCTGTTATATAGACAGGTGTGTGCCTTTACAAATCAAGTCCTATCAGTTTATTTGAACACAGCTGGACTCCAATGAAGGAGTAGAACCATTTCAAGGAGGATCACAAGGAAATGGACAGCATGAGACGTAAATATGAGTGTCTGAGCAAAGGGTCTGAATACTTATGACCATGTGATATTTCAGTTTTTCTTTTTTTAATAAATTTGCAAAAATTTCTACATTTGTGTTTTGTTCAGTCAAGATGGAGTGCAGAGTGTACAATAGTGAGAAAAAAATGAACTTTTTTGAATTTACTAAATGACTACAATGAAACAAAGAGTGAAAAATTTAAAGGGGTCTGAATACTTTCCAAACTCACTGTACATACAAGTTTTTGTCAGTGTAATTGGATATTTTAATACTGTAGTGATTTAGAAATTTAATTATGATGTTTCGCTTATTTTTTTTTTTTAGTATTGGAAATCCCCTTTAAGGACAGCCAAAGATGAGCAAAATTATTTAAGATGTATGCGCCAATCAATAAATTATTTTAATCCGAGATTTGGTTTAAGGTAGGCATATGTAATGCCAGTCTTTATCGATGTATATTTTTTTTATCTGTATATTTCTATAGATAGACCGTAAAGAAACTGTTTATAGACTGCTGTATTCCATTGGGTCCCATTTGTTTTCTGAAATATGGATTCGTTGGGCATTGTATTTGGAATGATGAAGATTTACACAATGATATTTGGTAAACTGCAGATGTTATGATGTTGTGTGATGATATTTCCTTTGTATTTCCATTGTTCTTCTTTAGATCTAAAGCAAAACTTTTACTCTTGTTATCTATCATCTAGACAGAGCAGATGTTTGCCCGTCACCATGACCTTTGCTTGTTTTTAGATAGTTAATATTATGCTCGCTGTGACATGGACTGTCCCTGACCACATTCTTTTCTCTAACAGGGTATTTCCTGTACTATGCACCGTCATCAGAAACCGGGAGGCTTTGTCCTGGGAGCACTGAGTATCATGGAGTCTTTAGTGAATACTACAGTACGGCCTGGGTTGTTCCATGCAGCCGGTGCACATCCTCCACCTCTCATCATCTACACTGCCCCCTACTGCTTATAAATTTGAAGAAATTATAGTGTTAGATTATTTGTAGTCAATAATTTTCCAAGTTATACCAATGCTAGAGCTGCAAGTGGAAAAGCTAATAGTCCCCCTACTGTATATGTATGGTTTTAAAAGCACCTTTGAGAATGTTGACGTTTTGACCGTCAAATCGACGCATGCGGCATCCGCATGCATCCTCACGGCCTGTGTACCTAATGTTAAAGATAGGTATGCAGGCCGCTTGCAGACATAGGCGGAGCTGACTGTAGGAGGTGCAGTGGTGGGCGGAGCTTCATGGAAGAAGTCTGCAGCCCTCCACAGCTCTGACATCCTCAAATGTGAAACCATCCTAATGACACTCTGCACCCCATCTTGACTGAAAAAAAAAGAAATGTAGAAATATTTGCAAATTTATTAAAAAAGAAAAACTGAAATATCAAAAGGTCATAAGAACTCAGACCCTCTGCTCAGACACTCATATTTACGTCTCATGCTGTCCATTTCCTTGTGATCCTCCTAGAGATGGTTCTACTCTTCATTGGAGTCCAGCTGTGTGTAATTAAACTGATAGGACTTGATTGGTAAAGACCCACACCTGTCTATATAAGATCTCACAGCTCACAGTGCATGTCAGACCGAATGAGAATCATGAGGTCAAAGGAACTGGCCAAGAAGCTCAGAGACAGAATTGTGGCAAGGCACAGATCTGGACAAGGTTACAAAAGAATTTCTGCAGTGCTCAAGGTTCCTAAGAGCACTGTGTCCTCCATAATCCTTAAATGGAAGAAGTTTGGGACCACCAGAAGTCTTCCTAGACCTGGCCGTCCAGCCAAACTGAGCAAAACTGAGTGGGAGAAGAGCCTTGGTGAGAGAGGTAAAGAAGAACTCCAAGATCACTGTGACTGAGCTCCACAGATGCAGTAGGGAGATTGGAGAAAGTTCCACAAAGTCAACTATAACTGCAGCCCTCCACCAGTCGGGCTTTTATGGCAGACTGGCCTGACGGAAGCTTCTCCTCAGTGAAAGACAAATGAAAGCCCACATAGAGTTTGCTTAAAAAAACATATGAAGGACTCCCAGACTATGAGAAATAAGATTCTCTGGTCTGATGAGACGAAGATAGAACTTTTTGGTGATAATTCTAAGCGGTATGTGTGGAGAAAGCCAGGCACCGCTCATCACCTTCCCAATACAAACCCAACAGTGAAACTGTCACGGGTGTGTCGCGGCGGAGATCGTCGCGATTGCACACCCTGACTTCGCACAGCTGAGTTTCTGGTGCTGGGTGTTTTTCGGCACTGAGGGAGTTAATTCTTTCTCTCTCGGTGCTGGACTGACCAGCCTCGCCCAGCTGCGATTGATGTTTTGTTAATTAGCTTCCTTCATATACCTGCTGGTCTGCTGGGGAAGTTGCCGGTGAAAGCATTCATTCAGACCAGCAGAGCGGATCGTTTCTGAGAAGACTTAAGCTAAGAGTGCCTGTTGTGGTTTTTCCTCTCCTCGCTTATTGTTTATCTCCTTTACCTTTTGTGTTCCTCTGTAGTGGAAGTTTTGTATGCAAGACAGTGTTTTCTTTACCCCTTGTCTGTTTCGTTTGTCTTAGACTGTGTGTAAGCTGTGACCTGCCCATTCCCTGTGGTGGTAATCAGGGTCCTTCTCAGGACTAGATTACAGTGGTCAGGGATCTACAGGAGACAGGGTTACGCTGGCGGCCTGGACCTCTGTACCATTAACAGTACCTCCAGGTAGAGGGACTAGTCAGGACCCCAGTTCAGGGTCAGCATAGACCCCGGTCCACCTCTATCCTGAGACAGCGTGACACTACACAGTATAGACCCACAATTCATAGGATATTATGTCAGGTAAGACATTGCTGGCAGATACTATGTATACATGTTGATATTTTCTATTATATGTAATATAGAATGTTGTCACATTAGATATAGGTTACTATCATAGAATATATCTATTATACGTCGTGACATTTTCACCGGCCACTCTAAAAGATTCTCCCCAGCTACCATGGATCCAGTAGCCCAGTTAGCTCAGCAGTTACAGAGTTTGTCCATGGAGCTGACGGACGTTAAGTCCAAGGTTTTGTACCCCCGGGAGCAAACCAGATCTGAACCTAAAGTAGCTCTCCCGGACAGGTTCACTGGTGGGCGGGACAAATTTTTTACCTTCCGGGAGGCATGTAAATTATATTTTCGGCTACGGCCTCGGTCTTCGGGGAGTGAAGATCAGAGGGTGGGAATTGTCATCTCGCTCTTACAAGGGGACCCTCAATCCTGGGCGTTCTCTCTTCCTCCGGACTCCCCGGCTCTCCAGTCAGTAGATCGATTTTTTACAGTCCTGGGTCTGGTATATGATGATCCGGATTGGGTCTCCCTTGCTGAAATGAAGTTACGTAAGATACAGCAGGGAGATCGTCCGGCGGAGGAATTTTCTT
Source organism: Oophaga sylvatica (assembly GCA_033576555.1). Taxonomy (NCBI): domain Eukaryota; kingdom Metazoa; phylum Chordata; class Amphibia; order Anura; family Dendrobatidae; genus Oophaga; species Oophaga sylvatica. Next base: position 74,503,657 of record JARQOD010000005.1, read on the forward strand.
CTGAGTTCCGTAGATGGGCCACAGATACTCAGTGGAATGACCCAGCTCTTAGGAGCCAGTTTTGTCAAGGATTATCTGACAAATTAAAAGATGTGTTGGCTCAGTATGATTCTTCCCCGTCACTGGAGGCCGCTATGGCCCTTGCTATTCGCATTGATAGACGGCTTCGGGAGAGGTGCGAGGTAACTCCGCCCCCTGTGATGACTCCACCTCCTTCTAAAGTCCCTAATATTGAGGTTCCCCTGGTTTGTTCTGAGGAGCCTATGCAGTTAGGAGGGACATCGTTTCGAGGGAGGGGATCGGCGGTGCGCCGCAAGACAGGAAAGTGTTACTTCTGCGGGAGAAAGGGACATTTTGTTGGGGGGTGTCCATCCCGTACTTTGCTGAGCAAGGAGTCGCCGGAAAACTGTTGATCCCAGGTTGTGTGGTGGACGACAATCTGGGAGTATGTATTTCGTCCCCAAGTCCGTCTCAGTTTCTCGTACCAGCGGAGGTGGTGGTAGGTACGAGAACTGAGAGGATTTCTGTTCTTCTGGATAGTGGGGCCGCGGCTAATCTGGTGGACGCTCGGTTTGCCCAGGTGCAAGGTATGCAACTGAGTGTATTGGCCAAACCTATCCCTATATTCTCTATTGACGCCAGGCCTCTCGGTCAAGGTAGCTTTGTTCAAGCCGTGCATAACATAGACCTTCGAGTGGGGGCAATACATAAAGAACTATTGTCTTGTTATGTGTTGGAGGGCCTTCCCACTCCTATTGTGTTGGGACTTCCTTGGTTAACTAAACATAACCCAGTTATTAATTGGCAATCCAGAGAGATAAGCCAGTGGGGTGAATTTTGCAATAGTAACTGCATGAACACGGTCATCGGTGCGGTCGTGCCTAGAACCTTACCTCCTTTTCTGGAGGACTTTGAGGATGTGTTTTCAGAGGAAGGGTGTCAAGAATTACCTCCTCATCGCGCATATGACTGTGCTATAAAATTGCTTCCTGATGCTAAGTTACCAAAATCTAGGTTATATAACCTTTCTGGTACTGAGAGGCAAGCTATGAAGGATTATATTTCGGAAAGTCTGGCCAAGGGGCATATTAGACCTTCATCTTCTCCAGTGGCCGCGGGGTTCTTCTTTGTGAAGAAAAAAGATGGAGGCCTACGCCCTTGCCTGGATTTCCGTGAGCTTAATCGGATTACGGTCCGAGATCCGTATCCGCTCCCACTTATTCCTGATCTCTTCAATCAGATTGTGGGCGCCAAATGGTTCTCTAAGTTGGATATCAGGGGGGCGTATAATCTGATTAGGATAAAGGAGGGGGATGAGTGGAAGACGGCGTTTAACACTCCGGAGGGACATATGAGAACCTTGTCATGCCTTTCGGTCTGACTACTGCCCCGGCGGTGTTTCAACATTTTGTTAATGACATCTTTCGCCACCTAGTGGGACAGTTTGTTGTCATTTATCTAGATGACATCTTAATTTACTCGCCGGATCTTGTGTCTCATCAGGAGCATGTGAGACAAGTGTTGCAGATCTTGCGAGACAATAAACTGTACGCCAAATGGGAGAAGTGTGTATTCGCCGTACAAGAACTTCAGTTTTTAGGATTCCTGGTGTCAGCTTCCGGTTTCCGTATGGACCCTGGGAAAGTGAAGGCTGTGCTTGAATGGGATCGGCCAGAGGATCTTAAAGCACTGCAGCGTTTCCTGGGGTTTGCTAACTACTACCGGAAATTTATTCGTAATTTCTCATCCGTTGTCAAACCTCTCACTGACATGACAAAAAAAGGGACAGATTTTTCTAGGTGGTCTGACAAAGCTTGTCAAGCATTTTCCTCCTTGAAAAAATGTTTTGCTTCAGCACCCATACTCATCCAACCTGATGCATCACAACCGTTCATTGTGGAGGTAGACGCATCTAACGTAGGAGTGGGTGCGGTATTATCTCAAGGTCCGTCCCCTGGTAAATGGCATCCGTGCGCTTTCTTCTCTAAAAAATTGTCGTCCGCCGAGAGGAATTATGATGTCGGCAATAGGGAACTCTTGGCCATTAAGTTGGCTTTTGAAGAGTGGCGTCACTTTTTGGAGGGGGCAGTCCACCCGGTCACCGTCATTACTGATCACAAGAACTTGCTGTATTTAGAGTCTGCAAAACGTCTGAATTCCAGACAAGCTAGATGGTCGTTGTTTTTTACCAGGTTTAATTTTGTCGTCACATATCGTCCTGGGTCAAAAAATGTAAAGGCTGATGCCTTATCTCGTAGTTTCCCGGGGGCCGGGAAGACGGATGACCCGGTTCCTATTCTTCAGGAGGGAGTTGTGGTGTCGGCGGTTTGCTCTGAGCTTGAGGAGGAGGTATTGGAGGCTCAGGGGGACGCCCCTGTAGGACCTCCAGGGAGACTGTTTGTTCCAGATCAATTAAGACAAAAGGTTATCGAGGCACATCATAATTCTGCTTTGGCAGGACACCCAGGGAGTAAAGCAACTGTAGATCTCGTTTCTCGCCGGTTTTGGTGGCCTAACTTAAATAAAGAGGTGGTAACTTTTGTCGCGTCCTGTGGGGTATGTGCGTGCTCTAAGACCCCACATACCCATCTGTCTGGGGCCCTTTTACCGTTGAAAATCCCGGAGCGTCCATGGACCCATCTGTCTATGGACTTCATTACGGACCTCCCTCCGTCTTCAGGTAAAACTGTCATACTAGTTGTAGTTGACAGGTTCAGCAAAATGGCACATTTTATTGCTCTTCCTGCTCTTCCTAATGCTAAAACTCTGGCGCAGGTGTTCATTGGGGAGATTGTGAGACTTCACGGGTTGCCTTACGATGTGGTGTCGGATAGGGGTTCTCAGTTTGTGTCCAAATTCTGGAAGGCATTTTGTTCTCGTCGGGGGATGCAGTTGTCATTTTCTTCGGCTTTTCATCCGCAGACCAATGGTCAGACAGAGCGTCTGAATCAGAGCTTAGAGACATATCTCCGGTGTTTTGTCTCAGAGAACCAAGAGGACTGGTCTTCTTTCTTCCCTCTGGCAGAGTTCGCTCTTAACAATAGGCGGAGCGAGTCCACTGGTAAGTCCCCGTTTTTTGGGGCATATGGTTTTCACCCCCAGTTTTGTACTTTCAATGGGGGGGCTCTTCTGGGGTTCCTGAGGAGGAACGATTTTCGTCGTCACTTGCTTCAGTGTGGAGAGGAGTGCTTAATAATCTGAGCACTATGGGGAACCGATACAAACGTATGGCTGATAGGAGGAGAGTGTCTGGTCCGGACCTTAGTGTGAACGATCTGGTATGGTTGTCTACCAAGAATATAAAACTTAAGATTCCCTCCTGGAAACTCGGTCCCAGATTCATCGGGCCATACAGGATCAGTTCTATAATTAATCCGGTGGCTTTCCGTCTTGACCTCCCTCCTACGTTTAAAATCCACAATGTGTTCCACAAATCGTTGCTTAAGAGGTACGTGGCACCAGTTATACCGTCACCTCTACCTCCTCCTCCAGTGGTGGTCAATGGTAATTTGGAGTTTCAGGTATCGAAGATCATTGACTCACGTCGGAATCGCCGGTCCCTTCAGTACCTTGTTCATTGGAGGGGGTATGGTCCTGAGGAGAGGATGTGGGTTTCTGCGTCGGATATTAACGCAGACCGATTGGTTCGGGCCTTCCACGTTTGCTCTACCACCCAGAAGACCAGGCTCTGAGGGTCCATGAAGGCCCTCGTAGAAGGGGTGTACTGCACGGTGTGTCACGGCGGAGATCGTCGCGATTGCACACCTGACTTAAAGCACAGTTGAGTTTCTGGTGCTGGGTTGTTTTTCGGACGAGGGAAATTAATTCTTTCCTCTCGGTGCTGGACTGACCAGCTCTCGCCCAGTGCGATTGATGTTTGTTAATTAGCTTCCTTCATATACCTGCTGGTCTGCTGGGGAAGTTGCCGGTGAAAGCATTCATTCAGACCAGCAGAGCGGATCGTTTCTGAGAAGACTTAAGCTAAGAGTGCCTGTTGTGGTTTTTCCTCTCCTCGCTTATTGTTTATCTCCTTTACCTTTTGTGTTCCTCTGTAGTGGAAGTTTTGTATGCAAGACAGTGTTTTCTTTACCCCTTGTCTGTTTCGTTTGTCTTAGACTGTGTGTAAGCTGTGACCTGCCCATTCCCTGTGGTGGTAATCAGGGTCCTTCTCAGGACTAGATTACAGTGGTCAGGGATCTACAGGAGACAGGGTTACGCTGGTGGCCTGGACCTCTGTACCATTAACAGTACCTCCAGGTAGAGGGACTAGTCAGGACCCCAGTTCAGGGTCAGCATAGACCCCGGTCCACCTCTATCCTGAGACAGCGTGACACGTACACAGTATAGACCCACAATTCATAGGATATTATGTCAGGTAAGACATTGCTGGCAGATACTATGTATACATGTTGATATTTTCTATTATATGTAATATAGAATGTTGTCACATTAGATATAGGTTACTCTCATAGAATATATCTGTTATACGTCGTGACAGAAACATGGTGATGGCAGCATCATGCTATGGGGGTGTTTTTCAGCTTCAGGGAATGGACGAATGGTTGCAATTGAAGGAAACATGAATGAAGCCAAGTATAGAGATATCTTGGAAGAAAACCTCTTCCAGAGTGCTCTGGACCTCAGACTTGGCCGATGGTTCACCTTCCAACAAGACAATGACCCTAAGCACACAGCTAAAATAACAAAGCAGTGGCTTCATAACAACTCTGTGACCATTCTTCACTGGCCCAGCCAAAGTCCTGACCTAAACCCAGTTGAGCATCTCTGGAGAGACATGAAAATGACTGTCCACCAACGTTCACCATCCAACCTGAGGAACCTGGAGAGGATCTGCAAGGAAGAATGGCCGAGGATCCCCAAATCCAGGTGTGAAAAACTTGTAGCATCATTGCCAAGAAGACTCATGGCTGTACTAGCTCAAAAGGTGCTTCTACTCACTTGTCACGGGTGTGTCGCTGCGAAGATCGTCGCAATTGCACACCCTGACTTCTCACAGCTGAGTTTCTGCTGCTGGGTGTTTTCGGCAGTGAGAGAGTTAATTCTCCCTCTCTCTGTGCTGGACAAGACAGCCTCGCTCAGCTGCAATTATGTTGCGATAATTGGATTCCTTCAAATACCTGCCTGTCTGCTAGGGAGGTGTCGTGAAAGCATTCATGCAGACCAGCAGAGCGGATCATATTGAGAAGTCTAAAGCTAAAGGGTATGCCACACTAACAATATCGCTACGAGATCGCTAAAACGTCACTATTAGCGATCCGTTAGCGATATTGTTCATGCGGCAGCTTCCAGCGACGAGCTTCTGCTGTGATCTCGCTCGTCGCTGGAATCGTTCCGGACCCTATTTTCTCGTCGGCGCTCCGCTGGGTGAGTATCTAATCGCTGTGTGGCACTTTTCTTAGCGATTTAGCGTACTTTTGTACCGCTAAAGTCGTTAAGAAGATCGCTAACGGCGATAGCGTCGTTAACTATATCGCTAAATGTGCCGCATTTAGCGATATAGAAACAATCCCGCTAGTGATCGCATAGTATGCGTCGTTATCGTGATCGCTAGCGGGATTGTTTAGTGTGGCAGTACCTTAAGAGTACCTGTGTGGTTTTCTTCTCTCCTCGCTTTATTATTTATCTCCTTACCCGTTGGTGTTCCCTCTGTAGTGGTAGTTTTGTATGCAAGGTGTCTTTTATTTTACCCCTTGTACTGTCTCGTTCATCTTATACTGTGTGTAGGCAGTTACCTTCCCGTTCCCTGTGGTGGTAATCAGGGTCCTTCTCAGGACTAGATTACAGTGGTCAGGGATTCACAGGAGATAGGGTTACGCTGGCGGCCTGGACCTCTGTACCATCAACAGTACCTCCAGGTAGAGGGATTAGTCAGGACCCCAGCTTAGGGTCAGCTTAGACCCCGGTCCTCCTGTATGCAGAGACAGCGTGACATTTTCACCGACCACTAAAGATTTTCTCCAGTCACCATGGATCCAGTAGTCAGTCTAGCTCGGCAGTTGCAGAGTTTGTCCATGGAGCTGGCGGACGTTAAGTCCAAGGTTTTGTACCCCCCGGAGCAGGCCGGACCTGAACCTAAAGTAGCTCTCCCTGACAGATTCACTGGGGGGCGGGACAAGTTTTTTGCTTTCCGGGAGGCATGTAAATTGTACTTTCGGCTGCAACCTCGGTCATCTGGGAGTGAAGAACAAAGGGTGGGGATTGTCATCTCGCTCCTACAAGGAGCCCCCCAATCCTGGGCGTTCGCTCTCCCCCCGGGCTCCCCAGCTCTCCAGTCAGTGGATAGGTTTTTTGCAGTTCTGGGTCTTGTATATGATGACCCGGATCGGGTCTCCCTTGCTGAATCTAAGTTACGTAGGATCCAGCAGGGAGATCGTCCGGCAGAGGAATTCTGTTAGGAGTTCCGTAGGCGGGCCACGGACACCCAGTGGAATGACCCGGCTCTTAGGAGCCAGTTTTGTCAAGGTTTATCTGACAAATTAAAGGATGTGCTGGCACAGTATGACCCTCCCACGTCACTGGAAGCCGCTATGGCCCTTGCTATTCGTATTGACAGACGTCTTCGGAGAGGTGTGGGGTAACTTCGCCCCCTGTGATGACTCCACCTTCCTCAAGGGTCCCTTATACGGAGGTTCCCCTGGTCAGTCCAGAGGAGCCTATGCAATTAGGAGGGACATCATTCCGGGGGAGGGGATCGGTGGGGCGCCACAAAACAAGAAGTTGTTTCTTCTGTGGGAAAAAGGGACATTTTATTGGGGAGTGTCCATCCCGTCCTTTGCAGAGTGAGAAGTCGCCGGAAAACTATTGATCCCAGATTGTGTGGTGGACGGCAATCTGGGAGTAAGTATTTCGTCCCTAAATTCGTCTCAGTTTCTCGTACCAGCGGAGGTGGTGGTGGGTGCGAGAACTGAGAGGATATCTGTTCTTCTGGATAGTGGGGCCGGGGCTAATCTGGTGGATGCTCGCTTTGCCCGGGTTCAAGGTATGCGATTGAGTGTGTTGGCTAAACCCGTCCCCATATTCTCGATCGACGCCAGACCTCTCGGTCAGGGAAGTTTTTTGCAAGCAGTGCATAACATAGATCTTCAAGTGGGGGCGTTACATAAAGAACTGTTGTCTTGTTATGTGTTGGAGGGTCTTCCTACTCCTATAGTGCTGGGCCTTCCTTGGTTAACTAAGCATAACCCGGTTATTAATTGGCAATCCAGAGAGATAAGCCAATGGAGTGAATTCTGTAATAAAAACTGCATTAATACGGTCATTGGTGCGGTCGCTCCTAGGGCCTTACCTCCATTTCTGGTGGACTTTGAGGATGTATTCTCGGAGAAAGGGTGTCAAGAACTACCTCCTCATCGCGAATATGACTGTTCTATTAACTTGCTCCCTGGCGCCAAATTACCGAAATCTAGGTTGTATAACCTTTCTGGTCCTGAGAGACAGGCCATGAAGGATTATATTTCAGAGAGTCTGGCTAAGGGGCATTTTAGACCTTCATCTTCCCCGGTGGCCGCGGGGTTCTTCTTTGTGAAGAAAAAAGATGGAGGCCTACGCCCTTGCCTGGATTTCCGTGAGCTTAATCGGATTACGGTCCGAGATCCGTATCCGCTCCCACTTATTCCCGATCTCTTCAATCAGATCGTGGGTGCCAAATGGTTCTCTAAGTTGGATCTCAGGGGGGCGTACAATCTGATTAGGATGAAGGAGGGGGATGAGTGGAAGACGGCGTTTAACACTCCGGAGGGGCATTATGAGAACCTTGTCATGCCATTTGGTCTGAGTATTGCCCCGGCGGTGTTTCAACACTTTGTAAATGACATCTTTCGCCACCTAATGGGACAGTTTGTGGTCATATATCTGGATGATATCTTAATTTACTCGCCGGATCTTGTGTCTCATCAGGAGCATGTTAGGCAGGTGTTACAGATCTTGCGGGATAATAAACTGTACGCCAAATGGGAGAAGTGTGTGTTCGCCGTACAGGAACTTCAGTTTTTAGGATTCCTGGTGTCAGCATCCGGTTTTCGTATGGACCCTGGGAAAGTGCGGGCAGTTCTTGAGTGGGATCTGCCAGAGGATCTTAAGGCATTACAACGTTTCTTGGGGTTTGCTAACTACTACCGGAAATTCATTCGTAATTTTTCGTCCATAGTTAAACCTCTCACAGACATGACTAAAAAAGGGACGGATTTTTCAAAGTGGTCTGACAAGGCTTGTCAAGCGTTTTCTTCCTTGAAAAAATGTTTTGCTTCAGCACCCATACTTATTCAGCCTGATGCGTCACAGCCGTTCATTGTTGAGGTGGACGCTTCCGAGGTAGGGGTGGGAGCAGTATTGTCACAAGGTTCGTCCCCTGGTAAATGGCATCCGTGCGCCTTCTTCTCTAAAAAATTGTCGTCCGCGGAGAGGAATTATGATGTCAGCAATAGGGAACTCTTGGCCATTAAGTTAGCTTTTGAGGAGTGGTGTCATTTTTTGGAGGGGGCAGTCCACCCGGTCACCGTCATTACCGATCACAAAAACCTGCTATATTTAGAGTCCGCTAAACGTCTGAATCCCAGACAAGCTAGGTGGTCGTTGTTTTTTACCAGGTTTAATTTTGTCGTCACATATCGTCCTGGGTCAAAAAATGTTAAGGCGGAAGCCTTATCTCGCTGTTTCCCAGGGGCTGGGAATACGGAGGACCCGGTTCCGGTCCTTCAGGAGGGGGTGGTGGTGTCGGCAGTATGCTCTGAGCTTGAGGAGGAGGTATTGGAGGCTCAGGGGGACGCCCCTGTAGGACCTCCAGGGAGACTGTTTGTTCCAAATCAGTTGCGACAAAAGGTGATCGAGGCACACCATAATTCAGCTTTGGCAGGACACCCAGGGAGTAAAGCAACTGAGGATCTCCTCTCGCGCTGGTTTTGGTGGCCTAACTTACATAGGGAGGTGGTAACTTTTGTCGCGTCCTGCGAGGTTTGTGAGCGCTCTAAGACCCCACATACCCGTCCGTCTGGGACCCTCTTACCTTTGAAGATCCCGGAGCGTCCGTGGACTCATCTGTCTATGGACTTCATTACGGACCTCCCTCCATCTTCGGGTAAAACAGTCATACTCGTTGTAGTGGACAGGTTCAGCAAGATGGCACATTTTATCGCTCTTCCTGCTCTTCCTAATGCTAAAACTCTTGCGCAGGTGTTTATTGGGGAGATTGTAAGACTTCACGGGGTACCCTCCGATGTGATGTCGGATCGGGGGTCTCAGTTTGTGTCCAAATTCTGGAAAGCATTTTGTACACGGCGGGGGATGCAGTTGTCATTTTCATCGGCTTTTCACCCGCAGACCAATGGTCAGACAGAGCGTCTGAACCAGAGCTTGGAGACATATCTCCGGTGTTTTGTGTCAGAGAACCAGGAGGACTGGGCTTCTTTCTTGCCTCTGGCGGAGTTTGCTCTAAATAATAGGCGGAGCGAGTCCACTGGTAAGTCCCCGTTTTTTGGGGCATATGGTTTTCACCCCCAGTTTTGTACCTTCAATAGGGGGGGCTCTTCTGGGGTTCCTGAGGAGGAACGATTTTCGTCGTCACTTGCTTCAGTGTGGAGAGGAGTGCTGAATAATCTGAGTACTATGAAGAACCGATACAAACGTATGGCTGATAGGAGGAGAGTGTCTGGTCCGGACCGAAGTGTGAACGATCTGGTATGGTTGTCTACCAAGAATATAAAACTTAAGGTTCCCTCCTGGAAACTGGGTCCCAGGTTCATCGGGCCATACAAGATCAGTTCTATAATTAATCCGGTTGCATTCCGTCTTGACCTCCCTCCCACATTTAAAATTCATAATGTGTTCCACAGATCGTTGCTTAAGAGGTATGTGGTGCCGGTGATACCTTCACCTTTACCTCCTCCTCCTGTGGTGGTCAATGGTAACTTGGAGTTCCAGGTGTTGAGAGTCATCGATTCACGTCTGAATCGCCGGTCCCTTCAGTACCTTGTTCATTGGAGGGGGTATGGTCCTGAGGAGAGGACGTGGGTTCCTGCGTCGGATATTAACGCAGACCGATTGGTTCGGGCCTTCCACACTTCTCACCCAGATAAACCCGGCCCTGAGGGTCCGGAGGCCCCTCGTAGAAGGGGGGGTACTGTCACGGGTGTGTCGCTGCGAAGATTGTCGCGATTGCACACCCTGACTTCTCACAGCTGAGTTTCTGCTGCTGGGTGTGTTTCGGCAGTGAGAGAGTTAATTCTCCCTCTCTCTGTGCTGGACAAGACCAGCCTCGCTCAGCTGCAATTAATGTTGCGATAATTGGATTCCTTCAAATACCTGCCTGTCTGTAGGGAAGTGTCGGTGAAAGCATTCATGCAGACCAGCAGAGCGGATCATATTGAGAAGTCTAAAGCTAAGAGTACCTGTTGTGGTTTTCTCCTCTCCTCGCTTTATTATTTATCTCCTTACCCGTTGGTGTTTCCTCTGTAGTGGTAGTTTTGTATGCAAGGTGTCTTTTATTTTACCCCTTGTACTGTCTCGTTCGTCTTATACTGTGTGTAGGCAGTTACCTTCCCGTTCCCTGTGGTGGTAATCAGGGTCCTTCTCAGGACTAGATTACAGTGGTCAGGGATTCACAGGAGATAGGGTTACGCTGGCGGCCTGGACCTCTGTACCATCAACAGTACCTCCAGGTAGAGGGATTAGTCAGGACCCCAGCTTAGGGTCAGCTTAGACCCCGGTCCTCCTGTATGCAGAGACAGCGTGACATCACTACTGAGCAAAGAGTCTGAATACTTATGACCATGTGATATTTCAGTTTTTCTTTTTTAATAAATTTACAAAAAATTCTACATTTTTGTTTTTTTTCAGTAAAGATGGGGTGCAGAGTGTACATTAATGAGAAAAAAATGAACTTTTTTTGAATTTACCAAATGCAATGCAATGAAACAAAGAGTGAAAAATTTAAAGGAGTGTGAATACTTTCTGAACCCTCTGTATGTGTACGGTATGTGTGTATGTGTTTTTTTTTTTACTATTCAACACATTAGCCGGATGATGGGACTACTACTGTCACATCATCCGCTAATACTGTCACTGTAGCAGACATAGCCGGATGGGACTTGTTGTCCCATCGGACGATGCCTGCCTACACACAGACCTGCATACACACACACACACAGCCCACAGACCCCCGCAGACACACACACAGACCCCCACACACAGACACGCACACATTCTCCGCACACACATAGTCTTTAGAGCCTATGAGTCATAGGCTATGACTGATCTATGACGCTGCGCGGCCAGCCAATCATAGTAATGCCACAACCAAGAAAGCTGCGGCTTTACTGTGATTGGCTAACATGCTGGGAGGGAGATCCGAATATTGCGAGGCGAGTAGTGAAATACTCGCTATGTTCCGAGTACCGCGAGTACAGCATTACTCGCCGAGTACCGAATACTTGCGAATATACTTGCTCATCCCTACATGTCACCAAACAGCACAGTGAGTATCTGTAGCCCCCCATACAGGCCCACTCACTAATTCCAAGATTGTAGACGCCTGTGATGCTAATTAGTGGACACACCTTGATTTAACATGTCCCTTTGTCACATTATTTTCAGGGGTACCATCATTTCTGTCCAGGCCTATTTCATAAGTATTATTTTTTTTAAATTCTGTGGAAGCATGGTTGAAAAGCAATGTCTGACTTTCATTTGTTCATTTTAATAGATTTTTTATTATTATTATTTCTTTTGGCACATTCAAGTTATTTCTGTGACCATTGTGGGTTTTTCCGTCATAAAACGTATTGTTTTGTTACCATTTTGTTACATCTCTGTATATTATTTATAAACACTGCCTACCTTTTCCAGATTAAATATATAAAATGTAATAGCTCCATTCCTCTTTTTCTGTAAACCGCACCCCTGAAGACACATGCTTCTAACGGGTGTTCAATCAGTCTGTATAAAAAATTGGCGGTGGCAGTTAGTAGTTCCTTTTGTTATTGTGGAGTTGGCAGAGCGATCGTATCAGAATATATATATATAATGCGTATATACTGTGTCGGAATCGGTGGTGTATATACTATACGCTCACTGCGCCTTTCTAAATAAATAGTCTAGTAGTGGAAACAGTCGCGGCCTCGTCCATCACTTGTCAGTCAAATGCGTAATTGGCCTGCTGATTGGAGGCAGCTGAGTTGCGTCATCTGACAGTTATTTTTTCAAAAAAATCTGAAAACTAAAATGCCAGTAGTAATGAATCACTATGCTAATGCTGGGGTCCACTTCTTCTGATTGGAAGCCATAAAGCACTGTTCACTGGTATAGGAAAGATGTATATCTTTGTGCCGTGTTAGCCAGTAGATAGAAAAATATTTAGAATTGAGAGTTCTCAGTGGTTGATGCCTTTTAATGGCTAACTGAAAAGATGGTAACAAATTGCAAGCTTTCGAGACTACTCAGGTCTCTCCATTAGGCAAAGACTAAAAATCTGAAGAATCACATATTCAGATTTTGTTTTAGTCTTTGCCTGATGAAGAGACCTGAGTAGTCTCGAAAGCTTGCAATTTGTTACCATCTTTTCAGTTAGCCATTAAAAGGCATCAACCACTGAGGACTAGAGTTGAGCGATACTTTCCGATATCCAAAAGTATCGGAATCGAATGGTATCGCCGATACCATTAAAATATCGGCGATACCCGATACCGATACCGGAAATCCAATGTAAGTCTATGGGAACAAAATATCGTAACTAAAAAAACCCCATTCTTTCCTTGTAAACACTAAATATACACACATAGAATACATATATATATATATATATATATATATATATATACATGTCATTGTGACATATATATATACATATATTTATAGTTTATACACTTCTACATAGTAAAATAGCCTCTGATTCAATTGCCGGGTAAAGCCAGCTTTTGTGAAAAGACAGAAGCACCCGACATGAAATGACACTTGGTTTACATAGAGTTAACCATGTCTTTTCATGTAGTTTGATATCTGATTTGCACAAACAATTACATGAGTGGCTGTGTGCAAAATTTCACACCTGTAGGGTTAATTAAAGGTGTAAATTCGTTGTAAAAAAAAAGGATTTTTTTGCTACGAATTTACACCTTTAATTAACCCCTACAGGTGTGAAATTTTGCACACTTACACTCATGTAATTGTTTGTGCAAATCAGATATCAAACTACATGAAAAGACATGGTTAACTCTATGCAAACCAAGTGTCATTTCATGTCGGGTTCTGCATTTTCACAAAAGCCGGCAATTGAATTAGCGGCTATTATACTATGTAGAAGTGTATGAACTATAAATATATATATATATATATATATGTGTCACAATTTCAATGACATGTATATATTGTAAGCTTTTCAGGGGATATAGCTCTGGGATCGCCGTCCGGGTAGACGGAGTGGCACGGAAACAGTTCATTCACAGACAGCAGTTCTGGTAAAAACTGGCCGCAACCAGCTTTATTAAAGTCCACAGCAAACAGAACATAATCAAAACCAAATCATAAACATAAGCCCTGGGCTTGTCCAGCCACTTACTACACTTAGATAGATTTCCCTCTCTATCCGGGTCCAGACTCTAACAGCCTGTCCCCAAAACAACACATATGTTCAGTAGTTACCAGCATGGAGTTTCACAGAGTCTCCTCCTTGTGTCTGAAGGCATATCCAACGTCCAGACTTGAGAGAGCTCCCCTCCTATTCAGCAGCTATCCGCATGGATTCTCACAGAGACTACTCCTGTGTCCGGGGTACATCGAGCACCCAGACTGAGACAGCTCATACTCCTGGGGAGACTCCTTCTTGTGCCTGGACTCCTTGTCCAGACTAAGCGAGCTCTCTGTCTGTGTTCGCAGACACCTACTTCTGGTCTCCTAATTAACAGCTGAGTGGTTTCAGGCCTGAGCTGCAAGTGTGTACTGAATGTAAGGTGTAGTGACCTTTCTCTACCACTAGGTTTACAAAGCCATACATTTCCCTTATACCAGTCAGCAAAGTATCTAGGTGAAATGTACACCCCATTCAACACACATACTCTCACTGTCTCACATATCCCCCCCCTCTTCTCCAGACCGGAGGGCTGGTCATCCAGACCGGAGGGCTGGTCAACAATCCAAAAGAGACAGTGAACTCTGGACCAGTCATGGCCCTCATCAGCTTCATCTTCACTACTGTCATCTGTATCTTCACCTGAGCCATAGCCAACATCAGCTTTCTCTTCATCTGAAGCATCCGCACTACCCTGTACTCTCCCAGGCCTATGCTCTCTGCGGGCCTCGGGTATCCTGCACGGTTTCATCTTGACCTTAGGGCCGGGCTCAGTTTCGATATAGTGCCTGGCCAGAGAAGTACGACCCGGCACATCAGAACACTTCTGCTGACTCTTCCTCAGAAACTCACGTACCTCCTGTCCCTGGTGCACTGACCATGTGTCACCAACTATCACAGAAGGTATAGGGGGTTTTTCACTTTTCTCTAGTTCCCCTTGAACCCTCTTTAGCACATCTATTTTCTTGAATATCGGTTGACTCATAAAGTCTATTTCACAGACCTTAAGCTCCTCTGCCATGGTCTCTGACCATTTTAAGCTACACTGTTCAAATGATTGGGACTGTAGAAGGAGCTGATCGTTTTTCTTTTGCAGTACACATATTTCATCCGCTAAGTTTCCAGCTGAATTGTAATGTTCTACCGTAACAACAGCATTCTTATATAGAGCCTTAGACTTATTGAGCAGAATTTGCTCTTGCAACGAAGAGATTCCCTGTATCCTTCCTTTTACTTCATTGACCTTCTCACGAAGATGCTCATGGCTTTCATCACACTCCTTCATCACAGTTTGGAGTTTTTTCTGAGAAGTCATCAATTCATCTGGTACCTGTTGGACGTCTTTTATGTCTTCGGCCCCTTCTTCAGGCTCTTCTGGTAGAACATGCTCAGAAGCCCTACCGTCAGTCTTACATTCTACCTCTTCAGTCACATCATTATGGTCTCCAATATTTCCATTTATTCCGGCTTTCAAGTTCTCCTTGATAGCTGCATCTGTATACTCAGAACCCGCCGGATTCTTCTCTTCCACCACGTTCTGCATCCCATCTGAGCTCCCGTGTGTCTGCAGCGGCAACGGAGTGACACATCGCTTTTCCCATTTGTTGGGACGTGACTCCGATATAGACTCCATGAAAGTGCGCTTGAGCTCACCAACGCCAGCCTGATGTCTCAAAATCTCATCTTGTGACTTATCCAGATCCTTGGTGTCACTCGGGAACACCGCTGGGGCTCCGGGCGCCGAACTTCCAGCCTGAGCTTCACGAGTTGCAGCTACTGATCCGAACCGCAACCCGTCCACGCCGCTGTCTTCGGCAGAAACAGATTCCTGGACAGAGTCAGTCCCCATATCTTCAGTCTTGTTCCTCACAGCTTCACTTGAGACCTCAGCTTCTGATGAGGCATCTGGCTTGGTGACTACCACTTCTATGGCTTTCTCCACCTCTGCAGCATCTCCCTCAGAGTCCTTGGCACGATACAGATCCACACCATACCTTGGTAACTTCACATTTCCAACAGCATCTACTTGGGCTGTGTTCAGTTTCAGAGTCCTGCCTTTAAAGCTCAGCTCTCCTCCTTTCACCTTAGTCTTCGCCAGGGAACCGGCCAACTGTAAAACATCTTCAGATGCCATCTTCTGTCCGACTGCAAGGTCAGCATCAGCCTTCCTCTCAGGACTCTCAACCTCCTCTGCTACCATGCCTTCCTCATTTGCACTGGTTGCTTGATTGTCATCAGATGATTCACTATCACTACCACTATCCCTGTCTGACCCCTTTTTCTCAGCCACATCTGGCTCACTTTCAGGGTTATACACTTCATTTTCATTCACATCCTGCTCACTGTCAGGGTTATACAATTCATTCTCATTCACATCCTGCTCACTTTCAGGGTTATACACTTCATTTTCATTCACATCCTGCTCACTGTCAGGGTTATACAATTCATTCTCATTCACATCTTGATCTGGAACCTTACTTAACATGTCATCCACAACATTAACTTCACCATCTGATCCCTGGTTTCCCTCAGGTGGTCCCTCAAGTATGTGACTATGTGACAACCCAGCACTATACTTCCATATAGCTCAGGTACTAGGAGCTGGCTCACGACCTCTCCCTGGACTTCAGTGTCCCTATACAACAGGTGAGTGTTTTATGGCAACATGAGGAAACCTCTCCTCAGAGCCAGGCTCTTGGGAAACCTCATTTAGAACATTTATATTTTCCTGGGCCGTTTTAAGAGAGGGGTCTCGCCACTGCTCACTCTCAAAATTGTCACAGGACACAGGTAAGTCAGGGACACTCGGTTCCCGAGAACCACCATCCTCGTCTCCCAACATCACCTGCAAAGGAATTTCATCACTATCACAGTCATCATTATTATCAATATCATTATCATGATTATGATCAGTATCATCATCACTATCATGATCATCATCATTATCAGCATCAGCATCATTATCATGGTCATCATTATTATCATGATCATCATCATCATCATCATTATCATCATCATCATCATCATTATCACATAAGTTTAACGGCCCACTAGCATTGTGTTCCGCCCCTCGGGACTGTGCACCCTCAATAAGAGCTTCATCACACTGTCCATCAGAAACATTTTTCCCCCAGAGATCCTTAGACTGGGGAAAGTCATTACCCAATATGACGGGGGGCACCAGGTTCTTCACTACCCCCACTTCACATGAAACCTCCCCGCGTTTGGGGATCAAGTCCACGACAGTCTCTGGGTAGACTTTGGTGTCTCCATGGACGCACACCACACTCAGGTGTTTATCAGGGATAAAGTCCCTATCAATCAGGCTGTCCCATACGGAAGTCACTGGACTCTCTGAGTCCAAGAGGGCCTGTGCTGGGCAGTCATTTACAACCACCGGGGACCCCTGTGGTCCAGTCTCTTCGGCTGAGGTGGACACACACACAGGCTCTGCACAGGGAGAGAGGGATCCGCCAACATCACAACACATAGGCTCCCCCTCTATTGGACAGTTGGCTGCAATTTCACGACATCTCCAACACTGTCCATCACACTCTCCCACCCAAACGACCCCAACAGCTGGAACGCTCTTACCGGGAGAGTTCGGCGTCCAGGAACTCTGAAGTGACGACCTCTCAGACAGCTGGTCACGGAGGCAGTCTTTGGTGGCGAAGGCCCTCTCCATCAGGCTGACCAGACGATTGGCGTCCTGGTGGTCTCCTTGTCGGACCTCTGGCTGTACCTCAGGAGGACGTGCTTGGGTGTAGCGGTCCACTATCACCTTTTCAACTCCATAATCAGGTTTGCTGACTGCAGACTCCCAACTGCATCTCCAGTCATGAACTCCCCTGGCACGGGCTGTCACCGTAACACCCAGCCGAGTAAGAATCTCCGCTTTCAGCTTGGCATAGTCTTGGCTGTCCTGCTCGCTCAGGTCAGCATAGGCCCTTTGGGGTTCTCCAATCAGATAGGGTGCGACCATCATGGTCCATTCAGATAGGGGCAGATTCTCCTTCTCTGCCAGTCCCTCAAACCTAGTGAGATATACCTCCACATCGTCACGAGGTGTCATCTTTTTCAGGGACCGTCTTACCGCCTTCTTTACAGCGGACAATGCAGGTGACTTTGCAACATTACTTTGGGACGATGCGCTGCAAGTCTTTTGTAGTGCTGCAACCTGCTCAAAAAACAACCGGTTATTCTCCTGCTGCTGCTGCAGGAATTGCTGCTGGGCCTGCTGCATGCGCTGCTGGTGCTGCAGGCGCTGCCGCTCCATGCTCTGCTGCATGCTCCGCTGGGCCTGGACCAGGTACTCAATGAGCTCCTCCATACTGCCGGACTTATCTGTCTCAACCACGGCAGTCTTATGTTGCACATTAACTTGCGCCATTTGTTCAAACAGCGCCTCCATGCTGTCATCCATGCTGTCAGACTTCTCTGTCTCAACAACGGCAGTCTTCACTCAAGACATACACACTCCACAGTCTTTTCCACAGAAAATTCAGCCTTGCTGTGCAGACACTCTTTTTTTTTTTTCTTTTCTTTGCAAAGTCTATTAGGGCTACTGTCTCTTTAAGACTTCTCCAACAGACGTTTCTCTTTTTTTTTTTTTTTTTTTTCTCTGCAAACTCTATTAGGGCCACTGTCTCTTTATGACTGCTCCAACAGACGTTTCTCCTTTATTGACACTTTTTTTTTTTTTCTTTCTCTGCTGCTGCTTCAACAGACTTCACCTTCTATTGCTGTCTCTCGCCACTGTGCTGCACGCACATTCCAGCACCAATTGTAAGCTTTTCAGGGGATATAGCTCTGGGATCGCCGTCCGGGTAGACGGAGTGGCACGGAAACAGTTCATTCACAGACAGCAGTTCTGGTAAAAACTGGCCGCAACCAGCTTTATTAAAGTCCACAGCAAACAGAACATAATCAAAACCAAATCATAAACATAAGCCCTGGGCTTGTCCAGCCACTTACTACACTTAGATAGATTTCCCTCTCTATCCGGGTCCAGACTCTAACAGCCTGTCCCCAAAACAACACATATGTTCAGTAGTTACCAGCATGGAGTTTCACAGAGTCTCCTCCTTGTGTCTGAAGGCATATCCAACGTCCAGACTTGAGAGAGCTCCCCTCCTATTCAGCAGCTATCGCATGGATTCTCACAGAGACTACTCCTGTGTCCGGGGTACATTGAGCACCCAGACTGAGACAGCTCATACTCCTGGAGACTCCTTCTTGTGCCTGGACTCCTTGTCCAGACTAAGCGAGCTCTCTGTCTGTGTTCGCAGACACCTACTTCTGGTCTCCTAATTAACAGCTGAGTGGTTTCAGGCCTGAGCTGCAAGTGTGTACTGAATGTAAGGTGTAGTGACCTTTCTCTACCACTAGGTTTACAAAGCCATACATTTCCCTTATACCAGTCAGCAAAGTATCTAGGTGAAATGTACACCCCATTCAACACACATACTCTCACTGTCTCACAATATATATATATGAGGTGTAAAATTGCTGAAAAAAATGCGTGGGCTCCCGCCCTATTTTCGCAACCAGACAGACAAAGCCAGTGAGTGGGGGCAGATAATCATAGCCCAGAGAGGGACCATTATTTTTGGCCCCCCCCGGCTACTAACATCTGCCCCCAGACACCCCAGAAAAGACAAATCTATAATTAGATTCGCCCTTTCTGGCACTTTGCCCGTCTATTCCCATTGCCCTGTAGCGGTGGCGAATGGGTTAATATGGGGTTAAAGCCACCTTGCTATTGAAAGGTGACCTTAAGCCAGGTTAATAATTGAGAGCTGTCAATTAGACAACTATCAATTATTAATCCTATTGCATGAAATAAAAATAAAACACACACACTTTAATTAAAAATCATTTTAATGAAATAAAGACACATGTTTTTAAACATCTTTTATTTTACTGCAAAAACCATTTCCTGTAATAAAAATAAAATAAAAAAGCAAAATTATTCTTACCTATCCCATGCACAGTCAGGTCCCACGGTGTAATCCTTCAGAAAGGGTTAATGTTTACTGCAGGGACCGCAGCTAATGCTGCAGCCTCACAGTAAACCCCCAAATGAATGAGTTCCTCTCCTGGCTGACAGGAGAGTAAAGGCTGGGTCTCACATAACGATACACCAGCGATCCCGACAACGATATGCACTTGTCAGGATCGCTGGTGTATCGCTACATGATCGCTGCTGAGCTGCCAAACAGGCAGCTCAGGCAGCGATCTGGGACAGCGACACTGCGGGTAACATCGCTTAAGGGCCCGTCTCACATAGCGATATCGCTACCGAGATCGCTGCTGAGTCACTAGTTTTGTGACGCAGCAGTGAGCTCACCAGCGATATCGCTGTGTGTGACATTCAGCGACGATCAGCCCCCCTGCCGGGTATCGCTGATCGTCGCTGAAATGTCAGGACCTTTTTTTGATCGCTGGTTTCCCGCTGTCATGTGTGCATCGCCACGAAGATCGTCGCGGTTGCACATTCTGACTTCTCACAGCTGAGTTGCTGTTTCTTTGTGTTTGGCAGTTAGGGAGTTAATTCTGTCTGTGCTCAGTTCTGGGACTGGGTGCAGTTTTCTCCCGGCTGCAATTAATTATTTGTTGATTGGTTTCCTTTAAATCTCTGGTTGTCTGTGTTGGGAGTTGCCAGTGAAATTCTTCATGCAGACCACAGATAGGATTGTATCTGTATAGACTTAAGTTAAAGAGCTCCTTAGTTGTTTTAAGCTCACCTTTCTTAGAGTTTAATATCCCAGATCATTTATGTTCCTTCTGTGTTTGAGTGTGTATGCAAGTCTGTGTTTTCTCCAGTCTGTCTTATATGTCTAATCTGTGTATTTAGCAGAGATCAGCCCATATCCCTTTGGTGGTAATCAGAATCCTTCTTAGGACTGATTACAGGGTTCAGGGACTGATAGGAGACAGGGTTAGGCTGGAGACTTGGACCTCTGAACCATTATCAGTACCTCCAAGGTGAGGTTTAGTTAGGACCCCAGTTTAGGGTCAGGTTAGACCCCCGGTCCTCCTCTTTCCTGTGACAGTGTATCAAGTCCTCAAGATTAACCCTGAGTTCAACGGATATCGTGTCAGGTAAATCTATTCTATATTTACATGCTGATGTTGCTAATCTATATGTTGTATAGAGTGTTGTTCTTTTAAGAATAGTTTACTGACATCGTACACATATCATAAGACCGCGTGACATTTTCACTGGCCCATAAAATTATTCCCAGTTGCCATGGATCCAGTAGCCCAGCTGGCTCTGCAGTTGCAGGATTATCCATGGAGCTGACGGACATTAAGTCCAAAGTTTTGTCTCCCTCGGAGCAAACCAGATTTGAACCTAAAGTAGCTCTCCCGGACAGGTTCACTGGTGGGCGAGACAAATTTTTTACCTTCAGGGAAGCATGTAAATTGTATTTTCGGCTTCGGCCTCGATCATCAGGGAGTGAAGAGCAGAGAGTGGGAATTGTTATCTCGCTCCTACAAGGGGACCCTCAATCCTGGGCCTTCTCCCTTCCTCCGGGATCCCCGGCTCTACAGTCAGTAGATCGATTTTTTACTGCCCTGGGTTTGGTATATGATGACCCAGATCGGGTCTCTCTTGCTGAGACAAAATTACGTAAGATACAGCAGGGAGATCGTCCGGCGGAGGAATTTGCTTCTGAGTTCCGTAGATGGGCCACAGATACTCAGTGGAATGACCCAGCTCTTAGGAGCCAGTTTTGTCATGGGCTTTCTGACAAATTAAAGGACGTTTTGGCTCAGTATGATTCTCCTCCATCACTGGAGGCTGCTATGGCCCTAGCTATCCGTACTGATAGACGGCTCCGGGAGAGGTGCGAGGTAACTCCGCCCCCTGTTGTTACTCCACCTACTACTAAAGTCCCTTATGTTGAGGTTCCCCTTGTCTGTTCGGAGGAGCCTATGCAGTTGGGAGGGACATCATTTCGTAGGAGGGGATTGGCGGTACGCCGCAGGACTAGAAGGTGTTTCTTCTGCGGGAAAGAGGGACATTTTGTTGGGGGATGTCCATCCCGTGCCTTGTTGAGCAAAAAGTCGCCGGAAAACTGTTAATCCCAGGTTGTGTGGTGGACGACAACCTGGGAGTATGTATTTCGTCCGCTAGTTCTTCTCAGTTCCTTGTACCAGTGGAGGTGGTGGTTGGTACGAGAGTGGAGAGATTTTCTGTTCTTCTTGATAGTGGGTCCGGGCTAATCTGGTTGACGCTCAGTTTGCTCAGGCTCAAGGTATGCATCTGAGTGTATTGGTCAAACCGATCCCTGTATTCTCCATTGACGCCAGGCCTCTCGGCCAAGGTAGCTTTGTTCATGAGGTTCATAACATTGACCTTCGGGTAGGGGCAATACATAGGGAACTATTATCTTGTTATGTGTTGGAGGGTCTACCTACTCCTATTGTGTTGGGACTTCCTTGGTTGGTTAAACATAACCCTGTGATTAATTGGCAGTCCAGAGATATAAGCCAATGGGGGGAGTTTTGCAAAAGTAACTGCATGAACACAGTCATCAGTGCGGTCGTGCCTAGTACTTTGCCTCCTTTTTTGGAGGACTTTGGGGATGTGTTCTCTGAGGAGGGGTATCAGGAGTTGCCTCCTCATCGCGTGTATGACTGCTCTATTAATTTACTTCCTGATGCTAAGTTACCTAAAGCTAGGTTATATAACCTTTCTGGTCCTGAGAGGCAGGCTATGAAAGATTATATTTCGGAAAGTCTGGCCAAAGGGCATATTAGACCTTCATCTTCCCCAGTGGCCGCGGGGTTCTTCTTTGTGAAGAAAAAAGATGGAGGCCTACGCCCTTGCTTGGATTTCCGCAAACTTAATCGGATTACTGTTCGAGATCCGTATCCACTCCCTCTGATTCCTGATCTCTTCAATCAAATTGTTGGCGCCAAATGGTTCTCTAAATTGGATCTCAGGGGGGCGTATAATCTGATTAGGATAAAAGAGGGGGATGAGTGGAAAACGGCGTTTAACACGCCGGAGGGACATTATGAGAACCTTGTCATGCCTTTTGGTCTGACTACTGCACCAGCAGTATTCCAACATTTTGTTAATGACATTTTTCGTCATCTGGTGGGGCTGTTTGTGGTCGTATATTTGGATGACATTTTAATTTACTCACCAGATCTTGTGTCTCACCAGGAGCATGTGAGACAGGTGTTGCAGATCTTGCGAGACAATAAACTATACGCCAAACTGGAAAAGTGTGTATTCGCCGTACAGGAACTTCAGTTTTTGGGTTTCTTGGTGTCAGCCTCCGGTTTCCGTATGGACCCTGAAAAGGTGAGAGCAGTGCTTGAATGGGATCAGCCAGAGGATCTTAAGGCTCTGCAGCGTTTTCTGGGGTTTGCTAACTACTACCGGAAATTTATTTGTAATTTCTCATCTGTTGTCAAACCTCTCACTGACATGACAAGAAAAGGGACGGATTTTTCTAAATGGTCGGACAAAGCTTGCCAAGCTTTTTCCTCTTTGAAAAAATGTTTTGCTTCGGCACCCGTTCTCATCCAACCAGATGCATCACAGCCGTTCGTTGTGGAGGTGGACGCGTCTGACGTAGGGGTGGGTGCAATATTGTCCCAGGGTCCGTCCCCTGGTAAATGGCATCCGTGCGCTTTCTTTTCTAAAAAATTGTCGTCCGCCGAAAGGAATTATGATATCGGCAATAGGGAACTTTTGGCCATTAAGTTGGCTTTTGAAGAATGGCGTCACTTTTTGGAGGGGGCAGTCCACCCGGTCACCGTCATTACTGATCACAAGAACCTGCTGTATTTGGAATCTGCTAAGCGTCTGAATTCCAGACAAGCTCGATGGTCGTTGTTTTTTACCAGGTTTAATTTTGTTGTCACTTATCGCCCTGGATCTAAGAATGTTAAGGCGGATGCCTTGTCTCGCAGTTTCCCAGGGGCCGGGAAAATGGATGACCCGATTCCCATCCTTCAGGAGGGGGTGGTAGTGTCGGCTGTATGTTCTGAGCTTGAGGAGGAGGTGTTAGAGGCTCAGGGGGACGCCCCTGCAGGACCTCCAGGGAGACTGTTTGTCCCAAATCAGTTGAGACAAAAGGTTATTGAGGCACATCATAATTCTGCTTTAGCAGGACATCCAGGGAGTAAGGCTACTTTAGATCTCCTTTCTCGCCGGTTTTGGTGGCCTAACGTTAATAAAGATGTTTTAACTTTTGTCGCGTCCTGTGGGGTTTGTGCTCGCTCTAAGACCCCTCATACCCGTCCGTCTGGGACCCTCTTACCCTTGAAACTTCCGGAGCGTCCATGGACTCATTTGTCTATGGACTTCATCACGGACCTTCCTCAGTCGTCAGGGAAGACTGTCATACTGGTGGTTGTTGACAGGTTCAGTAAGATGGCACATTTCATTGCTCTTCCTGCCCTCCCTAATGCTAAAACTCTGGCGCAGGTGTTCATTGGGGAGATTGTGAGACTTCATGGGTTGCCTTCTGATGTGGTGTCAGATAGGGGGTCTCAGTTTGTGTCCAAGTTTTGGAGGGCATTTTGTTTACGTCGGGGGATGCAATTGTCATTTTCCTCGGCTTTTCATCCGCAGACCAATGGTCAGACAGAGCGTCTGAAACAAAGCTTAGAGACTTATCTTCGGGGTTTTGTCTCAGAGAACCAGGAGGACTGGTCTTCTTTCTTGCCTCTGGCAGAGTTCGCTCTTAACAACAGGCGGAGCGAGTCCACTGGTAAGTCCCCGTTTTTTGGGGCATATGGTTTTCATCCCCAGTTTTGTACATTCAATGGGGGGGGCCCTTCTGGGGTTCCTGAGGAGGAGCGTTTCTCGTCGTCACTTGCTTCAGTGTGGAGAGGTGTATTGAATAATCTGAGTGCTATGGGGAACCGTTATAAACGTATGGCTGATAGGAGGAGAGTTTCTGGTCCAGATCTTAATGTGAACGATCTGGTATGGTTGTCTACCAGGAATATAAAACTTAAAGTTCCCTCCTGGAAGCTGGGCCCCAGATTCATCGGGCCGTACAGGATCAGTTCCATAATTAATCCTGTGGCATTTCGTCTGGACCTCCCTCCTACGTTTAAAATTCATAATGTGTTCCACAAGTCATTACTTAAGAGGTACGTGGCACCAGTCATACCATCACCTCTACCTCCTCCTCCAGTGGTGGTCAATGGTAACTTGGAGTTTCAAGTGTCAAAGATCATTGACTCACGTCTGAATCGCCGGTCCCTTCAGTACTTGGTGCATTGGAAGGGGTATGGTCCAGAGGAGAGGACGTGGGTTCCTGCGTCTGACATTAACGCAGATCGTTTGGTGCGGACCTTCCACAGAACTCACCCGGGCAAACCTGGCCCTGAGGGTCCGGAGGCCCCTCGTAGAAGGGGGGGTACTGTCATGTGTGCATCGCCACGAAGATCGTCGCGGTTGCACATTCTGACTTCTCACAGCTGAGTTGCTGTTTCTTTGTGTTTGGCAGTTAGGGAGTTAATTCTGTCTGTGCTCAGTTCTGGGACTGGGTGCAGTTTTCTCCCGGCTGCAATTAATTATTTGTTGATTGGTTTCCTTTAAATCTCTGGTTGTCTGTGTTGGGAGTTGCCAGTGAAATTCTTCATGCAGACCACAGATAGGATTGTATCTGTATAGACTTAAGTTAAAGAGCTCCTTAGTTGTTTTAAGCTCACCTTTCTTAGAGTTTAATATCCCAGATCATTTATGTTCCTTCTGTGTTTGAGTGTGTATGCAAGTCTGTGTTTTCTCCAGTCTGTCTTATATGTCTAATCTGTGTATTTAGCAGAGATCAGCCCATATCCCTTTGGTGGTAATCAGAATCCTTCTTAGGACTGATTACAGGGTTCAGGGACTGATAGGAGACAGGGTTAGGCTGGAGACTTGGACCTCTGAACCATTATCAGTACCTCCAAGGTGAGGGTTTAGTTAGGACCCCAGTTTTAGGGTCAGGTTAGACCCCCGGTCCTCCTCTTTCCTGTGACAGTGTATCAAGTCCTCAAGATTAACCCTGAGTTCAACGGATATCGTGTCAGGTAAATCTATTCTATATTTACATGCTGATGTTGCTAATCTATATGTTGTATAGAGTGTTGTTCTTTTAAGAATAGTTTACTGACATCGTACACATATCATAAGACCGCGTGACACCCGCTGACAGGCACGCATCGCTGCGTGTGACAGGCGGGAGACCAGCGATCCGCTGGTAACCAAGGTACACAGCGGGTTTCCAGGCGCGGGGCTGTGCCTAGAAACCCGCTGTGTACCTTGGATACCAGCGCCCTGATGCAGGGGAGCTGGTATCCAAGGTACACAGCGGGTTTCCAGGCACCGCGCAGCGCTTGGAAACCCGCTGTGTACCTTGGATACCAGCTCCCTGCATCAGGGCGCTGGTATCCAAGGTACACTGCGGATAACTAAGCGATGTTACCCGCAGTGTCGCTGTCCCAGATCGCTGCCTGAGCTGCCTGTTTGGCAGCTCAGCAGCGATCATGTAGCGAAACACCAGCGATCCTGACAAGTGCATATCGTTGTCGGGATCGCTGGTGTATCGTTATGTGAGACCCAGCCTTTAGTTACCCGCAGTGTACGTTGGATACCAGCGCCCTGATGCAGGGAGCTGGTAACCAAGGTACACAGCGGGTTTCCAAGCGCTGCGCGGTGCCTGGAAACCCGCTGTGTACCTTGGATACCAGCTCCCCTGCATCAGGGCGCTGGTATCCAAGGTACACAGCGGGTTTCTAGGCACAGCCCCGCGCCTGGAAACCCGCTGTGTACCTTGGTTACCAGCGGATCGCTGGTCTCCCACCTGTCACACGCAGCGATGCGTGCCTGTCAGCGGGAAACCAGAGATCAAAAAAAGGTCCTGACATTTCAGCGACGATCAGCGATACCCGGCAGGGGGCTGATCGTCGCTGAATGTCACACACAGCGATTTCGCTGGTGAGCTCGCTGCTGCGTCACAAAACTAGTGACTCAGCAGCGATCTCGGTAGCGATATCGCTATGTGAGACGGGCCCTTAAGTGGAAAGCTTAATTGATTGCTTTCCACTTTCACTTCAGGTCAGCCAGGGACACAATCAGTGACGTCAGAGGGAACTGATTAACAAAAATAGGGGTTCCCTTCGAAAAAAAAATGGCGTGGGGTCCCCCCTATTTTTGTTAACCAGCCAGATGAAGCAGACCGCTGAGGCCTGGATTTTCAGGCTGTTAAGGAGCCAAGATCCATGGACCTTGCCAGCCTGATAATACCAGGCCACAGCAGTCTGCATATCTTGGCTGATTAGCAAAAATAGGGGATCCCCTCGAAAAAAATTGGCGTGGGGTCCCCCCTATTTTTGTTAACCAGCCAGATGAAGCAGACCGCTGAGGCCTGGTTTTTCAGGCTGGTAAGGATCCAATATCCATGGACCTTGCAAGCCTGATAATACCAGGCCACAGCAGTCTGCTTAGCTTGGCTGGTTAACAAAAATAGGGGATCCCCTCGAAAAAAAAACGGCGTGGGGATCCCCCCTATTTTTGTTAACCAGCCAAGTAAAATGCAGACTGCTGTGGCCTGGTATTAAAAGACTGTCAAGGCCCATGGATTTTGGCCCTCAACAGCCTGATAATACCAGGCTACAGCAGCCCCACATTTGGCGCATCAAAAGATGTGCCAATTGTGGCACTTTACCCGACTCTTCCCACTTGCCCTGTAGCGGTGGCAAGCGGGGTAATAAGGGGTTAATGTCACCGTTGATTGCACGGTGGCAATAAGCCCGGTTAATAATGGAGAGGCGTCAATAAGACACCGATCCATTATTATTCCCAAAGTTATTAAATGTATAAAAAAAGACACAGCCAGAAAAAAGTATTTTAATAAAATAAAAGAGACAACACAGTTTTCATTTCTTTTATTACTCTCTCATTCCTGCGACGCCATCGATCTCCTGTAAAAAAATAAAAAAAACAAACCAACAGTATACCACCTGTCCGACGCAGTCCATAGTAACGAGTGTCCCACGAAGATCCAGCTCTGCTACATCGGAATGCCAGGCAGAGCCTGACATCCCGGCGCAGCACAGCTGATTACCTGCTTCTCCAGCGGTGACGTCATCGGACTGCTTTACGGCCGCGATTACCCAGCAGTCACTGCAGTTATCGCGAGAAACTGCATGTGACCGCCAGGGAGAAGAGGATGGCGGCCATCAAGCAGTCCGGGATGTGACCGCCGGAGATCTTCTGCCGGGTAAGTGCCGCTGACTCCTGATAGACCCGACCGACGGACACTGACAGTGACAGTGACATTCCGATTCCGGTATCCGATATGACAAAAATATCGGTACTCGGAATAGGAATTCCGATACAGCCAATATCGGCCGATACCCGATATTTGCAGTATCGGAATGCTCAACCCTACTGAGGGCTCTCAATTCTAAATATTGTTCACTGGTAGCCACTCTTCTGTTGTGAAACTACAAGTGACATCATGTTCTGTTCACTCTAGATGTGACATTCTGGTAATTGTAGTTCTACAACTAAGACAAACCAGAATGCCACACAAATATGACTGTGAGGGTCACTATGCAGGTTGCCAATATGCGATAGAATAAAATATAAATGTATGGTTCGCTCCTGCAGCTCCACACATTGTGACACCATCCTACATCTCCTCCCAAATTTCATTCTGCTAATTATTTAAGACTAGAGTTGAGCAAAAAGATTTGCAGGAGTCTGGCCAAGCAGCTACATCAGTAGTCCATGGCCGTCAGTCCAGAACCCTGTGAGCCTCCTACTACCTGTAGCATTCCTGTCACCTCTTCTGATCAGAAGGCCACATTATGTCATTAAGTCTTGGCGCAATGCACATATGATGGGGACTTGCTAATTGGGGGCTTCGGCATGGTACTCAGTGCTCTGGTTCTTCGGCCAAGGACTACCAAAGTAGCCAATGGACCAAGGTTCTACAAATCTTTTGCTCAGCTCTTTGTAACACTAACATTCTTCCATTCTTATTTCAACGACTTTTCTTGTGCTGCACCAGAACTCTAGAATGCAATACCCCAGACAATAAAATGAATTCCCAATGTTCACAGATTGAAATGTGCTCTAAAACACATTATTTTAGGCAGGTCTATGACATCAACCCACTAATCTAACTTTTTTTCATGCTTTCTATCTTCTGCACTTTCCCTTTTTGTAACAATATCCCCCAAACTCGGCCACGAACCACCCTAATAATTATATAATCCTAATAAGCATTGGAAGCATTATGCCAAAAAATTACAATTCTTTATTAGAAAAAATACACTCATAGCTAACAATACACAGTTAAAAGATCTATTTAAAATGGGATGTATATACAGAATGCTCCCACAGGTATAAATGCTATGACAGGTGTATGACCTTAGGTCCAAAATCAGAATTAATACTAATACAAATGCAATGTACCTACAAATATACTACATACAAGGCGGTACTAAATGCCTTATATACAGACTGGAGCAAAGGTAATGTGTATATATTTAAGTATAATTAGTGGTTTGCCACCGTCAATATTACAACCACTGCTACCAAGTCTATACATATAAGATGGTATATACCGCTAACAGATTCTTAATGAAGGTATATAGGGTGTAGTTATAAAGGTGCCAGAATAGCAGGCTCCTATATTGTCAAATGACAGGTTTTTTGTCAGATAATGCCCGCTATGGCCCCATAAGTACATCCATATGGCATAGTTAGAGTAGTACTATATTGCTAGTCATAGAACATATACAACCTTGTTAGGAGCCAAATGTTCCCCTTCCCCGACGCGCGTTTCGCGTTAGCTTCGTCTATGGGGGTTGGTAGATATCCTAATAATTAGAATCCAAAACAAGAAAACTTGCCTATAATAGCTACAAAGAATAATACATCAAAAAAGAAAAAGGAAGCTACTTTTACCATAAAATATATTTTTTATTAATGTATCAATAAAAATATCAAAAAAGATATATATATTTTAAAACTCGGCACGAACCACCCTAATAATTATAAAACATGGATGGGCCACACATTGAAAGCACTTTTTACATTTTACCCCTATCGGGCCAGAGATTGCCCTCAGTTCTGCTTGAATTGTAGATTCATTTTTTGCTCTGTAATTTCTAATTTTGTTTGTACCCTCTAAATTGTAAAATCCTTCAGAATTTGCTGTAAAAATAAAGATTATTATTGGGAAATTATCATTGAATTATGTTATAAAACAATTATAGACGTCTACATTTCCCTGCTTCTAGCTAAATATTTATTATGTCATAAATGTATAAGAACGTGCCTCCTTCAAGGTACCATGAGCTCCAGCTAGGTTCACCCCAGCGTTCTGAACTCTGTTATTCTCTTCCGTATTGAGAACCAAATAACAGCATACCCGCTACAGATGGACACGTCACGTTATAGTCACCATGAGTGCCAGATGGATCACATTTACTTACAACGGGGCCTTTCAGGTTTCCATTAGGTTATACTTATTTTTCAAGAAAATAAATTGCAGGTTTTTGTTCCGGTGAAAAAGGCAGATCTTCAATGGCGCCTCCTATTGGAGGCTCCTATGCACCTGTGATCCTAGTCTCACGGTTTATTCAACATACGATTTCACATTTGCATTACCCATACTTGCCACTAGAGGGCACTCAGAGGAGAACTGGCTACAGCAGCAGGCACTGCCACAACCACTTGACTGTATGACTAGTAGACAGGAGAGAACGTGTTCGGAAAACATTCGCCAATCTCAAATTCGGCACGAACGTAGCACATTCGGATTCCTGTTTGCTTTCACGAGCATTTTTACTCAAAGTCGGTCACAGTTTGGCAAATCATCGCGTATCCACTACTTCTTTTGTGTAACTTTGGCTAGGATAGTGGTGCTGTATGATGAGCGTGGGGGCAGGAGACCGGGGGATGTGTTAGATGAGGGAAGGGGGTGCGGAAAACTTAAAGGAGCGTCTGAAGAGATTACAAGAGCGGCACATGCTTTTTTGTTACTTAACGGCTTAGTGACAGAGCCAATTTTGTACTTAATGACCAGGCTAATTTTTACAATTCTGACCACTATCACTTTATGAGGTTATAGCTCTGGAACGCTTCAACAGATCCCACCAATTCTGAAATGTTTTTTCGTGAAATATTGTGCTTCATGTTAGTGGTAACATTTATTTGATATGAATTGCGTTTATTTGTGAAAAAAACGGAAATATGGCAAAAAATTTGAAAATTTTGCAATTTTCAATCTTTTAATTGTTGTACTCTCAAATCGGAGAGTCATATCGCACAAAATAATTAATAAATAACATTTCCCACATGTCCACTTTGCATCAGCACAATTTTTTTTTATGACATTATAAGGCTTAAAAGTTGACCATCGATTTTCTCAACAAAATTTACAAAACCATTTTTTTAGGAACAAAAGTGACACCATTCTAAAAACTGCACCTCTCAAGGTGCTCAAAACTACATTCAAGAAGTTTATTAACCCTTCAGGTGCATCACGAAAACTAAAGAAATGTGGAAGGAAGAAAATGAAAATTTTACTTTTCACAAAAAATTTACTTTTTATTTTCACAAGGGTAACAATCTTCCACCACCTCCAGATTCATTACAAGCCCCTGACAGCATCTTCTCCCACCTTTCAGTTCATTATAAAGTGTCCTATGCACCTTAGTGCCTTCTCTCACACTCTCCAATAAATTTTAAGTCCCTGATAACATCACAATGAGTTGTGAGATGGAGGAGGACGCTATCAGGGGCTTAGCATCCTCCTCCACCACACAATTCAGTTTACATCCATATCTAATGTCTTCCTCCATCTCCCCCTGTTCATAAGTCCATTATAAGTCTCCCTTCCTCCCATCTCAATCCCTCACATCCTTCATTGTTCTCCTCCCTCCCTGCATCCCATCATTGTCCATTCCCCACCTGAATCATTGCCCTTTCCATCAATGCCTTCTACACCACCCCATCATTGCTCTCTCCACCACCTCCATCATTACCCTCTCCAGCACCACAATCATTGACCTCTCCATCACCTCCATCTTTGCCCTTTCCATCACCTCCATCTTTGCCTTACCCCACCACCCCCATCATTGCCCTTTCCACCACCTCTATCATTACTTTCTCCCCCACCACCCCATCATTGCCCTTTCCACCACTTCCATCATTGCTTCCTCCCCCCCCACCACCATCATTGTCCTTTCCACCACAAGCATCATTGCCTTCTCCCCCACCACCACATCATTGCCCTTTCCACCACCTCGATCATTGCCTTCTCCCCCACCATCCACATCATTGCCCTTTCCACCATCTCATCATTGCCTTCTCCCCATCACCCAGATCATTGACCTTTCCACCACCTCTATCATTGCTTTCTCCCCCACCACTCCCATCATTGCCCTCTCCATCACCTCCATCATTACCTTCTCCCCATCACCCACATCATTGCCCTTTCCACCACCTCCATCAATGCCGTCTCACCCACCACCCCATCATTGCCCTTTTACTACTTCTATCATTGCTTTCTCCCCCACCATGCCCATCATTGCCCTTTCTACCGCCTCTATCATTGCTTTCTCCCCATCACCCACATCATTGCCCATTCCATCACCTCCATCATTGCCTCCTCCCCACCACCCCCATATTTGGCCTTTTCACTACCACCATCATTTTTTTCCACCACCACCACCATCATTACCTTCTCCCTATCACCCCATCATTGCTTTCTCCCCCACCACCCCATTACTGCCCTCTCCATCACCCACATTATTGCCCTCTACACCACCTACACACACATACACACACAAAGCACCACTCACCTCTCTGCACATTCTCCACAGCATCTTCGTTGCCGGCAGCTTTCTCTTTGAAATATCTGCACGCTGAATGCTGATGTCCTCCAGCCACGCTGGTGTGCCAGACAGGAAGATCGGGCAAGAAGCAGAACGAATCCCTGCAATTCCGCTCCGCTGTCATTTTCTCTTGCAGTTATCCCTCTACCTCCGGGCCCGATGCAGCCGCCTGCTGCACATGCAGTATGTCCACCCCTGGCTTAACCCCTTAGTGACTGAGCCAAATTTTACAATTCTGACCACTGTCCCTTTATGAGGTTATAGCTCTGGAACACTTCAATGGATCCCACTGATTCTGAGAATGTTTTTTCATGACATAATGTACTTCACGTTAGTGGTAAAATTTCTTCTATATGACTTTTTACCTTTTTTTATTTATGAAAAAAAGGAAATTTGGCAAAAATTTAGAAAATTTAGCAATTTTCAATTTTTTTTATTTTTGTGCCCTTAAATCATGTCACACAAAATAGTTAATAAATAACATTTCCCACATGTCTACTTTACCAACACAACCCTAACCCCAACACAACCCTAACTCCAACACAACCCTAACCCCAGCTCTAAAACCAACCGTATCCCCAACCCCAACCCTAACCACAACCATAACCCCAACACAACCCCAACCCTAACTCCAACGCTAACTCTAACTGCAGAAAATGGAAAAAATACAAAAAAATGTTTTATTATTTTTACCTAGCTGAGGAAGTGATTTACTTTTTTTTTTTATTTTGATCACTGTGATAGGGTCTATCACAGTGATCAAAATGAACCAATAGGGAAAATCTCCTATTGTTGCCGGGTACCATTTTCTTCCGGAAAGATGACATGGAGGGCTAGGGGATGGAGCAGGAGGATCCGAGGATGGCGTAAGTACCGGAGGGGCTTGGGGAACCCCGATTCTCTGCTTTTGGTATGCTAGCTCATATCATTGGAGAGAGAAATTAATGGAAAAACTGACTTTTTTTGTGATCGCCATTATTCAGTGAACAACAGCGATCACGTGACAGAGGACTTTAAAAACCGATCCGAATCATGTTCTCCGTGATTTTAGCTACCCCCGGTAGCCGAGATCCCAGAGATTTTCCAGCGCTGGGGGAGCTATACATTTATTTCTCAGCGCCGTTAAAAAGTGGTGCTGAGGAATAAGGCCCCTTAACTGCTGCCGTTAAAAGGCATATCGGTGGTTATTAAGGGTTCAAACATTGATCAATAACAGGTGGATGAGTGACAGGTGTAGGCCTGGTGGTCAGAGAGCTCTGACAAATTCAGGTAAGACATATAAACGAGAGCCATCTTGTAGTCCAAACCTTTAAAAAAAATTAGGGGCAGACACCACTAAAGTGGCATTAATTTATTTTATTTATTTATTTTACTCACTTATATAGCATAATTAATTCCACAGTGCTTTACAGACATTATCAATTTCCCCAGAGTAGAAATAGAAAATTGGGACTCTGATGATACCCCTTCCACTACAGGCAGCCCACCAGATTGAGACCCATCAACTATTCTTCCTAGTCTGAGACTGGTGTGAAAAAGTCATTGGAGGACCATAACTCGTTCATATTGATGAAAGTTAGGCGGTCTACACTTTCAGGGGACAGGCAGATGTGCTTATCCATCAGGACATCACCAGCAGCGATAAAGACACGTTCTTAAAGAACGCTAGCTGTCGTGCATGACGAAACCTCTAAGGTATAACAGGCAAGTTCAGGTCACTCTTTGTCACGCTGTATAGCAGATATATATATATGTGATGACAGTAATCTATATCAAAAGGGCAACATACAATATAACATGCGCATAGATATATGATAACATAGAATTACCTGACAGAAAGTCCAGTGGGTCAATACGGAATCCGTTATACGCTGTCTCCGGCTAGAGGGTGACCGGGGTCTATGCTGACCCTAAACTGGGGTCCTAACTAATCCCTCTACCTGGAGGTACTGTTAAAGGTACAGAGGTCCAGGCCACCAGCGTAAACCCTGTCTCCTATCAATCCCTGCCAACTGTAATCTAGTCCTAAGAAGGACCCTAATTACCACCAAAGGGAATGAACAGGTAACGGTTAATGAACAGAAAGACATACAAGAAAGACAAAAAATAAAGTAAATAAAGTCTTACATACAACACTCACACACAGTAGGAACACCTAAGGTCTCAGAGATAAACTATAAGCTATAAGAGTAAAAACAACTAAGCAGCTCTTAGCTTAAGTATTCTCAGAACCGATCCAGTCTGCTAGACTACATGAATGCTTTCACCGGCATCTAACAAGCAGACTGGCAGGTATATGAAGGAATCTAATTAGAACATAATCAAAAGCAGCCGGGCGAGGCTGGACCTAGTCTTAGCAAAGAGCTAGGTAAAATTAACTCCCTCATTACCAAGCACAAAGAAACAGCAACTCAGCTGTGAGAAGTCAGAGTGTGTAATCGCGACGATCCTTGTGGCGATACACCCATGACAGTACCCCCCCCTCTACGAGGGGACTCCGGACCCTCAGGGCCAGGTCTGCCCGGGTGAGTTGTGTGAAAGGTCCGAACCAATCGATCTGCGTTAACATCAGACGCAGGGACCCACGTCCTCTCCACAGGACCATACCCCCTCCAATGAACCAAGTACTGAAGGGATCGGCGACTGAGACGTGAGTCAATGATTTTCGACCCATGAAATTCCACGTTATCATTGACCACCACTGAAGGCGGAGGTAGAGGTGACGGTATGACTGGTGCCACATACTTTTTAAGTAATGTGTAATGTATGTAGTACAGTTCATATAGCGTCTTGTGCTTGGGTTCGATGAAAACACAGGAGTCACAGGTTTGATATAGAAAAGTCCTGTATTACTTCATACAAGTTGGCAGAAATAGTCACACAGTTTGCAGACACAGAAACAGGAGACACAGCAGGCCAGAGTAATCCAAGCTCAGCAATCACTCTCCAATACAGATTCAGGATCTTCTTCTCTGTTACCGTAAGTCCATGCAAACGTGGGTCTTTCAAAGAGCAGGGTTCAGAGTCCACAAGTGCTTCAGAGTTCCTCAGTAGGAATAGCTGGAGTACAAGGTCCAAGGCTTACAGGAGTCAAGTCACAGGTTCACTGCAGGCTAGATTCTGAAGCACTGATTTCTCAGCTGTGGCTGCTTAAGAAGCAAAGGAGAGAATCAGGGCGGGAACATGCAAGCTGGAAACTCCATTTTGACTGAGGGCAAGATAGCTGCAGCAAGACAGAAAGTAAAATGGCTGACGAACAAACTGAGTTTCAGGAATATATACATAGAACCTTACATTACTCCCCCCTTAAGGACAACCTCCGGATGACCTCAGACCAGGCTTGTGTGGGTACCTCTGATGAAACTGACGGAGCAAGCGAGGAGCATTAACGTTATTGACCGGTTCCCATGAGTTGTCCTCCACTGGGTAGCCCTGCCATTTAATCAGATATTGTAACTGATTTCTATACAACCTGGAATCTAAAATCCTTTCCACCACAAATTCTTCCTGACCATCGACTAGCACTGGGTCAGGGCAAGGAGAGGAACGTCCAGGAAACGTATTGGGTGTCGCAGCCTTTAGTAGGGATACATGAAAGACAGGGTGGATTCTCATAGTTCTGGGCAGTTGAAGACGACAAGCAACGGCACTTATAATTTTACTGATTTTATAGGGTCCAATGTACTTATGTCCCAACTTAGACGATGGAATCCTTAACTTAAGATTTCTGGTTGACAGCCAGACCAAGTCTCCTACCTTGAAAGCTGGTGCAGGTTTACGAAATTTATCTGCTGCTTTCTTGTACCTTTCTTGAGCCGATTCCAGATTTTCCTTTAGAAGATCCATATTCTTCTGTAAAGACGTGATTCTTTCAGCCACTGCTGGTAAAGGCGTTTCTATGGGAAATCGTGGTAGAATGTTAGGATGATAACCAAGATTAGAGTAAAAAGGAGACTGTTTAGTGGAGGCACTCTGAGAGTTGTTATACGAGAACTCAGCTAATAGAAGTAGATCCACCCAATCATCCTGTAGGTGGCAGATAAAGCAGCGGAGATACTGCTCCAGGGTTTGATTGGTTCGTTCGGTCTGTCCATTAGTCTGGGGATGAAAAGCAGAAGAAAGGTTTACTTTAATGTCCAATGCTGCACAGAAATTTTGCCAAAACCTAGAAGTGAATTGCACCCCTCGATCCGAAATAACCTCATCCGGTACTCCATGTAAGCGAAACACATCTTTAATCATCAAATCTGATGTCTGTTTTGCAGTGGGTAAGCCGACACAAGGGATAAAATGAGCTGCCTTTGTTAGACGGTCAACCACCACTAGAATGGTGTTCTTCCCTGAGAGGTTGGTAACTCCACAATGAAGTCCATAGAAATGGATCCCCACGGGCGGGACGGGGTGGGAAGAGGTTTAACAGACCAGTTGGTGAGGAGCGAGGTGTTTTGCATCTTGCACAGACCTCACATGAAGTGACATAATTCAAAACATCCTTCCTGCAAGTGGGCCACCAAAAGAAACGAGAAAGAAATTCCTGTGTCTTTAGAATTCCTCTATGCCCAGCTATCTTGGAATCGTGAATGAGTTGCAATACTCTTAATCTGACTGTTTCAGGAATATACAGACGTTGTCCCTGAATCCACACACCATTCTTAAAGACAAGACTTACGTCCCTTGGGGGTTGTGCCAAAAAGGAATCCGCATGGTATGCTTCCTTGATGTCCTTAAGTAGGTCTTGATTATGAATTACTCCTAGGAATCTAGAGTCAGGAAGAATAGTCTTAGGAGGAGTAATTGGACGTGTCTCTGCTGAGTAAATCCTAGAGAGTGCATCAGCCTTTCCATTGCGCGATCCTGGTCTATAAGAGATGATAAAATTAAATTGGTTTAAGAAAAGATTCCAGCGAGCCTGGCGAGGAGTCAGGCACTTAGCCGACCTGATAAACTCAAGGTTACGATGGTCTGTCAGGACGACTATTTGCTGTGCAGCTCCTGAAGAAGGTGTCTCCATTCTTTGAAGGCGGCAATAATGGCCAACAACTCTCTATTGCCCACATCGTAGTTCCTCTCAGCCGAAGACAACTGCTGGGAAAAGAAGGCACAGGGATGCAAGACATTCTTCTCACCTGTTCTCTGAGAGAGTATAGCTCCAACGGCACAGTCTGAAGCATCCACCTCTATTATGAAGGCAAGCTCGGGGTTGGGATGTACTAGGATAGGTGCAGTGGTAAATTTATCTTTTAGATGGGAAAATGCTTCCTGGGCTTGGGGAGTCCAGGAAAACCTAGACTCTTTCCGGGTAAGTTGAGTGATAGGTGACACTACCTCAGAGAAATTTCTAATGAAACGTCTATAGAAGTTGGCAAACCCGATGAAGCGCTGTACCTCCTTCACATTTCTAGGACTTGGCCAATCCTTGATGGCTTGGGTTTTGCTTCCATCCATACTAATTCCTTGTGTAGACAGTACATACCCCAGAAATTGAATTTCGGTCCTATGGAATTCACACTTTTCAAGTTTGATGTAAAGATGATTTTGTCTTAGACGTTCCAAGACCATTCTCACATGTCCATGATGTTCCTCTGTGGAGTTAGAAAAAATTAGAATATCATCCAAATAAATTACCACGAATGTATCTAGGAGATCCCTGAAGATGTCATTCACCAAGTGTTGGAAAGTGGCTGGGGCGGTACTCAGACCAAAAGGCATAACTAGATATTCAAAGTGTCCATAGCGTGACCTGAATGCAGTCTTCCATTCATCCCCAGGTCTAATACGGACTAAGTTATAGGCCCCACGAAGATCTAGTTTAGAAAAAATTTTGGCATGTCACACTCTCTCCAATAACTCAGGGATTAAAGGCAATGGATAACGGTTTCTAATAGTAACCTTATTGAGTTCCCTATAGTCTACGCATGGTCTCAGAGATCCATCTTTCTTCTTTACAAAGAAGATGGGTGCACCTGCAGGAGATGAAGAGGGGCGTATGAAGCCCTTGGCTAGATTTTCATCTATGTAATCCTTTAAAGCCTTTAGCTCGGGCCCCGCCAGGGGGTAGATCTTACCAAAAGGTATCTCTGCTCCAGGCAATAATTCAATTGGACAATCATATGGACGGTGAGGAGGAAGCTGGTTAGCGTTCTTCTTGTCACATAAATCCACATAGTCCTGGTATACAGCTGGTAGTTCAGGGACTGACTGATTCCTTTAGGAACAGAGCAAGCTGAAACTTTTGGACTCATCTGTTTCTCTGGAAAGTGTAATTCCTTGGTCTCCCAGTTAATGGTAGGATTCTGAGCCTGCAGCCATGGTAGCCCTAGAATAATGGGAAAGTGGGGAGAAGAGATAAGCATAAAGGACAGTTTCTCTTGATGATCTTTACCCATAAGAACCCTCAAAGGCTCTGTTTCCTGATCCACTGGTCCAGAGGTCAGCAGGGAGCCATCCACAGTTTCCATCTGTACTGGAGTAGCCTTCTTCACTGAACGTATTCCCTGTTTCAGAGCAAAGGAGACATCCATAAAATTTCCACTTGCCCCTGAGTCGATCATAGCAGAGCTAGACACCCAAGCTGAGTCAACCCAGAGTTTGATGGAAAGAAAGCAATGAGAATTGTTTTTCTTACAACTCAGCTGGGACACCGCTGAGGAAACTTGAAAAATGGCAGCGTTTACACAGTCAACGTCCTCAGAGGTAACGGAGTTTAAGTCCGAGAAATCAAGATCTGTTGCTGCAGATCTCTCTGGAGCCTGAGTCTCGGACCTGACAGATCCCCTCTCGCAACACTCACAATGAATGAGTGCTGCAGTAGTCTTACGAGAACGGCTGGGGCAGTTTATAATGAAGTGCCCTGACTTACCACAATAGAAACATAGATTCTCCTTAAAACGATGTTCCTTGCGTGCATCACTAACCCGTCGTTGTAAAGAGTCTACCTGCATGGGTTCAGGTTCAGGTTCCCGTGTAATCCTACTCAAAGGTTCCTTAGCTGGAGAGGAAGGTAGGAAAAGGTTAGTACGATTGCTTTTGAACCATCTCTCTTGCCTGCGTTCAGTCAGACGAGTATCAATACGGATGCAGTAGTTAATAAAGTCACCTAACGCAGTGGGAGGGTCGGCACGAGCAAGTTCATCCTTAATCAGTGGAGATAACCCCTTTCGAAAAATAGATTTTTTGGCGGAACTGTCCCAGGTGGTATCAAGGCCCATCTCCTGAAATCCAAGGCATATTCAGCTACCGAGTGCTTATCTTGGCGCAAAGCTAACATGGCTGCTTCAGCTGTTGCACCTCGATTGGGGTCATCAAACACCTGCCCCATGGCTGAAATAAAATCATCAAGGTGATTCAAACAATCATCCTCAGTCTCAATCAGAGGGTTTGCCCACATTAAAGCCTTGTTGGTAAGCAACATAATTATAGTAAGCACCTTAGATCGTTCAGTGGGAAATTGTGA
Source organism: Oophaga sylvatica (assembly GCA_033576555.1). NCBI lineage: Eukaryota > Metazoa > Chordata > Amphibia > Anura > Dendrobatidae > Oophaga > Oophaga sylvatica. The sequence goes on from JARQOD010000005.1 coordinate 74,543,562, forward strand.
AGCATGTGCAGAAAAAAAAAGATTGCATTGATTAATAAATCCCCTGAATTTCTCACGTTCACCGCCAAAACGAAAAGGGGGCAACTTGGGAATCCCAGCACTCGGGGCTACGGCAGGAGCCTGGACTCGCCCCTCTAGAACCTCAATCCTGGCTCGCAAATCCTGGGTAGTCTGTCCAACCACTTGCAAATTGTGATTATTGAGGTCCTGTAGATTTGTAAAACGGGTCTTTATATTCTGCAAATCTGCAAGGATATTATCAGTCACTCCGCAAAGTTCCTTTATGCGGGCCTCCATTTTCCAGATCTTTTAAGACAGGATTACTGGAAGAAGAGGAGAGAAAAAAAAAACAATAGTGTTCACCTGTGGCAACACTGCAGAGAGAAAAAAAATTAAGGGAACTGCTCACCTGGAATGGTTGTGAGAAGTCACAACCACTATCATCACAGAAAGTTTCAACCAGACATCTGATATCCAGAGTTACAGCAGACAAAAAAGAGAAAAGAAAGGGAAAAAAAAACAAAAAACAATAGTGTTTACCTGCGGTAATACTGCAAAAAGAAAAAACTTAAGGGAATTGCTCACCTGGAATGGTTGTGAGAAGTCACAACCACTGTCATCACAGAAAGTACAACCGGACGTCTGATATCCACAGTACAGCAGACACAGCCTTCCAGACCCAGCAGACACTAACGTTTTGGCTTCAGAATCTTGTAATGTATGTAGTACAGTTCATATAGCGTCTTGTGCTTGGGTGCGATGAAAACACAGGAGTCACAGGTTTGATATAGAAAAGTCCTGTATTACTTCATACAAGTTGGCAGAAATAGTCACACAGTTTGCAGACACAGAAACAGGAGACACAGCAGGCCAGAGTAATCCAAGCTCAGCAATCACTCTCCAATACAGATTCAGGATCTTCTTCTCTGTTACCGTAAGTCCATGCAAACGTGGGTCTTTCAAAGAGCAGGGTTCAGAGTCCACAAGTGCTTCAGAGTTCCTCAGTAGGAATAGCTGGAGTACAAGGTCCAAGGCTTACAGGAGTCAAGTCACAGGTTCACTGCAGGCTAGATTCTGAAGCACTGATTTCTCAGCTGTGGCTGCTTAAGAAGCAAAGGAGAGAATCAGGGCGGGAACATGCAAGCTGGAAACTCCATTTTGACTGAGGGCAAGATAGCTGCAGCAAGACAGAAAGTAAAATGGCTGACGAACAAACTGAGTTTCAGGAATATATACATAGAACCTTACATAATGACTTGTGAAACACATTATGAATTTTAAACGTAGGAGGGAGGTCCAGACGAAATGCCACAGGATTAATTATGGAACTGATCCTGTACGGCCCGATGAATCTGGGACCCAACCTCCAGGAGGAAACTTTAAGTTTTATATTCCTGGTAGACAACCAAACTAGATCGTTCACCTTCAGATCTAGACCAGAAACTCTCCCCCTATCAGCCATCCGTTTGTAACGGTTCCCCATAACCTTCAGTCTTAACCGATCTGGAACTATCAGTCTCCCTGGAAGTCCCACCGGGGCGTCCCCCTGAGCCCCCAATACCTCCCCCTCAAGCTCAGAGCATACAGCTGACACTACAACTCCCTCCTGAGGAATAGGAACCAGATCATCCGTCTTCCCGGCCCCTGGGAAAGTACGAGATAAGGCATCAGGAAGCAACTTTATTGAGCAGTCATATGCGCGATGAGGAGGTAACTCTTTACACCCCTCCTCTGAGAACATCTCCCCAAAGTCCTCCAGAAAAGGAGACAAAGTCCTAGGCACAACCGCACCGATGACCGTGCTCATGCAGTTATTCCTGCAAAATTCACCCCACTGGCTTATCTTTCCGGATTGCCAAATAATCACTGGGTTATGTTTAGCCAACCAAGGAAGTCCCAACACAATAGGAGTAGGTAGACCCTCCAACACATAACAAGACAATTGCTCTTTATGTCTTGCCCCTACTCGAAGATCTATGTTATGAACAGCTTGTACCAAGCTACCTTGACCGAGAGGTCTAGAATCAATAGAGACTATAGGGACCGGTTTGGCCAATACACTCAGTTGCATACCATGCACCTGGGCAAACCGAGCGTCCACCAGATTAGCCCCGGACCCACTATCAAGAAAAACAGAAATCCTCTCAGTTCTAGTACCAATCACCACCTCCGCAGGCACGAGAAACTGAGAGGGATTTGGGGACGAAATACACACTCCCAGGTTAACTCCTTTGCTCAAAGAGGCCCGGGATGGACACCCCCCAACAAAATGTCCCTCTCTCCCGCAAAAGAAACACCTTCTAGTCTTGCGGTGCACCGCCAATTCCCTCCTACAAAAAGATGTCCCTCCCAACTGCATGGGTTCCTCAGAACAGACCAGGGGAACCTCAGTATAAGGGACTTTAGTAGTAGGTGGAGTCATCACGGGAGGCGGAGTTACCTCGCGTCTTCCCCGAATTCGTCTATCCATGCGAATAGCGAGGGCCATAGCAGCCTCCAGTGATGGAGGAGAATCATACTGAGCCAACACATCTTTTAATTTGTCAGACAACCCTTGACAAAACTGGCTCCTAAGAGCTGGGTCATTCCACTGAGTATCTGTTGCCCATCTACGGAACTCAGAAGAATATTCCTCCGCTGGACGATTTCCTTGCCGTATTTTACGTAACTTTGTTTCAGCAAGGGAAACTCGATCCGGATCATCATATACCAGACCCAGGGCAGTAAAAAATCGATCCACTGACTGGAGATCTGGGGAGCCTGGAGGAATAGAGAACGCCCAAGATTGAGGGTCCCCTTGTAAGAGCGAGATAACAATTCCCACCCTCTGCTCTTCACTCCCAGATGACCGAGGCCGCAGCCGAAAGTACAATTTACATGCCTCCCGGAAAGTAAAAAATTTGTCCCGCCCACCAGTGAACCTGTCCGGGAGAGCAACCTTAGGTTCAGATCTGGTTTGGGGGGAACAAAACTTGGACCTTGGACTTAATGTCTGCAAACTCCATGGACAACCCCTGCAACTGCCGGGCCAGCTGGGCTACTGGATCCATGACAGCTGGAGAGAATCTTTAGTAAGGCCGGTGAAAATGTCACGCTGTATAGCAGATATATATATATATGTGATGACAGTAATCTATATCAAAAGGGCAACATACAATATAACATGCGCATAGATATATGATAACATAGAATTACCTGACAGAAAGTCCAGTGGGTCAATACGGAATCCGTTATACGCTGTCTCCGGCTAGAGGGTGACCGGGGTCTATGCTGACCCTAAACTGGGGTCCTAACTAATCCCTCTACCTGGAGGTACTGTTAAAGGTACAGAGGTCCAGGCCACCAGCGTAAACCCTGTCTCCTATCAATCCCTGCCAACTGTAATCTAGTCCTAAGAAGGACCCTAATTACCACCAAAGGGAATGAACAGGTAATGGTTAATGAACAGAAAGACATACAAGAAAGACAAGAAATAAAGTAAATAAAGTCTTACATACAACACTCACACACAGTAGGAACACCTAAGGTCTCAGAGATAAACTATAAGCTATAAGAGTAAAAACAACTAAGGAGCTCTTAGCTTAAGTATTCTCAGAACCTATCCAGTCTGCTAGACTACATGAATGCTTTCATCGGCATCTAACAAGCAGACTGGCAGGTATATGAAGGAATCTAATTAGAACATAATCAAAAGCAGCCGGGCGAGGCTGGACCTAGTCTTAGCAAAGAGCTAGGTAAAATTAACTCCCTCATTACCAAACACAAAGAAACAGCAACTCAGCTGTGAGAAGTCAGAGTGTGTAATCGCGACGATCCTTGTGGCGATACACCCATGACACTCTTCCATTTTTGAAGACCAAAATGCAAAAGAGTCCAAACTTTCCTGATGGCATTGATATTGAGCTCCAGATTCTCTTGCACCATCCTCTCCAGTTGTTCGCAACGTGCAGTCTTGTACTCTGCAATGGCTGGTCTAAAAATGCGAAACAACTCACAGAAATTGCTTATTTTAATTTTTAGTTATTTTACTCACTTATATAGCACCATTAAGTACACATAGCGCTTCACAGACATTTTCGCTACTGTCATTGAGACTCACAATCTAAATTTCCTATCAGTATATGTTTGGAGTGTGGGAGAAATCCAGAGTAACCAGAGGAAACCCACACAAACACGGGGAGAACATATAAACTCCTTGCAGATGTTGTCTTTGGTGGGGTTTTAACCCAGGATCCCAGTGCTGCAAGGCTGCAGTGCTAACCACTAAGCCATCGTGCTGCCTCTGCTACTTACACTGCTGCTGCTAATGTTGCGTTGATGACTCAACGTTACTGGGGTTGGAAGTATATAACTGCGATGCACACTGTGTGCCTCACTGCTGTCTTGTGAAAAACCACTCTTAAGATTGTCTACAAGCATGTTTCGATACTCAAGCATGCGATCATCCCTTTCAAAGGAGTGAAGTATTTGGCTAAATTTACTCTTGTATCGTGGATCTAACAGAGTGACAACCCAGTAGTCAGCAGTGCACTATTTCTAATCCTAACAATACGGCCAACAATCATGTTGGAGATAGTGCAACAAGAAGGTGCTCATGTGTTGGCCCGCTTCCATGAGGTCCAAGTACATGGTGTGTTCGTGGTGGGAAAGACTTCAGCTTGCTTCCTCCATCCTCTCCCACCAACCACATACAACAGAGAGGTATTCATTATCATCTTCATATCCCATCATCACTTGCCCCTCGTCCTACTCCATTTGTTCCTCTGCTCCTGCACCTTTACTAACAGTTTGTCAGGTACTTTTCGCTCCCCTCGATCGCTGTAATCCACCCTCCCATGGCACCCACCTATGCGCTGACAGTCCAAAAGTTAGAGATATTGTTATTACTCCTGCATCCTCCTCTGCTTCCTCCTCTTCCTCTGTGAGCACCACCTCCTCCTGCAGACTATTCAAAGTCTGCTTTAGCATGTAGATGACTGGAATAGTGATGCTTATGATGGCAACATCAGCGCTAACCATCTTAGTAGCCATTTTGAAACTGTGCAAAAGGGTGTAGAGGACCTTCATCTGTGCCCACTTCGCAAGCATGATTTGTTACACGTTCGTACAGCGTTGGGACAGACGATGTGAAATGTCATACTTTACCAGGGGTCATCACTGCTGCCACAGTCGCTGCAACATGTGCACAGTGTAATTCCACAGTGTCGGCACAGCGCATATCAAACGGTTAACCGGTAGCCCAAAAAACCTCTGTAGCAATGTAAGTCGATGACCACGAGTGGTATTGTCGCCAGAAATGAGCACACAGCGAATGTGCTTTGTGCAGCAGCACATTCAGGCCGGGATAGTGGCGTAGAAATTGCTGTACCACCAGATTGAGAACGTGAGCCATGCAAGGCACGTGTTTGAGGTTGCCCGATAAGGGTCCACCACCAGGTTCGCACCGTTATCACATACGGCCTTCACTAACTCCAGGTTCAATAAAACAGGAAATGTTGAAATTCAAATAAATAACTATATCGCCATAATATTATTAGAGAATATATAAAAAACTAAATGATCCCACAAAACCTGAATAATGGATGGCAAACCATAGATATAAAAAGAACACCGTACAACGGATATGGATAGGGGAGGAAACAACCCAGACTGGTGGAACAATAGAATAAAAAATGCAATACATGCAATAAAAAATAATCTTTATTCAGCAATTGTGCACAAACATAATGTTAAAATTACAAATTTAAAACACCAAGGACATCTAATAACTAACCCAGATAAAAATAGGCTCACATTAATAGACCAGGAGATAAATACAGTACATAGGATCACTGCTAACCCCAAATAATTTACGTGAAACAATGTGTGCAAATGCAACAAGAAAAAGTGCAACCACTGAACAGAAAAGAAATATATATAATATAATGTGACCAATTAACATGCATACAGTGCTGCAAAATATAGAAGGTGCATATACTAGTGCGTATAAAATAGTGTGTAAACACTATGAACACATGAGCTTGCGGTAAAAAATCAGCATCTCAATAAAAAACAGGGGAGTGTGCAGTGAAAATACAAACAGACCAACTACCTGGGAGCCACTGGCGATATAGATTTTTTATTATTTTTTATTCTATTGTTCCACCAGCCTGGGTTGTTTCCTCCCCTATCTATATCCGGTGTACGGTGTTCTTTTATAACTCCAGGTTCAGTGGAGACAGCCATTACTCTAACTCAGCCTGGATAACTGACCACAATGCTTGAGCTGTATGACTGCAATCTCCAATGCATATTAGTTTAAATACTGCCTGATTGTGGTTTTCCCTGACTGTGCAGTACGGTGGTGAGGGGATATTTTCTGCACTGTTGGAAAGTGTGTCTCATTAAGGGAGAGATTGAGGGCACAGGTGGAGGCCCTAGAGGATGTGGAGGAGCCAGAAGCAGTGGAGGAAGTGTGTCATACAGAGGTTTGTCCCGTAAGCTTGGGGATTCCAAGATTTGCTATTTAGTGACACCTTGGTATGTAGTGGTTTAGTTCTCCATCTCTTGGTGAGTAGTGTTTTAGTTCACCATCCCTTGGTGTATAGTGGTTTAGTTCTCCAAAACTAGGTGTTTAGTAGTTTAGTTCTCCATCTTCTGGTGTATAGTGGTTTAGATATCCAACTTTAGGTATTTAGTAGTTTATTCCACCAAGCCCTGTTGTCTAGAAGTTTAGTTCTCCTTCTTATGGTGTGAAATAATTTAGTTTTCCATCTCCAAGCACCCTGCAAGTCTTGGGGATTGCAAGACTTGTGAAGCAGCCTCTTCCCCGCCTGCCCCCACAGCCACCAGAGTCACCCAATGCCCAGTTAGCGAGATGTAAAGCCCCTGTCTGTAAGGAGGTGGCGGGGACCCTCACATGCCTTCTCTCTCCTGAACACTGTTCACATGTGTCACGTGCAGCACCCTGACATTTTATTAATGTTGATCTACTGTGCGGTTTACTAATGTTATGTACTGTAATGTGATGCATTTATTATAGGATTAGGGACAGTATAGGACTGTAGGGGGATCAGAATAGAGGGGTGGCATCATAGAGAAAGGCAATAGTATAGTGAGTCGCACGTACCAGGGCTTATGGGGTACTCGGCACTGAGCCCGTTCACTTCAATGGGGGAGAGGTCACGGGTAGCGCAGCTCGGTCCGTTGCCCTGGGCGCTCATTCAAGGGGGATATTTACAGGGGATTTAGAAATTGTTTGTGACGCCACCTGTGGTTTCTGATCAGGGTGACCAGCGCTGCAGGGTGAATCCTCTGAGGGGTTGTTACTGGGCAGCAAGGTGTTAAGTCTTCCACAGGTAAGACTGATCCCTCGAGGTATATGGCGGTGCAGGGGTGCAAGCAATAAGGCAGACACACACAAGTCAGTCTCTTTTCATACCTTTACTGGTGATGGTTGCAGGCATGTCCCGGGAAGCTGCTCAGGGTGGAGGATGCACGTCCAGTAATCACTGTGTAGGGTTAAGGCCTCCTTACTTCCCGATGTGTGTGGGTTTCTAACTTGCATGAAGCTAAGTTTAACTCCTTCTCCTTGCTACGCCCGGCTGATCTTGTGATGAGGTCTTTTTGTGGACAGAACAGTGTCTCTATGGCGGTACCTGCCAGACCCCCGTCTTCCTGACCCCGGTTACGTATCAGCACTGAAGGGCCCCTCTGCGACTTGAAGTCCAGAGTCTCCGGTTTTTCCCACTAGCTGTGAAGATGCTAGCAAGCTCGGACCCGGTGTCCGGTTGTGCAGAGTGGAGGTAAGCTATGTCGCTATTTCTCCTAGTCACTCTCTCCCTTTTGTCCACTCGCCTGTCGTCCTACGCACACCTTAATATAAGCACAGGCAGCAGTAGATGTAGTAGTCAGCTTCATTCTATCCACCGCTCACTGACCGTTCCTCAGCCCTCAGGCTAATCTGACAGGAGTTTCCCCCTCACAGCTCGTCTGAGGTAACTGCGTTCTAAAAAAGTGTGTCTTCTCTCCTGAGGTAACACCAACGACTAACTAACGTTCAGCTAGATTGTCTTCATCTCACTGCTGTCTCAAGGGCACCCTCTGGTGGAACCAGGAAAAATGTGAAGTGTTGTATGCTTATCAGGTATTTGTGAATTACCTTTCTGTGCATCCTCCAGGGAACATGTGTCACCAAGTGCAGCTGGGCCACACATCCCTCCCTAGTTATATTCAGCACTCCCGGGCTGAAAAAGAAAAACAATTTTTATAACATAACAATAAACATAACTCATCCCTTGCGGGAGGTAAGGACACTTCAAACGTTACAATGTGTACAAATGGCAATAGAAAAATATCAAATACTTTTACAGTGCAAATAAATACAAGATTCTTGTGGAGGACCCACACAAAACCTCCCACGAGGGTCCTGGGTGGGCTGCAGGACTTCTCTGCTGCAAACCTCACTCAAGGCCACACCATACGGGTTTTTCTTCTGAGGTAGAATGGCTTACGTAAAACCAAGATGGGGCACCGAAGTGCGAACTATTTACATCACAGTTTTTGGGCTGGCAAAGTCCTCAGCCACGCAGTCCTTCAAAAGAAACACATTTCACCTATCACATTACCCAACTAGGGTATACTACTTCAGCATGTAAACATTATCATCATATAACATTCTCAATAAAATTCTCTTCATAACTTTGTACAATTTAGTAAACCCTGTCTGGGTTATACTGGATGAATTTGCTAGGACTACTCTTGGTACCTAACAGGTAACCTTCCTTTCGTTGTGCGTACTGACCTACGTGGTGTGGTTCTTATCTTCTTACACCCATACAAGTGACAGAATTCCTTAAACAACTCGGCTTCAAAGGCAGGACCTTGATCAGTTAACACTTGCTCTGGATATCCATGGGGTCTGCAGAAATACGCCTGAAACGTCTTTGCTGCTGTTTCAGCTGTCAGATCTTTGACAGGGGCGACCACCAGGAACCTGGAGTAGTGATCCACCATTGTCAGGGCATATGAGTATCCTGACCTGCTGGGTGACAACTTGACATGGTCCAAGGCCACGATCTCCAAGGGACGAGTCGTCTTGATGGGCTGCAGGGGTGCTTTCTGGCTACTGTAGTCTTTTCTTCGGAGGCTACAGGACGCACAGTTTTTACACCATTTCTCGATGGAACTTTGCATTCCCACCCAGTAGAAACGACACTTCAACAGGGTTTCCAGCTTCTTCCAGCCAAAGTGCCCCGCTCGATCGTGGTAAGCTTCCAACACCATCTGGATGTCCGTTCTTGGAACTACTATCTGCCATACCATCTCATGGGTTCTGGGGTTGACGTACCTTCGGCACAGCTTCTCTCGGTAGATAAACAGCCGGCTTCTCTCGTTCCACAGCTGTTTTGCTTGTTGGGATGCATCCTTCTCCAAGGAGGAACCTTCCTGAGTTATCAGCTCCTTGATGCGGCTGACAACCGGGTCACTGTTCTGGGTCTCCTTCCAGCTGTGGTGAGGTAAAGGGTTTAACGTCTTACCACGTTGTCTCCTGTAGGCTCGTTGTTTGTGGATCATCCCATTTCTGTGGAATGCAGGTAGCTCAATCTCTTCTAGGTCATCCAATTCCTCTTCCGTGTCGGATTCATGCGGCATTCTGGACAAGGCGTCAGCGTTGGCGTTCTTACGGCCCGCCCTGTACTTGATGGTAAATTGATAGTTCGACAGCCGAGCCATCCAACGTTGCTCCATGGCTCCCAGCTTGGCTGTTTCAAGATGTGTCAAGGGGTTATTGTCTGTGTAAGCAGTGAATTTGCTGGAGGCTAGGTAATGCTTGAATCTTTCTGTAATGGCCCAGACCAGCGCCAGGAACTCCAACTTGAAGCTGCTATAGTTCTCTGGGTTTCTCTCGATCGGCCGGAGCTTCCTGCTTGCATATGCGATGACTTTCTCCAGGCCATTTTGCTTCTGACTGAGGACAGCTCCCAATCCTTCGTTGCTGGCATCAGTATACAGCAGGAACGGCTGGCTGTAGTCAGGATAGGCTAAGATCTCATCGCCTGTCAGGATCTCCTTCATCTCCTTGAACGCCTCAGCTTGTTCTTTACCCCAGTGGAACAGAGGATTTCTGCTCTTGAGGGGCTGTCCTACCAGAAGGTCCTGCAGAGGCGCTGCTTTCTTGGTGTAGTCCTTTACAAACCTCCGGTAGTAACCTGTCAGTCCCAGGAACTGGCGCACCTCCTTGAGATTCCTTGGTTCTGGCCATTTCTGGATGGCAGTGACCTTCTCGGGGTCCGGCGCTACTCCTTCTGAGCTGACAATATGTCCCAAGTACTGTACCTTTTGTTTGAGCAGATGGCACTTTGAAGGCTTCAGTTTCATCCCATACTTGGACAGTGACTCGAATACCTCTGCCAGGTGCTTCAGATGATCCTCATACGTCTTGGAGTACACAATTACGTCGTCCAGGTACAGCAACACGGTTTCAAAGTTGAGATGTCCCAGGCAACTCTCCATCACTCTCTGGAACGTTCCCGGGGCACTGCTGAGTCCAAACGGCATCCTGTCAAACTCACAGAGTCCCATTGGGGTGGTGAAAGCCGTCTTCTCCCGATCCTCCTCATCCACAGCTACTTGCCAGTACCCACTAGTGAGGTCGAGGGTGGAAAAGTAGTTAGCAGTTTTTAAGGCGGCTAAGGATTCCTCAATGCGTGGTAAAGGGTATGCATCTTTATGTGTTATGCGATTTACTTGTCTGTAATCTACACACATTCTCATGCTTCCATCCTTTTTCTTAACTAGGACTAGAGGTGCTGCCCAGGGACTACAACTATCCCTTATCACCCCTGCTTCCTTCATGTCACGCAACATTTCCTTAGCTTTCTGGTAGTGTGCTGGAGGTATAGGCCTATAACGCTCTTTGATGGGAGGATGACTGCCTGTAGGGATATGATGCTGTACTCCCTTAATTGTCCCAAAGTCAAGTGGATGTTTGCTAAATACCTGTGTGTACTCCTGTACCACCCGTAGTACTCCCTGTTTCTGGTGGGCGGGAGTGGTGTCTGTCCCGACATGGAGCTGCTGACACCAATCCTCCACCTGGGTTGCTGGGTCATTATCCTCCGCTGGTTGGCGGGAGGCTAAGGACTCGGTCGTGAGAATAGAGTTGTTATCAACGGTATATAATTTAGCAACTGTGGCATAGCATGGTAAATTCACTTCATCTTCTCCCCAGTTGAGAAGACGTACTGGTACTCTCCCATTTCGTACTTCTACTACCCCTCTAGCAGTCAAGAGTGTAGGTCTGTGCTCTGAACAATGGGGCTCTACTACTGCTTGGTAGTTCTGTCCTCTCAGACCTATTGCTGCTCTACACCATATAAGCATTTCACTCATTGGGGGTATCACAATGGGGTTCGGGTCTGTCACCCGTACATTACCAATTTCACCATCTGTCAGCTTCGCTTGCTGCTGGCACATCAGGGCCCGGATCTCCCTCTGGATCACTCCCTTTTGCTTCGGCCTGGCAACCTCGGCGAGCTGTTGGAGCAAAAACACAACTTCTCCCAGACAGTTACTAATAATGTTTGTACCTAAAACCACATTTAAGCCATTTTCCTCATTTACAGTCTTTACTACTAAGAGTCCCTGGTCCTTCAGCTCCACTCTGCCCACCTTTACGTCCACGTTTTTGGCTTCTAGTATATCAACAGGGAGACCATTAGAGGCATACACAGCAAAGTCAGGGCTCGGGGGCTGGAGACTGTCCATGGACCAAAACTTATTATACAGGACATCAGGTATGATGGTCACCTGAGATCCAGTGTCCAGCAGGGCAGGGATTGCGATCCCGTCCAAGATGATGGACAGGTAGGGTCTTCCTCCCACAAACCTGCGGTTCCAGTCTGAGGGGCCTGATGAGTCTATTCCTGGGTGTTGGCCCTCGGACCCAGGATCTGCTCGTTTAAATGACACTGTCGGGCTAGATGACCTTCCCTGTTGCAACGGTAGCAGATGATCTTTCGGCGAGGATTGTGCTGATCAGGGGTCGCTCCTGGGGGTGGCGTTGTCCTCTTCCGGTGGGGCGACGTCCTCCTTTTCCTCCGGTTCATCCAAGGGACATCCTCTGGGCAGTCAGCTAGCAGGATCTTTCCTCCTTCTTCCTTCCGCAGTTGCAGGGCACTCATTACAGCGGCCAGGTTTTTAGTCAGCTGGCGCACTTCTGAGCGCAGACAGTCCAACTCAGTAGGGGCGCCACCTGCGTTTTGGCTTCCGCCACCAGCGGGAAAAAGGTGGATGCTGCTGGCTTTAGAGTGGCTTCACCCGGGTGATACTGGGTTGCCACCTCAGGCTTCTCCAGGGGTCGCAGTCCTTTTATAGCCATATCTTTTAAGGCATCAAAGGTAGCGTCAGGATGATCCAAGGACCACCAGTGCACAGTTCTGCTTTCAGCTTGGGACCTCAGTCCCGTACAAATTGTTCCTTCAGCATTTTGCTTTTGAGTCGCACTTAGTACCAGGGCAATGGGGTACTCGGAGCCGAGCCCATGGAAATCTATGGGAGTTGTCACTGGTAGCGGTGGCTCGGTCCGTGGCCCTGGGCGCTCATCCAATGGGGAATATTTACAGGGGATATTTAGGATAGGTAGTTCGTGACGCCACCTGTGGTATCTGGTTAATTGAACCAGCGCTGCTATAAGGACTTTCACAGGGGATGTTATGGGGGCAGCTGGGTGTAGTCTCCCACAGGTGAGACGGGTCCCTGGAAGTCTATGGTGATGATGATGCAGGGTATAGATAATAATTCAGTCACACACGAAATAGCTTCTTTTCATACCTTTTACTGGTAGATGGTTCACGTAGATCCCGGGGAGCTGGTCGGGGTGGAGAATGCACATTCGGGTAACCGCTGAGCAGGTTAGAGGCCTCCTTTACTCCAAATGTAGGTGAGTTCAACTTGCCTGAAGCAAAGTTAACTCTGAATCTCCAGCTTTCTCAATAGCTATACTGCCCGGCCAACGTTGTGGTGGAAACTTCTAAGTGGTGAAAACTAAGTCTATATTTGCTGATCAGGCTAGACTCCTGTTTTCCCTGTGTCCGGTTACGTATTGACACTTAGGGCTGCTCTCTGCGACCTGTAGTCCAGATGCCTCCGGTGTTCTTGTTACTAAGCTTGAAACTGTAGCAACGCTTCGGACCCCGGTGTCCGGCAATTTAGTGCAGGCAATCCAATACCTAAAGCACTTCTCTATCTTCTCCACTGTGCCCTTCGCCCTGCTTCTGCTCTTTGCATAAGCACTTGTAGCTTTCGATGGAAATAGTCAGCTTTCTCTCCGAGCTCGCTGAGCAGCTCTCAGTTTCCTCCTTGTTTCAGCTTCTACTGAGGTACTGATTAAGGGTAGCTCTGACTAGGCTAGGATGATGCACTTCACCCGTACTAGCCTCCACTTCTTTGTCAGGTGAGCTACGCTGGCTCTGCGAAGATTCAGTCCTCTCTCCTAGTCCAGACTGAACTGGCACAGAACTGCACTGTCTGAAGACAGGAAACTATCCGGTCTGCACTGTCCTGAGACAGGAAGCTTGAATCAGCTCTGCTACTTGTCACCACCTCCTATACCCCTGGTGGGTGTGTCTGAAAGTGTGAGTGAAGTGCATGAATAGCAAGCTTTTGTGGTTACCTTCCTGTGCATTCTCCTGGATTTTATGTGTGTGCCTGCGTAGCTGGGCTACACATCCCCCCTTGGTAAAACACAGCACTCCCGGGCTGTAAAAGACAAAAAGAACATTTTGTTTTGCATTAACAACAACATTTCAACTCTTCCCATCCGGGAGGTAAGACTTCTTGAACGTTACAATTTGTACAATAGGAAAATACAAAAGTATCAAAATATCAAGATATCAAACGTGTTCATATATACAAGATACTTGTGGAGGACCCGCACCAAAAACCTCCCACGTGGGTCCTGGGTGGGCTGCAGGACTTCTGACTGCAGACCTCACTCTAGGCCACACCATACGGGTTTTTCTTCAGAGGTTGATAGTAATGGTTTCATGTCAAACCAAGATAATGCACCGTAGTGCAAACTATTTACAAAGCAAGTTCTTGGGCTGGCACAGTCCACAGCCTCTCAGTCCATGAAAGGTTAAATACATATATTAACTTCAATTTTCAAGTTTACTCAATATAATTCAACTGGATTTACCCAACCGGGGTATACTATGTAATCAACACATTGAATATTTAACTTTTTCAAATTCTTTGAATCTCACTTTAACTTTTGCTTTACCCAGCCGGGTATTCTATTTTAAATATGTAAACACTATACATACACAGTAATAAAGTGCAAAAATGGCAATTCTCTCAACAAACTTTATACATTTCTTAGATGCGGTAAACCCCTGTCTGGGTCCTACCGGTCTTCACTTTTATAAACTTTCACTGACGTCTTCCACTCCTGGGGCTGGAACAACGCGATGCCCTTTGGATCCCATAACAAATAAGTCATGACCCGATATCTGCGTCTGAGTGGCCACAGTCCTTGTGCGAACCAACGGGGACGCAACGGGTGTCTCAGGCAAATCAGAATTTTTCATCAAAGATGCAGGTTTCAGCTGCGCTTTAACTGTAGTCGCATCCGGTTGCGATCCAGAATGAGTTGCAGTTTGCGTTGCGGGACACTTGGTTGATTGCGATGTAGGGGGTGATGCCGGGTAGGTCGCCTGTTGCGATGTAGAGCAAGTCGCTGTTTGCGATGTAGAGCAGGTCGCAGATTGCGATGTAGAGCAGGTCGCTGTTTGCGATTTAGGGGGCGATGCTGGGGCACGGCCTGGTTCGGTGGGAGCTCGGGACACTGAGACACGGGAGACATTCAAGGCAAACCACCCCCGCTGACTACAGTGCCGGGTGTAGGTGACGGTATCCCCTTTTAGCAGGTGGAACCCCGCATCGCAGCGGTGAACATAGATCTTTGAAGAGAACCCGGGCTCACATATGTAACCCCAAACTCCTTGGGCCTTAGAGGCACACACCGTCCCCTGGCGCCACGGTTCTCGACGCGTACCTTTGCCTCGCCTGATGTTTTCCTTTTCAGCGAGAATCTCCTCCTGGTACCGCTGACGGAACCGCTGCACTTCCCTCTGCTCCTGCTGCCGTCGCTGCTCCATCTCTTCCCAGTCGATCTCCATCATTAACGGTGGGGTCCCCTCCGGTATCCCTGCCGGGGAACGGTGCGCCGATGCGGCCTCCTGGCCTGGCTGGCACTCCGGAACGAGCGGGGCCTCCTCAGCCTCCTTCGCCTCCACCTCCGCATCGGTGGGATCAGGTACAGCACTTTTGGAGCCGGCCTCCGGTTCTTCATCAGCCGTTTGCAGTGGTGGCACAGGGAGTACAGGTAATGGCTTCGTTCTTGGGGGAGAGAGCATTGCGTCCCACAGCAGCCGCTGTTTCAGGGCACGCCAGCTTTTCTCCATCTCCTCCACTTCTTTGTGGTGGCGGGCCACATCTTCCAGCACCGCATCCACCTTCTCCATGACATAGAGGATCAGGTCCCGATCTGGGGACAGCTCCGGCACAGGCCGTAAATCCTCAGGGGAGCAAGGCCTGCCTGCCACGGTTCTACTGCAGAGCTGCTCTGGTCCTTCTGCCACCTCGTCCCAGGCCAGAGTGTAGTTCCCATCAGGAACAATCTGGTCTCTTCCGTGGAGGCGGGATTTGCGTCTCCTCCTCTTCGCATAGAGGATGAAGAGGAGGCGGATTTCTTTAGCAGAGGGGCAGGACCGCACATTGTAGTAACATTTGGAGAGGGCGGCCATATCTTTCGCGCCTCAGGGGGGTACACGCCCACGAATGCACGCCCACCTTCTTCACCAGCGCCTCAGGGCGCCAACTTAGCGGCAAAATGGCGGTATTTGGCGCCAAAAGCAGCAAACAGTCTTTTTCATGAAATAAACAGTTCAATAGGCACACAGGACTCACAATTGCAAGTTTCGCATCCTGTTCATGACGCCAAAGATTGAGTCGCACTTAGTACCAGGGCAATGGGGTACTCGGAGCCGAGCCCATGGAAATCTATGGGAGTTGTCACTGGTAGCGGTGACTCGGTCCGTGGCCCTGGGCGCTCATCCAATGGGGAATATTTACAGGGGATATTTAGGATAGGTAGTTCGTGACGCCACCTGTGGTATCTGGTTAATTGAACCAGCGCTGCTATAAGGACTTTCACAGGGGATGTTATGGGGGCAGCTGGGTGGTAGTCTCCCACAGGTGAGACGGGTCCCTGGAAGTCTATGGTGATGATGATGCAGGGTATAGATAATAATTCAGTCACACACGAAATAGCTTCTTTTCATACCTTTTACTGGTAGATGGTTCACGTAGATCCCGGGGAGCTGGTCGGGTGGAGAATGCACATTCGGGTAACCGCTGAGCAGGTTAGAGGCCTCCTTTACTCCAAATGTAGGTGAGTCCAACTTGCCTGAAGCGAAGTTAACTCTGAATCTCCAGCTTTCTCAATAGCTATACTGCCCGGCCAACGTTGTGGTGGAAACTTCTAAGTGGTGAAAACTAAAGGTACTGCCACACTAAGCTATCCCGCTAGCGATCTCGTTAGCGTTGCATACTAATGAGATCGCTAGCGGGATTGTTTCTATATCGCTAAATGCTGCCGCATTTAGCGATATAGTTAACGACGCTATCGCCGTTAGCGATCTTCTTAACGACTTTAGAGGTACAAAAGTACCGCTAAATCGCTAAGAAAAGGTGCCACACAGCGATAAGATACTTACCCAGCGGGAGCGCCGACGAGAAAATAGGGTCCGGAACGATTCCAGCGACGAGCGAGATCACAGCAGGAAGCTCGTCGCTGGAAGCTGCCGCACTGAACAATATCGCTAACGGGATCGCTAAATAGTGACGTTTTTTAGCGATCCCGTTAGCGATATTGTTTAGTGTGGCATACCCTTAAGTCTATATTTGCTGATCAGGCTAGACTCCTGTTTTCCCTGTCTCCGGTTACGTATTGACACTTAGGGCTGCTCTCTGCGACCTGTAGTCCAGATGCCTCCGGTGTTCTTGTTACTAAGCTTGAAACTGTAGCAACGCTTCGGACCCCGGTGTCCGGCAATTTAGTGCAGGCAATCCAATACCTAAAGCACTTCTCTATCTTCTCCACTGTGCCCTTCGCCCTGCTTCTGCTCTTTGCATAAGCACTTGTAGCTTTCAATGGAAATAGTCAGCTTTCTCCCGAGCTCGCTGAGCAGCTCTCAGTTTCCTCCTTGTTTCAGCTTTTACTGAGGTACTGATTAACCCCTTACTGCCATCGGACGTACTATCCCGTCCATGGTACCTGGGCCCGTATGACCGGGGACGAGATAGTACGTCATAGGCGATCAGCTGCGCTCCTGAGGGGAGCGCAGCTAATCACCGCCGGGTGTCAGCTGATTATCACAGCTGACACCCATGACTGTGTGTCAGGAGCGGTCACGGACCGCTCCCGGCACATTAACCCCTTGCACACCGCGATCAAACATGATCGCGGTGTACTGGGGGCACAGGGGAGGATCGCGCAGGGTGGGGGCTCCCTGCGCGCCCCCCTGAGACCCTCAGAGCAGCGCGATGTGATCGCGCTGTTCTGAGGGCTTCCTCCCTCCCAGGACCCGGATCCAAGATGGCGCCGGGGTCCTGGAGGGAGGCGGCTACCTCAGTGCCTGCCGAGAGCAGGCACTGAGAAGCCTGCATCTATGCCTGTGCGATCGCTGGTGTGACAGAGTGCTGTGCACACTGTCACACTAGCGATCTGATAAAATACTGTGATGTCCCACCCTGGGACAAAGTAAAAAAGTTAAAAAAGTAAAAATAAACATGTGTAAAAAAAAAATCCAAAATAGATAAAAAAAAAAAAATATTCCCCAATAAATTCACTTCTCCTGTAAATAAAAAAAACAAAACAATAAAAGTACACATATTTGGTATCGCCGCGTCCGTAACGCCCCCCCTATAAAATTGTCCCACTAGTTAACCCCTTTAGTGAACCCCTTAAAAAAAATTAAAAAAAACGAAGCAAAAAATCAATGCTTTATCATCATACCGCCGAACAAAAAGTGGAATAACGCGCGATCAAAAAGACCGATATAAAAAACATGGTACCGCTAAAAAGTCATCTTGTCCCGCAAAAAACGAGCCATCATAAAGCATCATCAGCAAAAAAATAAAAAAGTTATAGCTCGCAGAATAAAGCGATGCAAAAATAATTATTTTTTATATAAAATTGTTTTTATTCTATAAAAGGCCAAAACATGAAAAAATGATATAAATGAGGTATCGCCATAATCGTACTGACCCGAAGAATAAAACTGCTTTATCAATTTTACCACACGCGGAACGGTATAAACGCCTCCCCCAAAAGAAATTCATGAATTGCTGATTTTTGTTCATTCTAACCTCCCAAAAATCGAAATAAAAAGCGATCAAAAAACGTCACGTGCTCAAAAATGGTACCAATAAAAACGTCAACTCGTCCCGCAAAAAATAAGACCTCACATGACTCTGTGGGCCAAAATATGCAAAAATTATAGCTCTCAAAATGTGATGATGCAAAAACTATTTTTGCAATAAAAAGCGTCTTTTAGCGTGACAGCTGCCAATCATAAAAACCCGCTATAAATAGTAAATCAAACCCCCCTTTATCACCCCCTTAGTAAGGGAAAAATAATAAAATTTAAAAAAGTATTTATTTCCATTTTCCCATTAGGGTTAGGGTTAGGGTTGCGGCTAAAGTTAGGGTTAGGGTTGGCGCTAAAGTTAGGATTAGGGTTAGGGTTGGGATTAGGGGTGTGTTAGGGTTAGGTTTGTGGTTAGGGTTGGGACTAGGGTTAGGGGTGTGTTGGGGTTAGGGTTGGAGTTAGAATTGGGGGGTTTCCGCTGTTTAGGCACATCAGGGGCTCTCCAAATGTGACATGGCGTCTGATCTCAATTCCAGCCAATTCTGCGTTGAAAAAGTCAAACGGTGCTCCTTCACTTCTCAGCTCTGCCAGGCGTCCAAACAGTAGTTTACTCCCCACATATGGGGTATCAGCGTACTCTGGACCCCAAGAGTTATTGTGCAATTTGTCCTATTTCTTCTGCTACCCTTGGGAAAATAAAAAACTGGGGGCGAAAATATCATTTTTGTACAAAAAAAAATATTTTTTTGTTTTTACGGCTGTACATTATAAACTTCTGTGAAGCACTTGGGGCTTCATAGCGCTCACCACACATCTAGATAAGTTCCTTGTGGGGTCTATTTTCCAAAATGGGGTCACTTGTTGGGGATTTCCACTGTTTAGGCGCATCAGGGGCTCTCCAAATGCGACATGACGCCCCCAGACCATTCCATCAAAGTCTGCAATCCAAAACGTCACTACTTCCCTTCCGAGCCCCGACGTGTACCCATACAGTAGTTTTTCTCCCACATATTGGATATCAGCGTACTCAGGACAAATTGGACAACAACTTTTGGGGTCCAATTTCTCCTGTTACCCTTGTAAAAATAAAATATTGGGGCAAAAAAATCATTTTTGCAAAAAAAATAAGGATTTTTTATTTTTACGGCTGTGCGTTATAAACTTCTGTGAAGCACTTCGGGGTTCAAAGTGCTCACCACACATCTAGACAAGTTCCTTGTGTGGTCTATTTTCCAAAATGGGGTCACTTGTGGGGGGTTTCCACTGTTTAGAGCGCATCAGGGGCTCTCCAAATGCGACATGACGCCCCCAGACCATTCCATCAAAGTCTGCAATCCAAAACGTCACTACTTCCCTTCCGAGCCCTGACGTGCGCCCATACAGTAGTTTTCTCCCACATATTGGGTATCAGCGTACTCAGGACAAATTGGACAACAACTTTTGGGTTCCAATTTCTTCTGTTACCCTTGTGAAAATAAAATATTGGGGGCGAAAAAATCATTTTTGTAAAAAAAAAAAAGATTTTTTATTTTTACGGCTGTACGTTATAAACTTCTGTGAAGCACTTCGGGGTTCAAAGTGCTCACCACACATCTAGATAAGTTCCTTGTGGGGTCTATTTGCCAAAATGGGGTCACTTGTGGGGGGTTTCCACTGTATAGGTGCATCAGGGCTCTCAAATGTGACATGACGCCCCCAGACCATTCCATCAAAGTCTGCAATCCAAAACGTCACTACTTCCCTTCCGAGCCCTGACGTGCGCCCATACAGTAGTTTTCTCCCACATATTGGGTATCAGCGTACTCAGGACAAATTGGACAACAACTTTTGGGTTCCAATTTCTTCTGTTACCCTTGTGAAAATAAAATATTGGGGACGAAAAAATCATTTTTGTAAAAAAAAAAAAAAGATTTTTTATTTTACGGCTGTACGTTATAAACTTTAGTGAAACACCTGGGGGTTAAAAGTTCTCACCACACATCTAGATAAGTTCCTTGAGGGTCTAGTTTCCAAAATGGCGTCATTTATGGGGTTTCCACTGTTTAGGCAGATCAGGAGCTCTCCAAACACGACATGGCGTCCAGCCAATTCTGCGTTGAAAAAGTCAGACGGCGCTCCTTCCCTTCCAAACTCTGCCATGCACCCAAACAGTGGTTTACCCCCACATATGGGGTATCAGCACACTCAGGACAAATTGCACAATAACTTTTGGAGTCTTGTTACCCTTGGAAAAATAAAAATTGGGGTGAAAAGATCATTTTTGTGGAAAAAATATGATTTTTAAATTTTACGGCTCTACGTTATAAACTTGTGTGAAGCACTTGGGGGTTCAAATTGCTCACCAAAGATCTAGAAAAGTTCCTTAGGGGGTCTAGTTTCCAAAATGGGGTCATTTGTGGGGGGTTTCCACTGTTTAGGCACATCAGGGGCTCTCCAAATGCAACATGGCATCCAATCTCAATTCCAGCCAATTTTGGTTGGAAAAAGTCAAATGGTGCTCCTTCCATTCCGAGCTCTGCCGTGCGCCCAAACAGTGGTTCCCACCCACATATGGGGTATCAGCGTACTCAGGACAAATTGGACAACAACTTATGTGGTCCAATTTCTCCTGTTACCCTTGAGAAAATAAAAAATGAGTGACTAAAATATAATTTTTGTGGGAAAAAAATAGGATTTTTTATTTCATGCCCGGGCATTATAAACTTGTGTGAAGCACTTGGGGGTTCAAAGTGCTCACCAAAGATCTAGATAAGTTCCTTAGGGGGTATAGTTTCCAAAATGGGTCACTTGTGGGGGTTTCCACTGTTTAGGCTCATCTGGGGCACTGCAAACGGAACATGACCCCCATCAACGTCTGCATTCCAAAACATTACTACTTCCTTTCCAAGCCCTGCCGTGCACCCAAACAGTTCCCCCCCCCACATATGGGGTATCAGCGTACTCAGGACAAATTGGACAACAACTTTTGGGGTCCAATTTCCTTGGGAAAATTCAAAAATTTGGGACTAAAAAATCATTTTTGTGGAAAATTGTTTTTTTTTTTTTCACACCCAGGCATTATAAGCTTTTGTGAAACACTTGGGAGTTCAAAGTGCTCACAACAGATCTAGATAAGTACCTTAGGGGGTCTAGTTTCCAAAATGGTGTCACTTGTGGGGGTTTCCACTGTTTAGGCGCATCAGGGGCTCTCCAAACACGACATGGCGTCCAATCTCAATTCCAGCCAATTTTAGTTTGAAAAAGTCAAACGGCGCTCCTTCCCTTACGAGCTCTGCCGTGTGCCCAAACAGTGGTTTTCCCCACATATTGGGTATTGGCGTACTCATGAGAAATTGCATAACAACCTTATCTGCCCATTTTCTCCTTTTACCCTTGTGAAAATAAAAAAAAAGTTTGTAAAAGATCATTTTTGTGGCTAAAAAGTTAAATATTCATTTTTTCCTTCACGTTGCTTTAGTTCCTGTGAAGCACCTGAAGGGTTAATAATCTTCTTGAATGTGGTTTTGAGTACCTTGAGGGGTGCAGTTTTTAGAATGGTGTCACTTTTGGGTATTTTCTGCCATATAGACCCCTCAAAGTGACTTCAAATGAGAGGTGGTCCCTAAAAAAAATGGCTTGGTAAATTTTGTTGTAAAAATGAGAAATCGCTGGTCAACTTTTAACCCTTATAACTACCTAACAAAAAAAAATTTTGGTTCCAAAATTGTGCTGATGATAAAGTAGACATGTGGGAAATGTTATTTATTAACTATTTTGTGCGACATATTTCTCTGTTTTAAGGGAATAAAAATTCAAAGTTTGAAAATTGCAAAATTTTAAAAATTTTCGCCATATTTGCGTTTTTTTCAAAAATAAACGCAAGTTATATCGAAGAAATTTTACTTCTAACGTGAAGTACAATATGTCACGAGAAAACATTCTCAGAATCGCGAAGATCCGTTGAAGCGTTCCAGAGTTATAACCTCATAAAGAGACAGTGGTCAGAATTGTAAAAATTGGCCCGGTCATTAACGTGCAAACCACCCTTGGGGGTGAAGGGGTTAAGGGTAGCTCTGACTAGGCTAGGATGATGCACTTCACCCGTACTAGCCTCCACTTCTTTGTCAGGTGAGCTACGCTGGTTCTGCGAGGATTCAGTCCTCTCTCCTAGTCCAGACTGAACTGGCACAGAACTGCACTGTCTGAAGACAGGAAACTATCCGGTCTGCACTGTCCTGAGACAGGAAGCTTGAATCAGCTCTGCTACTTGTCACCACCTCCTATACCCCTGGTGGGTGTGTCTGAAAGTGTGAGTGAAGTGCATGAATAGCAAGCTTTTGTGGTTACCTTCCTGTGCATTCTCCTGGATTTTATGTGTGTGCCTGCTAGCTGGGCTACACACTTTCATTAATGGCACTTATAGGGTTAACCTGTTTGAGAGCTCGCAGGGCCCCTGTAGTCGGCAGGCGTAGTCCCTAATACTGTCATCTGGTCTCGGAGAGCATTGGTAAAATCTCATCCGGAGATCTGTTTCAGTGCGGTCCTCAAAAATAGTCTGTAGCTTTAAGAAAATTGAAAGCACTGATTCCTGGTCTGCAGCTGTCCAAGTCTCTACTTCCCTCTCTGCAGCTGTAAGGTTCTTTGTCTCTGTTGACATGTTCCTTGAAACTCAGTTTTCCGTCGGCCATTTTGCTTTCTGTCTTTCTGCAGCTCTTGCCCTCAGTTAATATGGAGTTTCCAGTTTTCATGTTCCCGCCCTGATTCTTCCCTCTTGCTTCTTAAGCAGCCTCAGCTGAACAATCAGTGCTCCTGAATCAAGCCTCAGTCAGTCTGTGACCTGACTCCTGGAAGCCTTAGACTTGTACTCCAGCTATTCCCTACTGAGGAACTTGGAACACTTTTGGACTCTGGAAACCTGCTGTTTGGTGAATCCATGTTTGCAGAGGAATTACGGTACAGAGAAGAGATCCTGAACCTGCTTTGGAGATTTATTGTAGTGCTTGAAGTTACTCTGGCCTGCTGTGTCTCCTGTCGCTGTTCCTGCAAACTGTGTGAACTTTTCAGCATGCTTGTATGAAGTAATACAAGTCATTTCATTTCAACCTATGT
Source organism: Oophaga sylvatica (assembly GCA_033576555.1). Taxonomy (NCBI): domain Eukaryota; kingdom Metazoa; phylum Chordata; class Amphibia; order Anura; family Dendrobatidae; genus Oophaga; species Oophaga sylvatica. The sequence continues at coordinate 74,567,066 of JARQOD010000005.1, forward strand.
CTCCTGTGTTTTCCTCGCACCCAAGCACAAGACGCTATAGGAACTGTACACTATACATGACAGCAGCACCAGTCAATTGTCCCAATACCACTGCAGCTCTTTGTTTCTCTGTCATAGGGTACATGTCCATTATGCTGCATATCTTGCGCTTGAACCCTGACAGGGTGTCTGGCTTACCGCTATA